>CM024178.1:2200000-2800000 GCA_013433145.1 Ascaris suum | reverse complement strand
AATCGGCGGGGCAACAGAGTGTCTATGCGCTAATTTCGATCTGTATGATTTGTGTTTTCAATTGAAATCAAGTTCCAAATCAAAGCTCTAGGTGGCTAACGCATAGTTTATAACTGCCATACTTCATCATTATTGCTTTTGCGGCTAATGAATTGATATTACAGAATTAAGAAACCTGCACAGATAGGTAAGTAGAAAAAGAAATAAGGCTCCTTGTATTCTACTTTCTAATTCCTCCTTTGCATCAGTAATCACTGAACTTTGCAATCGGTTAGCACTTTAGTTTGATGTTTGTAATTCAGTAAATTCGATAACTTTACATAGAAAGGAAATAAATCGGTTGCAATGCTCACGAAGACTTCGTTCTATTTCATGCCTCTTGCAAAAGATGCACAATGATGGCCATAAGCTTATACGCGTTTATAAATGTAATTGTAACGCTCTCTCGATAATGTTGCAATTAGCCTCATTGAATTTTATCCGCTATCCATATCCTAGGCATAGATGAGTTCGTCACCCTCTCCCTTCCCTTCCCTTCCCCTTCGCACCATTTTTTTTTTTTTTTTGAATACAGCTTGCAACGACGTCTTCGTTGCTGGCGCATTTTCCACCGGTATTATCTTCTCTTCAAAATTCTTGCATGCGACTGCACTGCAGCACCAGCACGTAAACACTGTTGATAATAAAAAGCGATGTACCCATTTAATTTAAGGTCAACTGTTTATGTTGCTATTATTAGAGGAGCGCGATTAAAGTTTACGAAATTCATGGATATTGTATATCTATTTCAAGTGTGATTCAAATACGGCAACATTGAACTCTATTTCCAATGAGGCGGAAATGCGTTGCGCAATTCAATGGAATCATCGCCATAAGAGAGCATTACAATTCAATGATTGCACTAAATTTGTACCAATAGTGCACTATTACTGTCATATCGCTAACGCCCGCAGGTTATGCTTTTCGAATTAGCGTTTAAATAAACGAAATGAAGGATAGTGGAAAATAAATGGTGCAAAATATGCTAATTATATGCATGAAGACTCTTTAAAATCATTCATTTTTATATGCATTGCAAAATTTCTTCCAAAACTCATTATGCTTTTTTGTGTTTATTTATGAATAATGCATTATAATCTATAAACCATAATTGCTATGGCTATAGAAATCGGAACGTTACGTTTGAAACGCTTTGAACAAATCATCATCTCTAGTTTTAGTCCAATTGAGCACCTCTTTCATGACTTAAAGTAATATTTGCATAACAATTTTGATATTCTTTCGAAGAGTATGCCTTATGGGAATTCGCAAATAAGAAAGTTATAGATTCGTTAAGTGCTACGCGAAAGCGTATTAGTAGTATTAGATTCGTGTTTCCGAATTGGCTAGGTGTTTGCACTAGTAAAAAGCGTATATTATGCCTCCGTTCTATGGCGCGAAGAAATCGAACACAAAAATGCTATTTATAGAAGTTTTCTACATAAATATTGAAATTTGAGGGAACAATGAAGTGCTATTACGATTGCGAATGAGATTAACTTTCGACTAGAAACAAGACTGTAACTGCGATGATCGATTAAATACAGCTAATTGTAATGTTTAGTATTTAGCAATTATTGCGTATTTTTGCCAAATGAACTATGACTTATGCGGCAATCTTGTATACTTGTGCTTTTCTTTTTTTTGCTATCAAAGCGGTTTTGGAAAGCATGATAAAAAATTATACATTTTAAGTGAACTTATAATATTTCTGTCTAAATGAGCGTCGAATAATGAACATTTCAAGACAATAGAAGTTTATTGGTGAGGTAATATGGGAGTCTTTTCCGATCTTCTAAGGTTTCAAAAAATGAAGCATCTTATTCTCGGTAGGAATAGAAAATCCCTATTCATCGCCGCATAAAAAAAAGAACTCTTCTGCACTCAGTTTCGATTAGTTGTGTATATTAGTGACATGAAAGCGTCAAATGCGAGTGGCATTCTTAGCACTAATTAGCACTGATTTTCTTTTAACAGCACAAATTCACTCTGAGAGAAGTACATTCATCGTTAAGAAACAACTCGACAATGTCACCTGCCAACTGACAATTCCGCTAACGAGCGATAACACAGTTCTTACTTGAATGAAGTGCCGCAAGCAGACGAGGATGACTTCCTTTGGCATCTAGAAACTTCCCCTTTAATCGCAGATATGCGTTTAAGTACTTCCCCCTCCCCCTCCCCATAGTCCCCATATTCCCACTCCAGCGTCGGTAATCTACGCTTGAAGAAGGCAAATATCACATTGACTGAATTTCTGACTAATAGACGATAGAAATCTGAGTGAGACCATAGAAGAAATCCGAAAAATGTTTTCATGGGATTCCATCTAATAGTTCTATTACTGTTAGAACGTTCCAATTTCATATTTCCGTAATGTGCAAGACCTTTTTAATGGAGGGATATATAAGACTTGTGAGAACTGATTCAGTTCAGTTAAACAATGACGTACTCCACTGCGCTGTCTCTGTAGATGGTCAGAAAGCAAAATGTTTGTAACTTCGGCAATATCGAATTATAATTCACTGACATTGCAAGGTTTTCTATGACTAATTTCTATGAGTCGCTGGGAAATGCCAAATAAACTGAGTCGTTTATAGCGTTAACGAATTTCGGCTATTAAATTGAAAACATTTGTAAATCATCAAAGATGCCCTATTCACTAAAATTTCCTACAGTTGTTGTTTTCTTCTTTTAAAAAAAAATTCATTAGCAAATTTCATGAAAAAATAAATAAATCCCCATAAAATAATTTCAAAATTTACGATTTTTGGAAGCTTTAGAGGGTTTATGATTCGTCAAAAAACTAAATGGTTTAAATCTTTCATACATTATGAAACTAATCACATCGTTTAAACGCCTTAAGAAATTGGTCAATTGAAGTGGCACCTGCATGAGCAGAAATTCCTCAACGCTGATGACTTTTCCTATGTTGATGTGGAAGTTGAGCGAGAATATTCGAGCTTTCGTCTGAAATAATGCAATTTTTTTCGAGATTTATTATATTCTTAAGTGTCGTTGTTATATGTCTAACAACGAGTTTTGGTTTCATGATATACCTCTCAAAACGCTGTTACTCTGAATTGTTGCATGCAATAGCAATAGATCTTATGTTTCAAAAATGTTGTAACCTCTTACAATGGAAAGAGAGTACTGAGCTTATGTTCAGTGCAACCCCTGGTGTATGTATGCGTTCGTCTATTTGTACGTCTTTCCGCTTGCTCAATAATTCGAGCAGTTAAACAAATGAAGCTAAACATATGAAACCTCTCCACAGCCGGAAACATTCCTCCTGCTATAGGGAGACATGGTCATGGGCTTGTGAATTTGCTGACTGTGTTCGTACGTATATTTCATCTGTGTGCATATGTGATAGCCGCAATAACTTATTTCTTGGCCTTGTAGGAGTTCGCCTGAAGTCGAGGAAGTGCGTTTAACAAGTTTCTGCAGACAACGCTACGATCTCTTTCTTTTCACCACAGCAAGTGCTTGCATCATGTTTAGGCAATCGTTGCATATTTGTTCACATTCTTGACTTACTATATGAACTTGAAAGTAAGCTTACATATTTGACAGCTCGCTAATGGAGAGGAAAAGTTCCCTAGAATTCCATGTAATTGAACAACATCGCATATATTGCCAAATCAGGAGTTCTCGTCTGCCTAAAAACATGACTTATTAGCTAATGTCTTAATGCAATACCTTAAATAGAATATTTCAAACGTTGCATTATATAATATTTCTATATTATATGACTTTTGTTTTCGAAATTGATAAAATAATAGCAAATTGACTAATCGCATTTGCATTATAGGCAATGGAGTGAAACTGAATTCGAGAAAACACCAAAAATGTCGACATATTTATTGGCGATTGCAGTTAGTGATTTCGTCTCACGTTTTCGCCTATGCAGGACTATTGAGGTTGTGTTTTTTAATTTCATACGACCGTCATCACAAATGGCCAATTTGAATGCTTGAGGGCGATGAAATAATTGGAAGGCCCATTAGAAACGCTGGCATGGTGGTGTTGCGACATAACTGCTATGGGATATATCCGCCGCTGATTCTGCCACCAGATCACTTGCGTCATTGATGTAATAGTTTGAGCGTCAAGGTAATGAACATGGGAGTGCTTGAACTTCTCCATAAGAAAACGAATTTGCAAGAAGACAGAACGCCTGACGGAAATGATTAGGCATAATATATGTGTGTTTCCATTTGAGACAAATAGATAAACTGCTTTAGTAATTTTATGGTCAATCTAGAATTAAACAACTCATGCGGGATGTGTTTAGTTTATTTTGAGGTTGAATTTAACGGATAACTTCGTGAGATGAATTGTAAGCGCTATATTCCGTCGCTGCTTCCTTCAAAGTTCTTGATTTACAGAGACCCGTTGTCCTGATAGTAGTTTTCCGCCCTTTTCCTTTGAGTTCTTTATCGGACGTCCTCCTCCACCTTAGGCAAACTGTTTCATCATGAGGTTTACTGTGCGACAAATCAATCCTTGACATTTTCGTCGGATTCTTTCCTTCTCCATTCCCAGCCAAATCACTCCTCGATGGGGAGTTTCTTGGTAGAAACTGCACATTCTCAAGACCACACTTCTATCATGCTATAAGCTAACATTTCCACTCTCATTGTTGGTCTCAACCTCTCCTACCCAAATTGTTCAGCCCACTTTTTCATCATCTCACTTCAGCGATATTACTCCCCGGTGTTATCCGGCAAGTTCTCCTAGACCTTCATGGCGAGTTTCGTTCGTCTAAAACGCACCTCGATAAGAGAAGTCATTCCACAAAAATAATCTCCTCATTACAAATCAATGGAAATTTTCAGACAGACATGCACACAAATACACTTCAGCATAAACATTTCGTCACTATACTGTGTCCTCCAAAAATTTGCTGCAGCGGGCAAAAGAAAGCGGGTAGATGAGTTGCATTGCTGGAAACGTTTTCAGAGTGCATTTTGCTGGCTTTTTTTGCCGATTCATCCTTCGCAATTGCTTTTTTTTGGTATTTTTTATTCTTTTATCACTTTTGCTTTCCGCTTTTTGCTAATCTTTTTTGGTATTTTCCACTCTTGATGAAAATAATGGCGTTCTATTTACAGAAAATATAAAAAGTTATGCTAATTATCATCGTTATATTTCGCTTTTTTTTTGATTACGATGATTGTTGTATTTACTCAAAATTTTAAACGGTGTTTTTTCAGTTTTTGAAGGTGATTAGGCGGTGAATATTTACAGCTTAGCGGATGAGAATATTTACACTTAAATGAGCCGTTCAGTTGGTTGGCAACTATGAAAAAAAAAGAAGAATAACGATTGATTTTAGCGAAATTATAACGACAGTTAACAAAAACTTTTGAAATAGAAGAAAAATTGATCGGTTTCATTTCTTTAGGATATCTTTTAGGTTAATCTATCAACGAGACAAAATATTAACGCAATTTGAACGATAAAAATGAATTAATAAGAGCCGATAATATCACTTTCGAAGTTCATTATGATTATATTTTGTTTGTCCTCCATTCACCTCGATAGTTCTTATGGAATTTTTATCCTTTTATTATCAATTTTATTATTAAATTTGTTTTTGTTCTTTTTATTTTTATAAATTTCCAAACATATGAAAGAACAATAGAGAATGCTATTTGAACGTTTCTCCTTGCCATTACAATATGAATTTTCTTTTTTTTTTTCTCCTCAAAAATGAAAATCCATTAGCGCTTTTAAAGATTCGTCGCAAATTGCAGAAAAATTTGCAATCATTATTTTGCAATAATTGCATGAATTGATTTATAAAAATTCTGCAACGATATTCACTAACAAACTCAACAAAGAAATTTTTTTTTTAGTGCATTGTTGCAGCGAACGTTTAGCGCAAAGAAAAGCATTATTGTTATGCATTTCTTTGTTAGTAAAATCGTATCTAACAACGAACGAAGTAACAAAATATTATTGAAATACTTTTTTTTTATTTACCAATGTTTTTACTATTGATCCAGTTCATTATTTATTGATTTTTTGTGAATCGTGTAGAAGCGACATTTTTAAAGAGTACTATTGGTTAAGAGTTCAACTATTTCAAAGGTTCACTTAATCAAAATGTTCGATTGTATGATTAATTTATGAACGATAATCATTCATGAAATGCAACTTTTGCAGCGCATTATCCAATTCATTCAGCTATAAATTTTCATGCTATTTTAGTAATACCCGTCATGTCTATAATTTCTTGTATATCTCAATTTTCCAAGGAAAAGTTGCTTCCGGAAAGTAATTTTAGCTATCGGCATGGCTGCTTTATCCGAAATTTTTGCAAAATTCACAATAAGTTCAATCATAATTATATGCATTTTTTGTATACACATAGAAAGGTGCGTGAAAGCATTCTATGAAATGTTTGCAGCGGTGTTGTGTTGCAAATATTTTCTTGCAACCATCGTAACGTGACACTCAATTTCACCACATATTATTCGCATATAAAAATAGCTTTATTTCATTTGCATAATCGTCGATTTAGATGCATTGACGAACTCAGTGAAGTGTGAAATCGTTCCGAAATGAAATGCAAACATCCGCAAAGCAATCGTTAAATTATACACGTTGACGTAAGGCATCATGAACCATTGAGAAATAGGGCACAGAATGTATGATTAAGGGTAAATGACTATAGATATTGTCGAAAATTTTCATTAAAATGCTACATTGAGCTTTCCTCGTTGATTGATATTTCTACACTGATAAATGAAATAAAATGCGAACTCCAATAGACAAATCGAAAATATGCATCGCTTGTCGTGAACGCGGCAGTTATATCATACATTCGTGCTTTCACTTTTTCTCATATATATATATATATATATATATATATATATATATATATATATATATATATATATATATATATATATATATATATATATATATATATATATATATATATATATATATATATATATATATATATATATATAGTGTCCTTATTAAGAAGCAATAAAGAGCATTTCAGAAAAATAAAGGAAGGACTAAACAGAAGAAATTTTAAGCAAATAACTTTAAAAAACCCAAGGTCGTTGGCATAAAAGACGCGATTTATTCAGTGAAAGGAACTTTAATGAGAGTAAAGGAGCGTGTCAATTGGTCAACTTTGTTATTCATGGTGCCAATCTTCCTAGCAGCCTTTGCGTCTGTTTATTAATGATTACAATTTTAGTCATGTTTAGATACGCGTATGGTCACAATTACCAAAATACAACGATACGATGTATGCACTGGATATCATATGCAAACTCTTACTGTATTATGAGGATTTCTTTTCGATACCGTATCCACTTAAGAAATTAGGTTAGTCACGTTTTTTCTTCCTTCTTCATTTGCGTAATCCTTGACATATTGATAATACATCTTAACGACTTTTATTTGGGGTTCGTATCTCTTCTGATGACGTCGTGGTCAAATTTAGCCTTTGTTGTGTGTTTTGCATATGAGCTTCTTTGCGGACATCGCAATGTCAACCAGTGTACAGCCAAAGAACACATCTTTTTATTCCGTTTCTCTCATGCAGCCTACCTTGTAAATAAAAAGTTCTAAACTGTCTTGTTCTTTTCTATTATAGTTGCAACAGGACTTTCAATGGGTTTACGATAAGCGCACAAATCTTCAGGTGAAGGGGTATTGGAACATCAGTGCACCTGCAAGCTTTTTCATTGTCCCTCCGACCCTTCCGAAGCGCTTAATCTCGCAGTGACCGGATCAATTAATCCTCAAGCGTTCTTGCTGAGTTGATGATTGCTCGCTTCATAGATTTGCTTAATTGTTGCTGTGCGATCAAGTGGCCCTCAACATTTAGCAGCCGAACGTTATGAAACGGTTGAAGATTTAAAACTTCCGAATATCACTCGCAGGAATTCGAATGTTTCGAGCCAAAAGGTACGACCTCTATGAAGAGAATCGATCATCATAGTTGATAATTTCAAGCCAACAAATGAAACATATCATATCATTTAGGAAAAAAAAAAGGAATCTTTATATGGGAGACCGTGAGAATTCTGGGATATATAACGCAATACAAGCTCTCATTTATGAGCGCATAATTTTGATATTTATATCTTCCACAATACTAACATATTTATATATGTTAATATTTACGAACATTTTACATTCCTCTCAAATAGTCACAGCAATCACTTCTGCGCTCACCGAGCTGGAAATTGCCGCTTAACTCATTATTTCGATCAAGATCTAGTTTGTTCCGGAGAGGTTACATTGCACAAAAAAGTCGAATACATCATAATTTCCGAGCCAACATTAAAAAATTTAAAACATTTCACAACGTTAGATCTGTAATGTTGAGCGGTGACTCCCGCGCTTCAGCTTAAATCGCTCGTATGCATCAAGCGAATGCTAATTTTAAGTCACTTTCAAACAACAACGTTTATTGTTCGAGCAGTGGAAAATGTTTCACCTTCATTTTTAAAGTCGATGTGTTGAAGAAAATGCCGAAAAATTTTCCATTTTTTCTCTGAAATTTTACGTTTCTTTCGTAAATTTTCAAACTATCGTGAACGATTAAGAAATTTATTTATTACACAATTAAGAAAAATTCGAGTAGTTTTGTTTAGTTTGTCCAATCCAACTCATATGTATTAAAAATTGCATTCGACCACTTCAATAATAAACATTGTTCTTTGGAGCGTTCGTCTGCTATCGGTTGAAAATTTCGTTGTGTTTTACTTTTTTTGGTTGCTCTCATCTTATTCGTAGATGTGTGTGTTATTATTATACTCTCATCAAAACAAATAAAATTCCTGTCCACAAAACTAATAATTTATAACTTTTCATCTGTAATTCCACTGAAAATTTCATTCAGTTTTTCATATCAGCCTGTTATCGTTATATCTACGCTTAAATATCATAATTTTATATTTGCTAAGCGGAAGTAGCAATCAATAACGACGATTTCTTTTTTGTTGGGCGTCTATCTAATGAAAGATTGATTTCGCACATCTTGAAAGCTTTTCGAGTTTCAATTCATTGCTGAGGTATCATTATTCTGAATACGAAAATGACGGTTCCTATCTCTATTAGTTATGTGTCATTTTGCAATTAGTTCTCAACGCACAGAGATCTGCTATGCGCAAATCGCTTATGTAATGACAACTCAGAATCGTAGCGTGCATTACGTTGAAATGGAACGTAGGTGATTCCCCATCTTTATCTTATTCTCAACTACCCTCCATTTCCTCACCTTTCGTTCCCAGCCTTTTCCCTCAACTGCGAAGAGGGACAATTTTTTGGGACAAATTATAAAGGTTCGGATTTTCAATAAGTCATTTCTAAAGAAACCGTAAACAAGCATCAAAAACCATTGAAAATTCTACATAAATATCAGGAAATTTGAAGAAATTCCGAAGCAAACTGATTTGAAACCACCCATCGCTGCAATCTGGATTTCATCGTTTCAAAAGCGATCGGCCAAATTTTTAGCACAGCAATAATTTCAAATTTCAATGTCCCCCTTGTAAGTTTTTGCAAAAATCATTTGCATGGAAATTATTTGCTTTCAAATTAGCGATAAAATTTGATATTCATAAATTTTTGATCAAGTTTATCAGGAAAGCGATGACACCACTGATAGCAATTTCCGGTTGAATGCGCTAAAATTGTTGTATAGATGAGGTCAAGAATATCCACTTATCATTGCAATATTGCACTTAACGAAGAAAGTCACTCCTTAAGAAATTTGCAATTCGCTGCATCCAGTCAGTTAGATAATTCTCTCGAGCACTCCGTGTATTAATCAGCATTCCTAATGCAAAATTTGGTGCAGAGAAGGCGATTGACTCAGTGCCGGCAATTGAGCCAAGATGATATATTATGCTTTGCGCTGCATGAAGTTGCAATCCGCGACCATAATCAGCGCGTCGCTCGGAAGGTTGCCATAATATTGCTGAAATAGATTTAATAATAATTGTTTTCGTAAAACTCTTACTATTTTATTGGTGAAATTCTCAGTGAGAAGAGAATACAATCGGAAATTGTGGATTTCTACGAATAAGGAAACGCCTAAAATTATTCTTTGTTAGCTATTTCTCGTGGAAGAAATTTAGTGGGTGTACTCTACGCTAGTTTGAATGACTTCTGGTTGTGAGTTGCTGAACTTGACTTACCTTCTACCTGTAATTTTTAGCTTCTTCAGTTACTTTCACAGTTGCGAAAATAAGCGCCAACTTGCGCTTATAAGTACAACTATCTCTCCAAATAATATTCATACATTTCAAGTCATTTCAAGTATTTATTTGATTTTTGGACAAGAATTACTTGAATTCGATAATCGTTAGTAGTGCCAACAAATACTCTTCTAAAACGAACAACTTTCGCCATTGCTTTTTCGCGTTGTCAAATGGAGCATTATTTTCGCGATTTCGGTAGCACTCAGTACCCATCCGGCTGCTGAATCCATCCTCTCGGGATCCCAATTGAAATAGGGATTCGCATTGTCCGATGAATAGTACGATACCTTAACACAATTTCATTGCTCAAACAATGCGATAGAAATGCACAAATTTGTTTTAGCTTTTTCGAGTTTTGGTTGAAATATCCAACGGAAATATTGAACTCCACTAGAAAAAGGCTCTTCTTTGCTGCTTTGATCGCAAGTTGAAAAAAAACGCATTCACTGTCACGTTCAAAGAGAATCATCTACTAAAATCTCTATGTTGTATGGGTAAGCGACTTGTAAAAAACCTCGTAACTGCAAAAAATAGTATTTTCGTATGAGCTCGCACTAATCTTTTTCAAATTTTCAAACGTTGCGCCTTTCCAAGCAAAAACATTGTGCTGCAACGTTTTGCAATTCCATATGGGCAATTTCTGTTATGCTGTGAACATATCACAAGTGCTTCTTGAACGGAAGCATGCTCTGGGGTTTGCTGACCCAGTCGAGCGTTGGAGTTATCAATCCCTTGATCGGTACCAAAATTTGCCAGTTCAGAATGAAAGGGGTTGGGAAGTATGAGCATAAAGATGCCGGAAACGATGTCATTGTGATGAAATTAGAGAGCATCTAGCGCAAAACTTTCTGCTCAGAGTAGAAAGTATTCAGTGTTGCTGAGGGCGTTGATCATCATCGAATGTGTCGATAGGTAACAGTTGCCGTCGTTCCGAACAGTTCGAGATGCTACCACATAGTGCGCTGACTAGCAATACTAACAAATTGGGCCTATGTTGCAGTAGTAATACCATATAGCAGTAATTACCATATGACAGTAGTAATTACTAACAACTTGTAGTAACAGCAGTAGTGAGGGCCTCTAGGAGATCAATTATCGTCGATGAGAGAAGTATAGCAGCTATGTTGTGAGGATTGCATAAGTAATTAGTGAAATTATCAAAGAATCACAGTTTCGATTCCCACCTGCCCAAGATGTTTTCACTCGTCATCAAAACAGCAGTTTACTCCATTAAACAATACTGGATTTAGTTAGCAAATTGTAGTGGCGTAGTGGTAACTGATATCACTATATGAAAAAATTAATACACATAAACTTAATAATAAATAACATAGAATGCTAATAATTCCAGTAGTGAATTCATTTTATAGACATTTTTTGTTCTACAACATAACAAGCAAAATCTTTTCCAGAGTAAAATTTTATGTTTCCTCGGCTCATATTCACCCATGGCAGGATGGTGAAGAATGCCCAACACCGAGATCCTCCACTCCAGATTTTTTGCAGAAACTGCAGTTTGGACAGCTATATGTTATCAATTGCATTTTGCACCTCTGATATCCCGTTGAAAAACTCCAGACCTACCTCGAGATCTTGTCGTTCGTTTCTTTGCTTGTGACCAATGCTAGCAGTGATATTAAGCGGTTTTAAGATTTGTTGGCGGACAAACTCTTCATAAGTTTGAGTGGAGACAACTTCAACCACTCGCCCAAGAAAAATGTAACCAATATTCGAATATATGTGTACTTTGCCTGGTGGACGACGCATTGGATACTTGTCTAGAAGCCATGAGAGGAACTCCGAACGATTGAGCTCTTTTCTAGAATGATCAAAATTCCTTGCCCAAAAATGGTGAACATCGATGTTAGCGAACATAGTAAAACAGAATTTCCTCGAAAAGCCGAGCTCCCAAATGAGGTGGGAGCTCTGGAATTCCCTCACTGCCTCTCTCCTTCTATTTGTCATCCGCATGATCGTTCAACTAGAGTCAGGCATAGTCAAGCAAAAGAGGCAAAAGAGACGGACATACTCGAATGCATAAGCAAACATGGATAGGACGTTTTTTGGAAGAGTGGCAAGAACAGTTCTCGTCAACTAGCCTAGAAATTATGAACTTACTCAAATGTATACTTGTTAGGCAAGGATCCTCGATGATTCCTTTAACCGGTATCTGAACTTATTTAATGAATTATACTATAAAAGATGTATAATGCGGGTGTCTTTTATCAAAAAGAGAAAGATTTTGCGAGTATTTTATAGAAGCGATATCATATTCACAGTGTCCAGTTGCCTACTTATATATATATATATATATATATATATATATATATATATATATATATATATATATATATATATATATATATATATATATATATATATATATATATATATATATATATATATATATGTGTATATATAATATTGTATTTATATGCAATGAATGCTGAAATATAACACAAACAAAAAGAAATTTCTCTTTTTTTTCGTATAACTATGAGGAAATAAGATTTTCGAAAACAAATTGTCATAACGGATAGCTGAAATATAACAAACCTTTCATATTCCAATTTTTCTCGATTCCCCCATGAGCCAATAGTATGTTCGAGGAGATGCTTTACAGTAACGTTAGTTATAAATCGATTATATACTAATTTACCATATCTTGTACCAAGTATAGATCGATCTCCGAACACTCGTTCATCAATCGATTTCAAAAGTTTCTTTTCGATTAGTTTCTCGATTGCCATTGCAGTTATCACTTTGCTAATACTTGCAATTCTGTATTTACTAAATGGTGTTACCTGTAAAATCATTAGTTATTTTTCGGAATTCTTAGCAAATTTAGATGCTATTCTATATTTTCAAACATCGTCACATATACCTAAAAGATGAGTAGGAACTTTCTCAGTTGGTTCAAGTCAAACTGAGGTTATTTCTTGCATTTCTTAGAGATTCGAATCGATAGCCTATTTTAGTGTCAAATTGTTATTATCTGACCATCCTTACGAGGAAAACTATTGAAAACATATTCTGTCTCATTATCTAAGTATTATCTATTGAAAATTTCGTATTTTTGATTTTTAAGTGCCCATCTACAACATTTCCGGTCCAGTTTTTCGCTTCAGTGAGTACTCAATCAAGCAACAACGTCGAACTCGAATAAGCCATGATGGAACGTAAACAAACATTTTTTCGTTGACGTATATCAGCAAAGCCGTAAGCTTTAGATATCCGTAGGCCTTTATCGGTGATAACAGCAATAGAAAGGGAAGGGATTTGCTCGATTTGCATCACTCGTTGAATTTCTTCGTCCAATAATCTATTAGATTTATTGCCGATGGATTTTAATCTTGTTATCGGTATTTGATGGTTTTGCCATGAGAAGCTAGAACTTCGCCATATAACATAGAATATGGTTTGACGATTTTTTGATATGGCCGATACGGCAGTGATATTCATTTGAGAATTTTTCATTTGTTTTTGCATAGAGGAAAGATCGTTGCCAATTTGCATACGATAGCGAATACCATTATGTTTCTTCCAAATCGCTACACAATATTCTTCGTTGTCACTCTTGAATACCTATAAGACGTATTATTGAAGGCATAGCAAGCTTCTAGAGATGATGTCAATCAGTTATCGGTTCTCCTTGCATCCCATCGTGGCTCCCACCCATCTGTTCAACGTCTAAAATTGATGCGTTTATGATGTACAGAATGCGTTTCGTACGGATGACCAATGGCTTAGCTGTTCTGAATCATTGCACTTTTCGTCCGTTGATATGAAGTGTTTCAATGCTTATCTCTGGAGTCTCATTATGAGGACTATTCGAGTGTTAGCGCCGTCGACAATTCTAAGAAAAATAATAGGAAATTGATGGTAATCGATGCATATTGTATCGTTAGTATGATCGATTAGAGCTAGTTGTAGCGGAGGAAGCAACATATAATCAGTGCAAATTTAAACTTCTTATCTCTCATTCATCTTTGCCTTTGTTTCCGTTATTTTCAACATGATACATAAGTGACCGGAAATTAGTAAATTTAATCATATTTCAGCATTTATTTTAATGCTGTTCAACCGCAGTTATTGTTGATGCAATTGAAACCGTTTGCAGAATATGTAATCCTTAAATATGCACTCCGTATGATGCTTCTGCACAAATAAATGAAAGATCGAGTAAAAGAGCCGATAAAATTCGTTTAAGTTCTGCGCTAGTTTGCCTCACTTCCATGTATTACATTGATCCGATAACCTTGAGTACTCGTGCATGAGTGCATAATTTTTCTCAGATAGGAATGAAATGGATTGTTTAATATAAACTCTTCATTTCGAAACCATTAAAACTGAACTAATAAGCTCATTAGTTGATAAATGCCTCATGGTCATTCGATCACCATTTCGCATTAATTCACTACCATCATCTTGTTATCTAAAGGCTAGATGTCTTTCTTGTTTTTTTTTTTCATCAGAAAATCGCGCACTTTTAAGCCATCAAACATAAAATAAAAATAGAATATTCTTTATTGTTTGTTCGATACGATATGGTTCGACTCCTACCTCTAAATCTCATTCACCAGACAGTTAATTCGTTTTAGTCTTTTTCAGTTCTCCAGCTGATAAAATTCGATGATTATGTCACGATATTACCGACTACTATATGATTTGATATAGAATTCCAAATTATACTATATAGGCCGAAAATATATGACCGATCAGTGGGTGGAAGTTGCGAAGGAAGATTGCTGTTATATCGAGTTGAAATTTAGTAGTCGAATGCATCTAGAGCAATGCTGAGAGAAACCAACCTCGAAAACTTTTGCATAATAGTTCTCTCTGGCGTTCTTCGCATCACTTTTTATACAAGAATTGAGCGTATCAACTTGTATAATAAAATGAAATAGAAAAGAGTAGGTTCGATGCCATACGGCGGCAAATTTCTGCTGGAAATTCCCATGAAATTAGGCAGCAATCTTCTTAGCAATATGAAGACGCTGTCAGATGACATCTCTGAGAAAATACTCATCTTCGGCAATAATGCAATACTCGAAATTTGAATACTTATGCAGAAAGTTAGGAAATGTGCTTGAGAAGTTAGCACGGCGTGCGCTTTCTGCACTTTCGCCAATTAAATTATCCTATAATGAAAGTGGTAAAAAAATTTTAACCATAAGCAAATCATATGTTTTCCTGTAAAATCAACCCTTTTGTAAATTCGTAATTGAATGCTCGCTTTTTGCTCACATCCGCTTCGCTTTCAAAAATTTTCCATGTTATCCATCTGGGCAGGATTTTGCACAAATTTGTATTCAAAAATCCGCCTTCCATTCGAATTTTGATTATTCAAGAATTTGTATATGCAAAATTGATTGCTGACCACCTTTAAATTAAAATAAGACAGAAAACATTCAGAATAAAGTTGTGTATAAAAATCGCTATTACGATAGACTGATACTATTTTCGTTCTGTTTTTTCTCCCACTTTACAGTTTACAACAAAAACAAAAATTGTTTCAAAGAGAGCAGAAAAAGCTCATATCTTACCGACAGATGATGGCGGAAATTAGATTTAAACACTGCTAAACGTACCTCGTGTCCATGAATGCGAGCAGCGCAGATACTGATAGCATCAAATCGAAGTTCGGTCATTTGTGCAGTGACCAGTTGCAGTTGTTGAGCGTTAAGATCCACAAAGATGCGCTGTCTTATTGCTCTTTTCCTCACATAATTAACCGAATAATATGTTTCCATTGAGTAGCGAATAAGCGCAAATAGATACCACTAGCCAGCTTTGTTGCTCCTTTTCTGCAAAAAAAAAATCTCTATTCATCGCTCTCATTAAGTTGAAGTTTATCAACGCTTTGATAACATTCATATATGATCCACACATTGATTCAACATCACTGATTTCGATCATGAAGATAAATGTTTAATCCCTATAGCCAATGCTGATTGGTATTGGAGAGTAACATTCGGAATTTTGCAGCTCTGCTAGACATTGCTGGACCTTTCCAGAAATATAACTACTATAGCTAAGAATCTAGTTTCATTTTTGCACTACTCCTGAAATTCGTTTCAGAGAAGTGCATCGTGCTGTCTGCTATTAAAGTAACAGTGCCGACTCCAGCAGAGATGAGGGAGGGGTAGGGGGGCTGAGAGGGAGAGCGGACAGGTTGATTTGCCTTGACCAAATGGCAATCAGGCTAGGTTTGCATTGTTGTTTAACGGGAAATTTACAATGAGGGTATTATCTTTACAACTTTTCTTATAATTTTCTATCTATATTTGATGACATCTTCACTCTTGCGTATAACTATCTCATGCATGAGTTAGATACGTATGGGCTCATGAAGCTGATCGATGGTGTTAATAAGTGAAACTGATTACGTGTGATCTGGTTTGCAGCTATTTAAATGGTTTGTTGACATTCAGAGAAACTGCTCAGCAAATTCTCAAACGATAACCGGTTTTGAACAGAACCCAATAAGTTTCGTTATTAATGATCATTTGGTTATCAGTATGCTTGACCCTTATCAGTCATCGGAACTTGATGACACTCAAGTCTTGCGCATCGCTTAGCACTAATGAGCATGGTTTATCCGTTTATTGGAACCCAGCGATAACTGATCAGTTAATTACAATGTTTAGAACTCTCACTAAAAAAGCTCACTTCTTCCTTGTTTAGAACTCTTCCTTCCTTTTCTGTGTGATCGACATTTAGGGAAAAATCTTTGCATAAAATCTTTGTGCCTACTTTACCGGAGATTTTAACTGTCCCGTCAACGAAATCTGCACGTTCAATAAGCTTTCACCTGATTGTTGATGGTTGATGATTGATATGCGCGGACTACCTTTGCCTTCGTCGTTCAATGGCAGCAAAAGTCGAAAAGTACCTGCGTTTCACCTCTTCACCTACTTTCTTGTCACGTGTTTTACTGCTATCCGTCACTTACTGATTCTGATTTGTTATTCACCCATCTGGCGTTCAAAATGCGACAGGAAATAACTTAACAATTGAACGTAATTTTCTTTCCAGTAATCTGTTTTCATTAATTTGAATCATAATTTTATCTAACATTTCGCATTGGATGTATTCATCGCTCCTAGCAGAACAAATCTTCGGAACTGCCAATTCGACAAAGACAATAAGATTACCTCGTATATGTGACGGTAGCTGATCTGTTGGGACAAGGATTTCATTGATTTGTTCATTGTCAACATGAACATACTGAGGTTCCCTATCTGAAAATGGTTGAATAGGAATAATAGATCCACCAGTAGGAATAGGATCGTTATAGTTGAGCAGCTTTAAAGAACTAGTACGAACAACGGTTACGATTGTGAAGAGCGCTAGCAGATCGCACAATCGCATCTGTCAATGCCCGAGGGTGAATGTTTATATGAGCTGATATGTCGATTTAGTGGCGCTGATCGGCAAGCATTGCGCATCATTCACACATACTCACAACTTAAATCACATATCATACTCCCGTTATAATTGACGAATCTGAAAAAACTAGGAGAGAGGGGTGGGGATGTATCATTTAATATTTTTAGCATCATTTGTTTAGTTCCAACGTTTAGAAATTTTCGACAAATTTCGCAGCAAAATTTTTTACGCAATAATCGTGCGACTCGGCTGGGATGACCCAACAGATAAACGAGCTTCATTATTCTCTATTTTTCATTCTCACGCAATTTTTATTCATTAGGGAGTGGATTTCCAATAGTTAAATTACTCCTCAACGAGAATTACGTAACCATCATTTGAAAGTTACAAACGTTTCTCTTCACTATCACATAGGTGCGATGATTTGTCTATCTAGCTTACAATGAATTGAACGTAAACTTCCGCCACTCAATGAAAATGTTTAATTCATATTAATAATTGTAAATTTCGTCCAAGCATATAAGCTTTTGCTGCTAAATTGACTTATTGACTTCTAGATTGAATTGGATTTATTGATTTCTCATAATAAACTGTGGTGGTAAACAATTAACGGTAAGCATCATTTCATCAATTCCTCAATGTTCCTGCAATGTGGATCGTGAAGTAGTGTATGCAGTTATTTGATTAGTCGCCTCCTACGCTGAGAACCTCTTTTAGCAATGCAGTTCGTCTATAAGCAGAATGTTTTGTAGATATATTTGCCGTTCCTGAGTTACGTGTTCTCGCAATGGAAAATTGGGGTCTCATAATGGTACGTCAGAAGTTGGTCGTCTATAATCCACGTATGAATAGTCTACGTGAACGACGCGTTGTCACCGATGTACTCGCACATGAAGTTGCTCACATGGCAAGCAATATTTCAAATATCATTCATTGAATATTCAACAGTTTTCAAAATCTTTTATGCAATAAGCGGGTTAATTTAAGCAAATATTTTCAATACTGTTGTTTCAGATATATTCATTGAATATAATTCGATACATTTTTGAAAACATTCTTTGAGTGTCGGAGCTGAAAACTCAGCCAAATATAGAGCCGAATTTTCATGGCTTCTACATCTTCCATCAATATGTAGATTTTTACTTAGCATTACACTGAGTTAGTTACTGATATGCGCCATCATCCGCTTAATTCACCATTCATGTTTAAAGATACAATTGCAGTGGTTCGGTAATTTAGTAACGATGCGATGGTGGAATGACTTATGGTTGAATGAAGGTTTTGCAACCATGATGGCACCAAAGGCGGCCGATCATGCCGAAAATTCAACGCTGAGAACGGTATGTTGAATGTCACCCATTGTTTAGCTTTCCTATAAAGTGTTTGTCCATTGCATCCATTCGTTAGCTAAAAATCCAGAATTAGTGATGGAATTGTTTAGCTCACTAAGACCATTCAAAAAAATCTTGCTCAGAAATACTAAGAGATTGAATTTTGTGAGGAATTTGGGCATTCTTCAGAAACTTGAAATTATCTGTTTCGACTTTGAAAAATTTGTCGTCAAAAAGTGATAGACACTTTGAAGTATCAAAAATTTACAAGTGCTCACGCTGAATTTTTCAAGCAATCAGCTTGGGAATAAGCCTTTTTCTGTAGAGATTCATATAAATGATCGATTCCACTAGACATGAACGCATCATTACTGTGCATATTCAAATATTTGTTGAAAAAGTATAAAAATATGCGCAACTGCAAAAGTGTAACTATGTGGAATTGCATAGGTATAGATTGTGCGAACCTATGTGGTTCGTTTTCTTGATTGTTTCATTTCACTAAATTTCCGGCGAATTAAATATTACGTTCAGACTTCTTTAAAAGGGATTTAGGCCATAGGAGGCACAACGGCGAAAGGCATAGGTGCAAAATGCACTATTTACTCTCATTTAATGCGTATATAGCATTCGACCTTCAGGCCTAATGTGGGATAGGCGCATATGTGCAGAGGATGACCTTTGATGACGCGGTTTGACGTTACATCATTATTTGGCATTTTTTAAAATATATCATCATTGCTTTGATCACATCATTACGTTTTCACTGTTACCTCACTGGTCATTTGTGGTGTGGTGCTTCTTACTCTCTTATTGCCAAATTGCATCAACGCATACGATTTCTCAATGACAGGAACTTAAACGTCTTGAAGCTCTTGAAGCCATGAACATTCTTTGGATCGGCCTGTTTGATGAACCTTAGTTCACTGTTACGATCGATCAAATAGGCAGCTTTATAATAAGGAAATAACCATGCAAACTAGGTAGTGTTGATATGAACTGCAATGGATTTTTTTAATGCAGTCGCTACTTCTGCGCCTCGCTCATTGCAGAGGGCATTTCGCTGCTGCAAAACTCTACTGCAGTTGAAGCAATTTACATTGACAGCAATGAACATTGCACAGGTGTCATAGACATCCAAGTCATAAATATTTCTTATGCTGCCAGCAGCAGTGTATTCTAAATTAACATCAAATGAATATCGATCTTCACCTTTTGCACCGTCACCCATCGAGCACCTTCATCATCGACACATATGAAGATAGATTAGCCATATTGCCACTCATTAAAAGCGACTCAAATTTCAGACACAATACTTTACGGCAGATGTTGCATTGAAGGCATTATCGAGTGATCAACACCTACGCAGTACGCAGCCGATAAGCCTCAAGAAAAATAGCGATCGTGTTCATGGACAGGATAGCAGGATCTTATACAATAAGGTATTCGATGAATCCTCCATAAGTTTGTGAAATTGATTTCATTAAGCAACACTGAATGCTGCTTCGATTTGTCATTTCCTCCTTCATTGTTCCTTTTTCCTCTTAGTCACGTTTACTTCACTCATTCTTTCAGCTGCTCTGATGAATTCGCTATCAAATTATGGTGCTTTATTATTATGCAGGATTTTTTTTTTTCAAAATTCTCCACAGTAATCATTATACGTTCAGAATTTGTGCACTAAGTTGATACTATGATAAAGGGAGTATCTTCCAAAAATTTCATCTAACGGCCGAAATTTTGAATTCCCCACCCATGGCTTCTTTTTAGATTCTATGTCTCCATCATATCCTCTTGCTCTCTTCTATCCATCCTCGATCTTTATTTCTCTTATCCATTTTTCACGCTGGCGAATTTTCAAGTGATTGCAATGAAGAGGATAGGAGAAAATCGCCAGCTTGCAGGGTGCCACAGTTCTACGTATGGTTGAATCGACGATAGGCGTAAATGTGTTCCGACGAGGGCTCAATCCTTACCTCCTCAAATTTGCTTACAGTAACGCCGACAAGAACGATTTTTTGGCTAGTTTCGCGTTGTGAGTTCATTTTATAAGTAATCCAATCATCTCTCACATCACTTCCTTTTTAATGGCTGTGCATAGTAGCTAATATTGCTTGAATATTGCAGCGATTGAGACTGATCTAGCATTATCTAAAAAGCCCACAGGTTCAAGTACGGTAGGGTTGAAAAGTAGTAAAATACTGATCAGGTATTAAGGAATGAGGGGCCAGATTGGGTTTTCATAGGCGAACGTGCAGCGTACGCGATGATCTCTTTGGCGTTTTCGACTTCCCATATAGTTGAGGAAACAGTTGATCTTTCGCCTATGTTCCTCTCGCCAAATAGGTTAGAAGGAATGACTGGCGATGAGTTCAGAATCCAAATGGTCAGTGCCGGAAAATGACTTTTTTTGCAAGAGATGCCTTCAACAATGTGTTTTATTGCCTGTGCAGTAATATAGAGTTAAAATACTCTGAAGCGCATGAAATATTGCTATTTTCAGAGTTTTCGAAGATTGTATATGTCTTTGAAGGTCGACTAGCCGTTTAGATTTCCATACATTAGAGGGAATTTAAACGGGATCGTCTAGTTATATGAAAATCCCTTGAAATGCTCATATGTCCTCTTCTATTTTTCTTAACTCCATATATATAGGACAAATTTCTTATTTCCGTTTTCGTTGTGCGAAAAGGAAAATACCAATTTTCCCGCTTTATCAATCGGAGCTTTAATATACTCAGATAAGCTGCCGGAACAATATCCACATAGAAATTTATTCTGTTTAATTGTTTATTTTAACGTTATGAAGTGGAAAACATATAAAAATGTGTGGGCATGAACAGCAAGAACGAGCAAAATCTTCACAGAACCACAATTATGGCAACAAGAAGTTTGATACGTAAGAGTGGCAATAATGTGTCGACCGAAACGAGTCAGCTTCGGCTTAAAGCTGAAGGAATGAGTGCAGTGACGATATCAGTAGAATGTTATTTCAATTTGCAAATGGTCGACCAGGTCGATGCAGATAGATGAATACCGCACATCGTCTACTGCACACTTTCTAGTTGCTACCTTGGAAGTTTGTAACGCCGTCATGTCCACACCCGTGCATACTGCAGTTATGTGGGTATGTATTGGTGTGTTGCTAGTTTCAACTTATGCGCTAAAAAAATTATTACGATGAAGATAGTCATCGATAATTCACATGTTCCGGTACAAACTATTCCCAGGTTATTGACGAAAGGCGTCGCGAAACGTGAAAACCAAATTTGTTCCTCTCCTGATTGTTTGCTTTTTACTGCTTTAACCAGCAAATTTCATAGCAAATGTTCTACGAGACATTTTGGTATGCATCTTGTAATTAGGCCAAATTTAGTCTTGTTTAACTTCAGTGAATAACCAGTTTTCTGCGACCAGTGAAAATATTGACCACAGACACGATCTGAACTAGTGGTGTTCCCCTTTTATGGTCTATGCTTCGTCTAGAAAGTAGAGAGCCACGAATTCGGATGCCATTTGCGAGCTGAGTTTTTATTCATAATCAAATATTCTAGTTTCTTTTATCCTAATTTTTCCATCGGGATACCCGATTGACCTGGAAGCTGAAATGCTAAGTCATTATCGTATTTTTTCATCGCAGTCACTTCTTCAACGTGGATAATACGTTGCTATATTTGCAGCATAACAATAGATAATTGCAGTGTGAAAACGTTTTTTAAAGGATCTTTGATGAGAGTGAACGTCGAGAGGATGCATTTGTCGCGTCGAATTTCACCGTCTCCGATTTTATCGACTCTTGGATTTATCAGCCAGGCTTCCCTCTACTCGAGGTATTCACTCTGCTTTTTCCACCATTTTTTTTTTAATTTACGGTTTTTTTTCGTATTTCATTCCAAACGCCGTCCATTTAGCGTCACTTCTTCCAAGTTAAACCTCTATATATGAAGACCCCCCTTGCTGAGAAAAAAATATTTGTTATGAACGGTAACGTCATGCTTTTATCCAATATGTTGCGAGAAGTCGATTTTCGTTGCTGGGAGGAAAAGTCGAAACAAACTGCACGGTCTTAGAAAACGTGATATTATTTCTCCAGGAATTTCACTGTTTTTGAACCTCTGAAATCAGATGCCTGAGTGGAATTATGACGAAGAATGACTCAATAGGAAGGGGTAAAAAGCTCGAAAATCAGCTTTAGACATTTCGCTTCGTCGTAAATTTTTCCACCTCATCAATATTTCATAAATCAGGACAAAATAGAATGAGTGGTTTTATTTTTATATGTATATGAAGATTCATATAATACAAGCATAAATTGGCTATATTTAATTATATTAATCTAAGATTCATCGCACAACGGAATATTTTGAAATATCGCAAACAATATTCGATGCTGATGGGAATACAGCATTTGCAAATCTACAATGGAAAGTACCAATATTCTTAGGACGAGGAGATAAACGATCGGTTATTTGGTTAAGGGAAAATGAAACAGGTCATCTTTAAATCTATATCAATCAACAGAGTATTTCGTTTCGAATATTTCCTTAGCTTTTTAACTCTCCTTAATTTTTATATTTTAGTTCTTGAAAGAGAACTTCACTTTTCTATTTACCATTTATTGAATATAAGTGAGTATTATGACATAAAAGATGCGTTATTGATTGATTTCAGCTATCGATAAATATACTGATATAGGTGTTCATCAAAAAAAAAATCAGTCACGAATGTACCGTTTAGTGTCTTTATGTGTTTATTTAAATCAGAAAACTTTTTTAATAGCAGTAACATTTCTAGTATCAATAAAACTGCAAATAATTCTATTAAAAATCTTTAACAGAATATTCTATCTTTTATGTGTATATTTCTCATTGTAGTCTTTGCAATGTTTTATTATTTGCATTGCAATTTTCAATTCATCTCGTTTAGCGAAGTAATTTAACTACAATTAATATGCCAATTTATTTGTTATTTATTTCGAAATTTTATCATTTGCATTGCAAAATTACATTTTGAGAATTTTTCCGTCCTTTTTTTTTTTGAAAAACATGCAACTGCTTCAAAATATCAATGAATAACAATACGTCGACTCTCTGTTTAGTGGAGAATTGAATGATCTCTCCTCTTTGTATTCAATTTTCTACTTAAATAATTATCCAATTCTTATATATATAATAGCTAGGTCAAAATGAATAAAGTGGACTTGAGTCGCAACTGATCTTTTTTTTAAAGTTATACTGCACGACGAGAACAGGCCATTTCTAATTGATATTGATGCGCATGGTTATTATCGAGTACTTTACGATAGAGAAACATGGAACGATATTACAGAGCAATTGTTAAGGAATAATGAAGAATTGCCCGCCTCTGCAAGGCTCAAATTACTCGGTATATAGCAGTTAAATTAAATTTTCTTTTTTGTTTTTTTTGTTATGCTGTTCACTAGTGGAATAACTATTATGGCCTATGATCGTTTTTGGCAACGAAAAAAAAATCGATCGATTATCGATATATCTCTCCGAATGCACTTAATTGAGCTCTAAGAATTTATATTTTTATGTATGATTGCATTACAACTACGATCGGTGTAATAACTCCTCGAACTTTTGAATATCAGTTAGTTTTTATTAAATAGTGCGTAAACGGTTTTTCAATAATTCGCTTCAATATAAATATAATTTCTGGAGAAAGTGATTGTTTTCGATAGAAGTGGCCATCATCACGGTCAGAATTCTTTCGCCAACCTAAAAATTAACCATGCTAACAACTATTGCTGCTTGAGATGAAATACACAATCAGACGAAGTGATGTGACATATGTGCAGAAAAAAAAATGAGATTAAGGAAGTGTAGGAAAAGGTAAACAGCAAAGAACCGTTGAGGAACTCAAGAAGATTTTTTGTTAGGATTCTGTCATGATCTATCCCATCGATTACTATGCCGACAGACATCTAAGCCCAAGAGAGGCTATATAATCAACAGCAAGCACCTTCAATCACAGACACACTCCAGGGGGGGGGGGGGGGGGGGGGGGGGATCAATGCGACATCGCTACAAGACCGTTGTTTCGTGCTATTTTTGTAAATTTCTGTTTAGCTTTCGTTCTAATGCTTCCTCGATTTTGCATTTTTCGTATTATGTGACCGAATTCGATGATACATTCCTTTATAGCTACCACCATCATACCTCTTGAGGTAACAAGCACTAGTCGACTGGCAAAAACCAGGTGCGCATTTACGTGCACGCATGTATGCATATATGCTAATGCACATGATGTCTAGCAAGTCGTTTATAGGTGAATGCGCATAGACATGCAAACACACACGCAACCTTCTGGTTTAGGTAGTTCTGACAATCTAGGTTTATTTTTTACAGCATGACGAGTTGTGGTAGGATTGTGTGGAGCAATTGGAAGTGAGTGAGGAAAATTACCACAATTTTTCCTCTGTGTACCCTGGAATAATGCTACTTATGCACGAAAATGAGGTTTTTTGAACTTTAATCCTCCCGAAACAAATTTTCTGGAACAAGCGACTTTCCACTTTTCGAATCGTCGAAACCGTATAATTTTAGCTATTTGCTAGTGAGTTTTTCAGCTGCAGAAAGGACACAATCGATGAGATTACAATGCCTCAATCTAGCATGTATAAGCCCATTTTGCTTATTGCATTTTACGTACTCATTACATCCAACGATAATTCTCTATGATGGTTGTTGCTTGATCTCCTGTTTTGGGGAACAAAATATATAGCGCTTAGTTGAATAACTTTTCACTCTTTGAAATTTATAATATTCACAACGATTTGCCATAGTTCGGTGAAAAATATCTGTCAGCAATATTGACAGCTAAACATTGGCAGGTGCCACGCAGGAAAGTTTTGTAGAATCACATCTCGATGCGTCGAAGGAATGATTAGTGAAGAAATGTTTTTTTTTTTGGAAAGAACACTTGTATTCCAAGCAATCTCATGAGGGTATCGACTAGGATAAAGAGGAGTCGGAAGAATTATTTAACGTTTTTTACCTCACAAAGTGTTTGCGTGAGTTGAGTTTTTTTGTAGCAGTGGATGAATTTCCGTCTATTTGGCATCAAAAGCAAAAATATCATCGGCTTCGTTTTGAAAAATTTTCTCAAGTTTTCTCTTCAAGTTTTAGTTGTGCAATGCAAAAATCATTCAAAAACTCTGATCGACGAGGAGAATTAAGCAGTCAGACTTCTCCTGTAAGCAAAATTAAAAAAATAGTCGTTGCCAGATAGGAAAACAAATGTGCAACCGAGAAGCGCGAGAAACAAACAGATATTGCGCACCGTGCAGTTTGCTTTATGCAAGACAACCATCGATGTGTTTGTTAAGTAAGGTTGCAGACGTGGGAAAATAAGTTTAAGAATGGTGCGAGCTTGCTAATAACAAGAAAAAAAAAACAAGATAAAAAAGGAAAAGAGAGAATGTCTCTGTGTGTATAGGATGGAGAGAAGATGGAGGGGGAGGGGATTGAGGAGATTTATCCATAAATGATCCATTCACGCGTGAATACGAACTGCCTGGAATGACATCAGTTAGTCGGAACTGTGATTTGCACCTTTGTTTTTCCAACAGTGCTGTCTCCTTTGAAGTTGTGAAACGTTTTAAAGACGGCTGTCACATTAAATTATGTTTAATGAAGTAGCAATACGTTTAGATGATGCGTTTGTACTGGCCGAATATGGTCGAATATCATATTCGATCCCGCTGCGGATGTCGCAATACCTGAGGGAAGAGCGTGAGGTGATGCCATTCTTGACGTTTTTCGCTCGTTATGAATATATCCATCAGCGTCTTTTCCGTCATCCCAACGCCACGCTTATGGACGTATGTTAACTACACTAATTCGTTCTCATTCTGAACCACTAGTCTGCGTCACACCAAACAAAGATACGCGCTAATGCACCATGAAAGTGTACTGCGATAGAGCATAAATGTGCCACTGCAGCACAGTTATTTGTTATCCACGATCATATTGCGTTGCAGATAAGTGTGGATTGTGGTACAACAACATATTTCTCTATTGCTTTTCGTCTTTACAAATACTATGCTACGACGACTTTTCTTATTTCCTAGCAATATGCTCCATCATCCAATTCCCCGACGTAATCTGGGAGGAAAATCCTGTTGCAAGCATCTCCTCCACTCTTCTGTTTTTGCGTTGGCGTCCTTTTGAATAAATTTTTGCCTAAGCGGTTCCGCAGAAAGAAAATCATTGCGCTTTGCAACAGTGCGCCCTTTTATGCCAAAATTCGGCCTTTTATCCCCCATTTTCTCGTCGAGGTTTGCCATCTCCAGTCAACGTCGTCCTCGATGCCTCCTTCCTTCAATCCTCTTCTCAGTGGTTCCACGCCTAGTGAAGATAGTCTCTTTGCCTGCATTGTAGTCCAATGTAAACGTGTGATGCTCGGAGCAACGAAGCTTTTGAGTGATAGGTCTTATGACTGCAGTATGTGAAGCACTGCATGCTTAACATAGCTTGATTAAATGCGAATTTCATCTTCTCTTCAACAAACTTTTTGAAACTCAATCAACGGATCAAGAAGCTTGTTCAATGATGGTTATGTAGATGTGATCCAATCAAAGAATCCGCATATCGGAGGACAGAAATGAGAATCTAAAAAGTGCTGGAGCGATGTTTTACTATATTTTGTGACATCCTAGCAAATGTGAGAGATCACTAAGAAAGCATATTCATAACACATACCTGCCATTTATTAAGCATTGGACGTTCGTTGAATGAGTCACAGTAAGACGCCTCTGAATTGAAAATTAGTCTCAGAATTCTACATGATAAAGTAAAGGCAAATGAATGTCACTTTTACTAATTTTCTGCGATATTTAAACAATGCAATAATTTGTGCAAATTGCAACGATACAATGCAATTATGCAGTTTGTGCAAAATTCATGCAATAACGTGCAATTGTGCAATATTAGTATGCATTATACGAAACATATGCAATGTAACCAGTCATTTTTAATTGAATATCATTGAAGCATCGAGAATTGTACGATTTCAATATTTAAATTTAAGATTTTAATGCAGCCAATGAAATATTTCACTCTATTTGTTTTCCTAGCAAAATAAATATAAACCCCATTCTTGTAGAAATATGTGCAATATTTATTGGAGCCGATATTTGCAAAACTCCTCAATGAAAACGGTATCGATACACCTGAAACTGTTATGGAGAAAGAGTTAGTTCTCATTTCATTTACGTATATATTTTATTCATATCTATTAAATGTTCACATATTTGCTAAGCTCCTCTCTTTGCTAAATTTTATAAAGCCCTATTTTATGCTTTTGGCATTCTTTCTGTGGGGGTACGTTGTGGTCATATCTATGCACGTATGCGTGTCTTCATCTTCTGTTTGTTCCAAAGATCAGACCGAAGAGCCATTAAACCTAGAGTTAGTAATATTGGCGACTTTAATATCCACTATTGGTTGATCACTTAAATCACATTTTATATTATTCAATCAGCTTGGAGAACCCTATAGGCTGTCAACGGAGTCGAAAAATTTGCATTGATTTTACACTAGCTGAGTCGAAAAGACGAAGTTTTCGTAGAATATTTGTTGAATCGTTGAATCACCTCAAATAGTGGACCGCCCCTATGCGTATTGATATTTTGTCGGCAATTTTTGAAACCGGTTGGCAAGGTAAACGAAGTACAAAAACGCAACATGCTGTGGCGCCTCCTCTGATACGTTATCTCAGAGGCGTGAGGTAGGAGGCCCAAGGAAAAACATATTAGTGAACATATGAGTAGCGATATACTTGCAAAGAGATATTTACAACTAAATTATGCAAATTAGGTTTATGCGTGAGTTGGTGTTGCTGAAGCTATGTGTGAGTGGATATCGAGCATGTATTGAAGCTATTCGACCGAAATTTGACGAACTCAAGAGGAGTTGTGCATATGGCAAACTTAGCAGCAAATGTAACAGGTAATTCATTGTTACCTGTTCAGTTCATAACTGTTGAATCTTTTCATAAGAGTGCTCATGAAAATATAAAATCTATTTCTGCTTAAAGATTTATGTATACGCGAAAGGTTTAAATAATATCTTCATTGCTAGTAGATATTCACACGTAGCAATATTTGAAAACTTATAAATATTTTTCTATATAACTGCTGATCTTTTTCTAGCTCATCCTTACAAACAGAACTGATTGCTTGAAATGTTTTGGAATTGGTTTGAGGGTAACACACTTCATTTTCAATTTTTTTTCACTCTATTTGAAAATCTTCGCTTTGGGAGGAATAGATGCTGTGATGATATCATAAAACTAATGCGTGATTATGTCACTTATCCGTAAAGTTATGCGATGCGCTGAAACAGCGCAAATACTGAAACTAGGAAGTGCTCGAGAGGGAAACGTTTGGATTAGAGCTTTGAGCATTTATGAGTGGGGCAACGCCAGAAGGGGAGGATGGAGTTAAATGTTGCTAGCGTTATAGGAATTTAGTTTTTTTTCTGTTACTGTGGGAAATGTTCTCGAAGACCGCACAATGTATTCTTCGCTACGATGAGACTGAATTACTCGGCAGGAACATTATTGACTCATTTCTTGATGTTTCTTTCAGTCGAAGGGTGAACTCCCTTTATATTGTTGCTGTTAGTTCGCCTCTTAAAATGTTGTTGATATCATACATAGTCATTTAAGCTTTATTTATATACAAAGTGGGAAGTGCGATATAAGTTATAGAATAGCCGGAATGACAAAGCAAAGTAAGCTATAATTTAGAGGTATGGGCTGTTGGCAACGTTGTTTGATAACTGCTAAGCCTTCATGGTGGCTCCCTATTGCGACAAAAATAATCGATTTAAACATTGCAGTTAATTGAATGATTTGATTGAAATGAGCTAAATAAGATGCTTTAAAGAGTAGAGCCGAGTGTGAGAAGTGTCGTCTATATGGTAGCGTCGAAATACGGCAATCAAAGTGATTTCCTTTTCCTGAGAAGGAAACATCAAGAGGAGGACTATCACGCCGAAAGGGACCGACTCTTCTCGGCTATGGCATTTACTTCCAACCGATCAAATATTGTTGAGTACGTTCTATACATAATTTGTCTAAATTTCTTCACTAGAATATTGATGAATGCTCACTTTCTTTTATTTACCTCGTTTTTTTTTCTATTTCCTCATATTATTTCATTCTGTGTTTATTTGTAAAAGCGTGGCAGATCTAATGTTTTAAGATACAACTTCTCCATAATAAAAGTAAATGATTTCAAGATTTTTTTAAACGCTGCATAATTATCAATGCTGCATACTTTCACTGAACTATTCAATCAATTGATGCGGATTTAGCTACCGTGAATATTTTTAATTAATTTCCTAATTACATATCGATTCATTTTGTGTTATTTTTAATGCGTTTAACTATACGTACTTTATATCGTTTTGTGATACTTTGATAAAGCGTTATTTTGAGCGTATTTTGAATCACCTTTAGTAATTTCTAAATTCCCCTTCCTGATCGATAATGAGACGCTTCACTGTGCATTTCGCTGACATATATTTTGCCTGCTGCTTTCTGTTGATTTCTTTTCCTTTTGTGAGAGAGATTTTTTCCGGAAAACTGTGGAGAATGTTGAAAACGATAGCAGCCTAGATGGGGACTGGTGGTCGAGTTCTTGTTATACTCACAAAAACTATATAGGCATTTTCGAGGAAAAAAAATCAAGGAACCATGATTTTCGAAAGCTAAACAACTGGAGTTCTCAGGAGCATAAGGATCCCAGTAACTAGTAACGATTCCAATCGTTGCTACTTACTGGAATCTGGAGCCATCTGCAGCTGGAGTTATGTCCTCCTATGCAGTTTGTTCGCAGTGCTCTTAAGGTCAGCGATCCACGAACATTTCAAATATCGAAATATGGCTTTGCAGTTTGGTGAAAGAAGTACTCGCTGTTAAGGATCGAGACACCGATTTCCGACAAAAATTGTTCGAATTGGCCAGGTACGATAAGCATTATCGGTGAACTGTAACTGATATCATTTCCTAGCGCTCATGGTGTCGTTAAAGTTCTACTATTTATAAAGTGCTTTGCTAGCGGGAGAGCATTATGATTGTGCCATTTTGGTATATATATATATATATATATATATATATATATATATATATATATATATATATATATATATATATATATATATATATATATATATATATATATATATATATATATATATATATGCTTAATTTTCTGTCTGTCTGTATATGGCTGTTTCAAGTGTGGAATCACGAACGCAACCTTGGCGAAATTTCGTCGATTTAATCCATACTATAGGATTTTCGACCTCTAGTTTTATTCTTGTATGAGCTGTTATAAATTTGTTCTTCTAATAGTTGGATACGTTGGGTGAACTAGAAAGGAATTTTCGAACAATTTTTTGCGCGACTACCCAGTTTCTTTTGACAGTATTGCATCAAGCATTTTGCCATCTTTTTCCCTCTAAACGGATGGGTAACTGGTAATAACCGGTAGCTGGTTGATGCGGTGGCGGGTATCATAACCTCTAAATTTGCATTTTCAATGCACATTCTGGCGAGGGCAACATTCTATCTATCTGTCCGGTAGCTACTATTCGGGAACCACTGAAACTACATGTGAGAATTTTGTCAGCTAAGCTATTCGATTGTTGTTGCACGTTGAAGTGGTTCTCTCAAATTTGAAAGGAGCTATTTGCATAAAATGTGTGCAAAACTTTGTATGCTTTTAAAGCGGTAGGCTTCTTTTACAAGTAATTCAATCATGGAGGCGATTTTTTTCCCAAAGACTTATGCTAATGATGGCTGATTCGCTCGAAAATTATACTGCGCTTCCTTGATTACTTGTTGACAATTTGTGATAGTAGTTAATTTGATGAGAATACGCTGAGAGTTGCAAAAAACTCATTTCACATCTTTTTTTATTTGTATATTATCACTCATCATTATCATACTTTTATTTTGGCTTTCACAGTAAGTAGTCATAAAACAGGGATCGTTACTTTTAGCTTTTTTTATTGGTATGGGATTTTTTTTTCATTTTTTGCGCTGAATTTCAGGAAGAATTACGACAATGAGATTATTTCCGATTATATTCATTATAATTTCAATGAATTGTTGAAAAAGTAAGCACTTTACTTGCTCTGCTGATATTATGTCGTGGAACTTTACTCTAGGTTCTTATTGAAGACACCCAAAAAATAAATTTCAAACTACAGGTGATGCCGAGAAAACTGCTTACCTGCTTTGAGAAAATTCGTTGATTTTTCTAATATATCTAATTTCGATTGATTTCTAGGAGCAGATGATTTCTGAATATTGAGAGACGTAAATTTCATTTCACTACAGTTGATTTCAATTCCGATCATATTATTGCAGGATTATTTGATATAACTGCGTTTAGTTGAATTTGCTGTGAAAAACCATCACTTCATTGTCACACATTATAAGTTTATAATTTTGTTCTTTAAAGTTGGTGCCAATTAAAGAAAAATTTAGATCGAGCAGCGATAAAGTGTTACGAGATGTCAACTTTAGCAATAAGATAGGCCAAGCGTTGTGTCCTCTAGGCTCCTCTCTCCTCTCTTTCCCTGAACTATGAATTAGAAGAAATTTGCAGATTTTCAAAAAATAACACATGAGCTAGTGTTTAATCAAGTAGAGAATTGAATTTCTTTTGATGAGAGAGAAAACGAACTGAAAAATCTCGACATTTGCACAAAAGTATTGAAAACAGCAAAAAAAAAACTATTAAAAATCATTTGAAAGCTGAAATTTTTCGATAAGTCTTTCCTCATCGGTCGTCGTTGTAAACAATTTTATCGCAAACGAAAATTAATATTGAAATATTTAATGCACTCTCTAGCAAAATGCGACGCTCATTGAAGTTTTAATTTACCGCTTTTCTTTTGTTGGATGTGGTCGATCTATAATCGGAAACGGGTGATCATTTTGAATTTCAGAAATACTTATGGCTTTCTTAAGGGCGTTATGGCATGTTTTTGTTCGCGAATGTTGTAGCTGATACGCTAGGAAAGATTAAAATGAATACCTAACTGCGCTATTGCATCATTGTCATCTCCCCAACTCTTGGATCGGAGCTTTCATGCTTCCACGTATCCACTCCGGACTAGTGGAGTGGATAATCTGGCCGACTTGAGCTAGCTCAAGAAACAAATAGAATCACCGAAGCCCGTACCTCATTCCTTTTTACTTTCTGCAACCGTTGCATTATTTTTTATAAACGCTAAGGTGTGGTGATCGATCAGCACTAGGCTACGAAACCATTGCATACGTTTCAAATTTTCGACTCGCCAAAACTAATTGCAAAATGCAAATTTCAACGAATTTCATGTTAATAACTAAAGTCAGGATTGATGCGAATTCAAATTTTTTAGACATCTATTAAACACTTCTGAGGTGTGATTAAAATTGCAACTTTTTCAAGGATGCAACTTGTCACGGCATTTTATTTGCTGACACCATGCAATCAGTAAAACTTTGATTATTCCTGAAAGCATTCTGTAATTGCAATTACAACAAATGGAGAGTTTTTGAATAAGATTCCACCTTTCATTAACTGGAATAGCCAGGATCGTATCAAAGCACACCAATAATGAAATTCTGCCGAAACAGTCGAAACTTTGCAATAAAAAAACATTTGTATCTATTCGAGAAATCATAGAACTCTGTGTTCGTATAAGATTCCAATTAAAATAGCAGCCGATTTTGTCGATTACTGTGATCATCGACAACATGACAATTTTGATTTCGAATTTTTGAATTCTCTCTGCGAAATATTTTAAGAAATTTTCTGCCCATGAAAATCAACATCGCTCATATTCATCGATCACAATTTAGTCGCGAGAATTGATCGATCACGCAGCCAAACGCGCTCACTCGCCGAAATTTTCCGAGGAAATTTTGCGAATGTGTGAGGAAATTTTTGACGTCCATATTCACTCAACTAAGATTCATCTAGTCGCTTTTCATCGGTAATTTTTAGCGTTCTATCGCCATTACAAAATTTGATACATTTATTTATTTTCAGGCATAAGAAATATGCGTCGTTCTTCATACTTCAAATGGCACGTATTTATAGCACAGGAAATGATGTATTGAAGGTGAGTCTTATTGTTGGAATATTTCTGCAAAATGCAAAAATTGAGTGATTTTTTTTCTCAGATTTAATTTTGAGCACTTATTAAAAATTTCCAATGAAGTGCTCATTTGAAAATCTTTTTTTTTGGTACTAGGATAAGTAATCAAAAGATTCATTTTGTTTGCATTCTCGTAGTATTGCAGTAAAAATTTTCACAAAATTGCAATATGTGATTCATATACACAATGAATATGCACTAGAAAATAGAAGCGGGCAAAAATAGGGATTGAAGGAATATCTTTAAATTTTTGAAGCTCGTAAAGAATAATTTAAGCAGCATATTTGGTTGAAATTTCAACTAATCGCCGTTTAGATTCGCTATTAAAAATTCATTCGAAAAGAAAGCAATTTTTTTTTACTGTTTACTCTGATTTTTCAAAAATTCTTCACACGCACTCATAATTCATACAGATCAACAAGGACTTATTATGGATATCATTCTATCACTGTATTTAGCGCAATGCATTACTGCCAACTCTCGATCACGCATCCACGATATAGTATTATATTCGTAGTATATTCCAAAACATGGACATATCTGCATTCCACTTCATTTTTCAAAATTGCTAAAACACTATGTTGTGTACCGCTAGAGTAGAGTAGGTAGTAGGTAGCTGGAGTAGGTAGCTGTAGTTATCGTACACTTATGAACTAACGACATAACTTCAATTAGCGTTGAATACTGATTATGTTTAATTTGATCTCAATTATTGATAGTTTATAGTTGGATGATTTCGAGCATAAATATTCGAGCTCATTGATCAGATTGAAAGGTGTTTTGCGTCATATACGTGAAGATATAAAACGTAAAATTGTATGGACAAAACGACATGCAAATGAGATTATTCATTTCTTCGCATCACGAGTTTGATAGCGCGTTGATTATTTCCACCATGATTTACCTTTACTTTCAAATTATTTTATTGATTGTTATTGATTGATGCTTATGCCCTAATCGAATTTCTTCGAGCTTATGCTGGTAATTTTTCGGGTCTTTTTTTTAAAATTTGCAACCGCTTCAGTGGTGATATCTCAAAAATAATTCCATTATGCACTAATTTATAATAAAAATATACTCAATTCACTAATTTCATTATTCCGTTGATTTAGTGCACATTTTTCATTAAATATGCAAATTATTTGGAATGAAAAAAAAAATCATTCATGTTAGAAGAAGTGCCAAATCGTTATCGTATAAACTGAAAAATTTCTGTTCAAATAATGCGATCGTTTACCGTTAAAACGTTTACAGAATCAGTGAGATGAAAGAAATGATTAGCGGTTCGCTGCATTTTTGATGATATGCTTGAAGCGTTTAAAGCTATACGATGAATCGTAAGCAAAATTTGCAAGTTAAAATATTCCCCTTAAGCGATATAATTAAATGCTTCCGTAGCAAATTTACTTTCCGTTATCATCAACCCTTATTGATAAACGCAGATAACTTCTATTAGGTATGAAAGAAATGCATAGCGCATTGGTCTGGCACGAAGCGTTAGTGCATTTTCCTTCCAGACGAATTTTCCTCAATATCAATGATATAGTGCGATAAGATGCCTTGCATCAACTAATCGATAGCCCTCAAGAAAACATATTTTCGTGCGCTTCCCTCTCTCCCCTCCCCTTTCCACCTCAAAAGGGTGGCGGAAATGTAAATCCTTGCGCCAGTTTGCGCAATATCTTTGAAAGTGCGCCACGAAGAAGCAGTTGAATACATTGTTTTCGATTCTTATTGTTTATCTTATCATATCTGTTTTTTTGTCTGTTGAAATATTCTTTTGATTTCTTCTAAGTGAACGATATAACGAGGGAATGTATGTTATTGTACTGTAGTTTTTTATTTTTTCCACCCCACAAATTATGATTAATTCAAGAAACAAAGGAAATAAGTACAATAGTAGGTTTGTGTGCTAGGCCTTAGAATTGCTATTTTTTTCTATAATTGTATTATTTTGATGTATCGTTTATTATTATTAATTTTTTTTTCTTTTGTTATTTGCTAAGCAGCAGTTGTTGTATTTCCGCTCTTCGAAATTTCTTGCCAAAAACTCATAACATTATACTTTGAAATCATCTTTCATGCATACTTTGACAAGTTAAATCGTCACTTAAAAAGACTAGTTAATTCTGCGCATTTTTTGGGAGTTTCCGTCGTGTATGGTGCGTGAAAATCACCGAAATTATTCATCTGATGCCGTCAAAGTCAGCTCATAACTTCGAATAACCTACTTCACCCACTTCAAATTTGAGTTCGTTTCTGGAAGGATATTAGATGTTGTGTCAACGAAGACAGTTGGTGCCTGAGAATTTTTCCTAGGGCGATAGACTTATTACATTTCCTGTTTCGTATTTTCGATGTCCACTTCACTTTACTGAATCATAAGTGGTAACGAAAAAATCTTTAAGGTTCCGATCGTAACGCTGAGGACAGACGTACCCTCTATAGCGATTTTCCAAAAGAATGAGGAAATGCTCGAAATCAAGCATATTTTCATTCAAAATCCATAAAGAGCATATTTGTCGTTGATAAATTTTCCCACATAAAAGTATATTTTCGTAAATTGCTTCCTTTCATTAAAGAAAAAACGATAATGTGATAGGGCATTTGCCATAAACTATTTCTATGTGGAATTGTTTTTATTTGTTTGAATAATTTGTGTTTGAAATATTTGATTATAGCATCTAATTTCCTATTGCATCTAATTTTTTATTACATTTTATTTTCAGCTTTAAGAAATTTCACCATTATTTTTTAAAAACAATTTTGTGATGTGTTTTTATCATTGTAAACTGATCTCATTTTTTTTGCATTAAAAATAAAAGTTTGAATCAATTGATTGCATAGTAAAATGCAATTTATTACGATGATCGATATTGCAATTCATTTACAGAATGGAGTGATAATAAAGGTTTGTGCTAAAGTTGTATAATTGAAAGTTTGCAATTGCAAAACGTATTATTGCAATGTTTTCGTTGCGCTTACGTTTTGCTTGAATTTTCTACACATGTTTTCAGTGGTGCGTTGATGTTTCCGAATTTATATCAGTCTGTAGGCGCAAGTTTCCAAGGAGCTCCTCTTTCTCTTAAAAGTTTTCCAGCTTTTGAAATCATAGATTTTCCAATGGAGAGCGATATGTTGGACGGGTCTCTTGACCACCTTGTACATCAGGTAAAGGACTCCACTATACAATATAGGTCATGCCCACGGTAGGAGTAGAAACCTTAGCTGCGTGAAAAATGTTATCCACTAGCCTATCAGAGTAGTTCATTTGAAAAATAGATTCTTTCGGCGCATAAACTCCCGTATCAGTCATGAATATGAGTAATTTACCTTTTTGTGCTGTCATTTTAGAAATAGCGGTGGAAGGACTTACATATATGTCCATAAGCGCAATAACGTGTTTTACAGATTCATATTTGCAAAAGAACAAAAATACATTTTCTCATAGAAGTGGTTTGCAAGATCGATCGATTCAATAGATATGAATGCATTACTGCTTCTTCAATTTTTGGTAATTTCGACACCGAGACTTTTATTTTCATAGAAGTGATTTGAAAGTGATTTTTTTTTAACCACATTAATTTAAATGATGGTTTTTTTTGGCACAACGATCTAAAAGTTGGACGCTGCAGTCTGAATCAGTTCCCATCCATGTTCTGATATTTCTTCTTCGATCAGCCCGATACATTTTTACGCTCTGAAGGGAGAATTGCAACACTTGCTTTCATATGGGCAATCTAAGAAAAAAATGCTCAACAAGGAAAAGCCGTACATAAGCTTCAAAAAAATAGAATAAACGTGTCCTCCCGAAGGTAATTTCCTTGTTGGTTGTGATCACCTTCAGTTTCGCTGAAAAACAGTCTAGTTTCCATAAAACAGTGTACGGGAGTTACATTTATTAGTCTCGGGCTTCATTATGCCGACAAAATCATCCCAGTTCTCCTAAGCGAATCAGCATCAAATTACGATCTATATTATTTCCGAACAGATGCTATATCCTCAATGTAATCTCATTCTCGAATTGCACAGAAACAAAAATCTTTAGACTTCCTGAGGAAATTTTGTGATCGAATTCAACACAAAAACTTTAAAGTAAATGACAGGAAGAACTAAGAAAGGAGGAAATCGAATGAGTGAAAGTATGTTGGAATAAGCTAAAATATTACCGGAAATGTGTGGTTGTGTAAGTTCAACGACAACATTTATCGGATACTTAGTGGTGAATCGTCGAAAGTGTTATCAAAATGTCGACAATTTAATCATGAAAATGGGGATTTACTCGAATGAGCCGCATTATCTACTTCAAGACAGCATACACGTTCATCACTACTTTGCGTTCTCATATTTGTCACAGTTTGTTGCAAGGATGTTTGCCTGCTGAATCCCTCCTTGCTGATTCCCTCCTTCCTTCAACAGTCACTGACCAGGCCTCCTTTAAACCAAGAACATCCCGATTTCACGCATAATTATGCATAGTGGCGACCAAACAAATAGGAGTTTTGATTTAGCGGAATAGAGCTGCAATTGATGAGCAGTTGGCAACCTTCGGAAGTGTACTCATTTACCCTTGTCTTGCACCGTCCAGTAATTTATTTCGGCTGGAAATTTCAATCGGCGGTGCAGTTTCTTAAATAAAGCAGTTTATTTGTAAAGTGACCAACGAAATAGGAACACTTTAAGGGTTACCTGTTAGTTGATGAAAAAATGAAGCAGGTTTAATTCGTTTCAAAAAAAACTTAAAAAACAACAATGGAATTTTGTGGGAAGCCTCTTTCTTCTTAGGTTACAGCTGCATATCTTTTAAGCAGTGAACATGTTAGCTAGTCACACACAGTTCAATGGTATCTCTCAACTGTGCAATCGGAAGTCATCATCGAAAGTTACATCGGGCGGAAGAAAGTCGTCATCGAGGAGGAAAAAATTTTTTCGTGAGCTGGAAGACTTTTTTCTTCCCGGATATGTGAGAAAAAAAATGTTTTTTTAGAGGATTAGTAATCGTTTTCATCCTTCTTATCAACGAGGTGGAATGCATTTTCAATAAAACGAGAATTACTTCGAAAGTGAGAAAAGAGGCTTTGATGCATTATGCTAAAAATGTCTGATGCTATGCGGAAATTATAGTATAGTAAAGTACTCAAGTATAGTATAGTAAAATTTCCTTTATGGGCATAATATTTATGAATATAAGTATTTAAGCAAATAATTATAAGTTTAAGTATGTAAGTGTAATATGACAAGCCAAAAAGTATTTCTTTTCGGCAGACCATCAAATTAGAAGCGCTTCGATATATATATATATATATATATATATATATATATATATATATATATATATATATATATATATATATATATATATATATATATATATATATATATATATATATATATATATATATATTCTAATTCATCGGCTGCCACCTTCATTGTCTCTGAGCTCGGATTTCAAAGAGTAGAAACTGAAGATTATTTCAAAATTTTTGCAATTACACGAAACGTTATACAATGTTCCCTTTTCAATGTGGACGATAAGTTATAAGTTCACTGTCATTTTCAGCACACGCATATGGTTCTACACAAGCGAAGATACTGTATTTGATGATTGATAATGTGTTCGTTGTGTGGCAATAATCGTTGTATTGAAAATTACTAGTTGATCTCTCATCAGCTAAAAATGGGAATGCTTCAATAGAATGCAACAAAAATCTCGACAGAATTTCTTTCTATGATACTAACAGGGCTCCTCATCTATAGGCACTTACTGCAGCACCAATTGGCTAAACTTTATTTCAGCTCCAATTATATCCTTCTATTATTCATCTTCAGATCATCCTCGACAACAAGTGATGTACTCACAAGCAGCGGCTCTCTCGAAGTTTGTTAAACGCGGCAATATTTATTGTATGTCTATATCGTTATTTTATTTGCGTAAACTTTGCACAACACATATCATTTTATTTTCTATATCACAAGCATAGTGGAAGTCCTGCAAGCGTAGTTGACATGGCATGCATTTCGAGCCGCCTCGTCGTTTTGGTCAGGAGCCATTGGAGTCGTAGTCGCATCGAGCCTGATGGTGTATCAACGACAGAATGTGACCGCCTGCTGTGTAGCTGATACATGCTCAAAAAGCTCTGTCATAAATAATGCTTGTACCAGGTTTTAAGTTGATATATCAACTCTGAAATGCGATACAGTCCATTAAATTAACTCAAGATTTCCACATTTTTTTTACATCTGATCGGGTCATGCTTTGCAATGTTGGTATTCTCATTTTGAAGACTCGTTACCACAAAATTTATTACGCTGTCAGTAAATCGAGAATATATGTCCGATATGGCATATCGTTTGCTCTCTGTGGAGAATTCATGACACTACTTGAACGGATGAGCGGATCGCTGCAGTGCACATCCTATAAATGCGTTCAAGTGTTTTCATTCGCTTGTTTTTTATTGACAGCATTTTGCATATGAGTATCATTATGCAAATCCGGGAAAACCGATTGAGCATGAGTATAAATTGGCGAACCATAATGTCTAAATACGTTGCACTGAGAGCTATCGGTATGCTCAGAGCAACACCATTTTGTTTGATTCGAAATATTGAAATATTGCAAAGTGTTCTCATTTTGTTGATATCTCCAATCGTTATTTTGATAAGCTATCAGAGTTATCAAAGCTATCGATCCCAAGATGCGATAAATTTTTGTGAGGTTTTTTTGTAAGAAGTTTGTTTATTGGACGAGAATTCATTTATTAGGATTATGTTCTAATCACTTCTAATTTCAGAACACTTTTTCACGAATGAACTGATGTCAAGGCTCTTTAATTAAGCAATACCCCAGAAACTGATAAACGAAAAACACCTATCAAGTTTTTAGGCAGCTTGCCATCAGTTACTATGTTTATATGATAACGTTCTGGTCGTAAACAACGAATGTTTATGCGCTTTTACTGACTTGATAAACTATAACGGCATTTTATAAACGGTTCGATGCACATGAGAAATTCGGTACACATTAATGCAACCTCAAAGCCGAATCCCTCCATGACACTTTCTTTACTCGTTTATCGCTTTATTCGTTGAAGTGTGCATGTTAGTGTTACCTTGTAAATCTGTTTACGTATCTCACCATTTCTTTCCCCATCTTCGACTTACGATCCACTCATGAGTTATTGAAGCACAGATGCGGCGACAATTTGCATACGCAAGTTTGATCGTACCAACCATCGAATGCAAAAAAAAGATTGTTCTGATGAGGATTATGCAAATATTGGGTTCGCCTCTTATAAAAATATCTGATTCGCCTATAATCGCGTAAAAAGCCAAAGATCGAGTTGTGCTAGCCTCTCCATCTGCTTCTCATTTTCTGAGCAAAATTATTAGGCGTTTTTCATTAAATTTAGGGCACTCATATAACCATGTGATTTAGTAGTATGAAATATAGAGTGCATATAATTTCAATCCATTTGATACGTTGCTCCATTTCTCTTATATAAACATCAATTAGTGAATACGAACTCTTGCTGATCCTCCATAGTACTATTATTGATCTTTTCGAGCGCTAAAAACCTCTAATTCTATGCATAATTGGTTGGGGTTATAAGAAGAGAGCTTAACTTACCGCTTACTTAACTTTCACTACCGCTTACTTTAACTTTCTAGACCTATTGAAACGTTAGAATTATAATTCATAACATAATTATCCCGCATAATTTATTCAAGAAATAATTTTAGGCATTTGATGCAAATTGCTCGATTTGTTTTTTTTTTTTTTGAAGCGAACCCTAATTCTAATTGTTGTTTACAGATTGCACAATTGATAGCGATTCAAATGCCGACGGCAAAAGTAGGTTCCTACCGACATTTTGAGAGTCGATTTTTTGTTTATATGAATCACACAAGCAAACTACTCTCTTTTAAGTTGTTAAGAATGACCTGGCGACCTGCGCCCTTTTCTAATCACATAATCGATACATTATTCTTTTCAGCAGTTTCTTCAATATGTCTAGACATCAATCTGGCCACTCAGTTCCATATTTGTATAAAATACAAATGGGCATTATATTTTCTATTTTTCGCAAAATATTTTTTTAATTTGGGGAGGCAATTTTCAAGTTTTACTTGTTGAAATAAAAAAATCAACTATTTGTTGGGCTAAACTTAAGTGTGAAAATCAAATCGATCGGAACTCAGTGGCTCCTCGAAGCTTCATTCCATTATTTGCCATCTTGAATAACCGTTAAACGATTTCTCACAATATGATATACAACAGGTTAGTGAAGATGCACCTTTGCAAGTGCTATTATATTACCAGGATGCTTTCAACGGGGGTTCAGTTATTAGACACATATGTGTTGTTTTGCCAAGCTTGTCAGTAATCGTCACCTTAAAGTATGCACTCCAACCTTTAGTGCCTTCGATAATCAGAAAATATGCTTTAGTTTAATGCTGATATGGTGTGCAATTTTTTTATAAAATCTTCTATAGTATGGTCATCTTTTCCACTGCAAAAAATTTTCTATTTATTTACACTGAGGACTCAGTTTCAAGGTTGATAGGAAATAAAGATTGCAGCTGAGAAGATGCCGTCATCTTTCAGCAGCGGCAATTGCTTACGGCACTATATAGAGTTAGGCGACGGTAGAGTGTTTTATGTGTTCGTGAACATTGCTAAGTTATGAGTGATTTCTTCCAGTCGGCGAGCAATTAGCCTCTCTGGGGCGGAAACAGCACTCAATGTTCGCCCCCAGTAGACAAACCACTCGACGCTGTCACGAGCAGATGACGCTTGCTTCAATGGATAACGCCCTCTTTTACAGGTTTGTTCTTATAACATTCTAAAATTGATGTTCAAATTTTTGTTTATTACATGTTCTCCTCGCCGTCTAACCGATATGATGCACTTTACCAACATGATGAGCTAGCCACTATGGTGCACCTGGCAGACGTGCACACATGGTCAGTATGGTGTAAACGACCAACATGTTGAACCTATCCAACATGGTACATCTAACCGACATGATGCACCTATCCAACGTGACGTCTGGATAAAGAGCACAAAGAAAGTGATCTCCGTAATTTTCAGGGGTCTCCGTAATTTTCCTCAGCACATTCGTTCACCTGTCGAGTAAAACTATAAAACGCAATCAACAGGCATTTCAAATACCTGACTTGATGTATTACGCTTTCGTGTGTGAAGGATGCAATTAATCTCTTTGATCCATAGCAATATGCTGATATCGTCAACATCTTATAATGGGAGGAAGTAAACATTCCTTCATCCGCACGAAACAATTCTAATCTTATGGATCATTTTATTATTGACAGTTAACCAGCAGCTCTATTATGATGTCGTTAGCCGATAAAATGATAGCGCGCTTGTGCATATAAAGTATCTTCGATTAGATGGATAGAAATATGTGATATTTGAACGAGAATGAAGAAAAACATATCAGTTTTCAAAGTGATTCTTATGCGAGTTGTATCGAACTGATATATTCTAATATGAGACTACGCAATGTGTTGGTTGTATAATCGTTACCACTGATTTCTGATTTACATTCTTAATCATTGATTTATTTTTGATTCATTGAACAGCGCTAAAAACTCTTTCTGGGGCTAAAGCATACACGCTTAGAATTTTGATTTTATGCTGCAATTGCTAAGCGGTGCAAATATGTGAAGAAAGAAACCAATTTATTTGGCTCTCGTCGTCGTCGGAAGAGTTGCAACACCAACGATACTTATATTATTGGTCGAATTGGTCGAATCCACCTTTTAGGAGCAAAAAATGTTGGGGTAAGGAGATAAGGACTCAAACCTCTGGAAGTGGAGGGGAGCGAAATTAATTGCTATATTGGCGCGCTAAACAGCAGGCATTATCAAGAGAAAATATGGACCATGGACTACCGAGGGAAATATTCCGTTCATTTGAAAATACTGCAGTTCTTTAAAGAATCTTGAATCTTTTTGAAATTTGCTGGCGAGCCTTCTGATAGAAAAAGTAAGCCGGATCACCTGAATCGTGAAAGATCTCGATGAAAATGGGCCGAGTCGTTTAAAATGTCTGGCAGAGAGGAGGATCAGAAAACCTTAAAGTTCGAGAAGGTCGAGCCACAATATAATCTCTGATTTTCGTCCACTGAAGTTTTCCTCTTCATTTAAAAGCATCGCCTCATCGCTGGGGCGGAAAATGTGTGTACATTGTTTGCCTCGATTACATTGCAGCGTTCATCCGCTCATCCGAAATCAACCTATCCGCCTCTCATTGGGCAACTGCAAAATACTTATGGCAGACTGACCTCTAGTGGGGGGAGGGGAATAGATAACATTTCTACCATGAATAACTGAAAAGTGAAGTGAAGTGAAGTTTGAAATTTATTAATTTAGATTTAAGCTCATTATGGGAAAAGCCTGCAAATTATAGGATGTTCTAAATCAAAGAATTTCCATGCACTTCATTGACATCACATTGTTTCTTATTGTGCAATATTACCACAGTAGAGCAGAGAACGTAATAAATATAATTAGAACAAGAGAATAAGCAGTATCAATGAATCTGTTCATTTTCTTTCTTTAATGAATATTGGAAATTTTTTTGCATCTCTCAACGCAGATCTTTTATTTATAGAAATTACTTTTGGGAAAACACATTTCAAATATAAAAGCAGAATTAATGTTTTAGCTCTCTCATATTAGCAACTGCTAAATAGCTTCAACAAAATAGATGAAAAAGCACATCAAGAAAGTTATACGGCACATCTTAGTATTTCAACCTATCCAGAAGTTAATCATTTCCGGTTATGCAAATATGCGATAGCAGCCACAAAGCATCTTGAAATATGCCTTCAAACGTAAACAGGACAAAGAGATCTGTATACGGATCGCAACGAACCGATAGGAGAAAAAAACTGAAATGGGCATTTTGCACACATTGAAGTATGTTAATAATTCATATACTATGCAGTGAATTGTAACGAGATCGAATTCATATGATTCAAACAGTATACACTAAAAATTTCATGCTCACTATTTTTGTTGCATTCATATTGAATAAATTCAATGGTGAATTGAAGCACATCTAACGAAATTATATACATATATATATATATATATATATATATATATATATATATATATATATATATATATATATATATATATATATATATATATATATATATATATATATATATATATATATTCGGTTCCTTTGGCAGCTGTAATTTTATCGACCCGTTGGTCTCCATCGATGCAGTTGGCAATCGTTTTTCCAACCGCCTCGATCCTATGTCTGGCGCATCGACGTGATTCCAAGTAAGCGCACAAGCGGATCCCTCTACCTCAATGGCGGTCTTCTCGATTTTCTCCTGACATTTCATGGATACTGTTTAACAATTTTTGCCACATCTACTCTTGCCATGTGACCAACCCAAGAATGCCGTTGGCGCAAATCATTTCAAATGACGTTTTTCACGCCAGAGTAGGATTGCGGGTCTTCATTTGAGGCATGCGGCAGCCCGCCGATGCCCATCATGTTTCGTTTCATGGCTCCTTTTATAGGTAGCTTCCGCTGTCCTATAGATTTTGTATTCCACGTTTCGCATCCGTACGGCTGTATAGGAAGCATCGTGCTGTTAAACAGATCTGCTTTCACAGGCGGTGGGGTTTTCTTGTCCGTGAAGATATCGCGGAGCTTCGTGAAAGCTGTACACCGCGCTCTCCCCCATCCACTCAACTCCTCATTTAAATCGTGGTCCATTTGTATCGCTTGCCCCAGGCAGACATAGCTGTCTACGAGGTCGGCGTTTTGGATTTTGAAGTTCATATCAAACCGAGGGCAGTATTCATTCTTCATTTACTATGTCTTCTCGATGTGGATTTCAAGTCCAGTTGCATTCGCAGTGCAAGTGAGTTCGTTTAACAAATGTTGCCACGTTTAGGGGTTCATTGCAATGAGCACTACATCTGCAAATAAGAACACTTGGAGCACTTCTCCTGCTACACAAAAGCCCTCTTCGTCCTCTTGTTCCGCATCACATTTTCAAGCGCACATGCGAAGGCTTTCGGGTTAAACTTATCCTTGCTTCACACCTCTACCGATTGTTATTCCTATTGGTCCATCAAACAGGGTGATTTCCGTGCGAGATCTTGCCAGCGAATGTTCAATAATTCCTATACATATGGGACGAACCCCTTGTTTGATACATCTTGTCGTACGGCGTTGTTTTACGCAGTTGAAGGCTTTCTTGAAATCAAGCGAATAATAGGCATAGTGGAATTATGTACTCTTTACACCGTTCGACCAAATGCGCCACTGCAAAATTGTGACCAGTAGTGGAAAATCGCTTTCTGAAGCTTGCCTGCTCTTTTCTTGAATTTTCGTCAAGCACATTCTCTGTTCGGACATATACTATTCGCATAAAAATCTTGTACATATGCGACAGGAAGCATATTGGACTACGGTGGCAAATTTCCTCGCGATCTCCTTTCTTGGGAATCAGCACTGCTCTGGATCTTTTCCATTCAGTCGATATCCTTCCTGATTAAAAGTACCAGATAAATCGGGTGCTCAATATCTTCACAAGCTACTCACCTCTGTTTCTATTTCCTCTACGTGCACCAGATCTAGCTCTGCAGCTTTTCTTCGTTCCATACTGCGTATTGTTTTTTTGAATTCCTCGAAGTCACATTCTGCACGGAAGAGGTGACGGTTTAGTCAGGACTCTTGACTGCAAAAACCAATGAATAAATTTGTTTCGTCGAAACTCTTACAAATTTCTGCCATTTGCTCTCGATTCGTTGTCCTGCGGCCTCCTCTATCGTCCACAAGCGCCGTTGGAATTGTGCCTTGACATAAACTATTTCCCTCCAGGCATCTTTCAAAATTGCTTTGCGTTTTACTGCTTTCCTCAGACTTTCCTTCACAAAGTAACTGTAGTCCTCCATCACTTTTCTTCTCGTTACCTTGCATTGAAGGTCGTATTCCAAGTCCATTTTAGCCTCTGCCGCCATCATGGCTCCTCTTCGAAGAAGTGCAAGCGTTTCTTGACTTAGATGACATCTGGGGCTTCTGAGTGCATTTGCTATGGCAGCAACCTTGCATTTATTGTACTTGCTGAGGAATTGGCCGAAATCGACGTCAATATTAATACCGGAAATACCCCAATTCTCGGATTCAAGGCTTGTGAGCAAAGGTGTTTACGAACTGTTTCGGTCCATTACTATAAATTACTTTGTTGCGAGTCTTTATTTCCTTCATGAAACTGATGCTAAGCTTTCCTCTCACAATACTGTGGCCAGGGTGTATGGGTACGGCCAATCCCAGGATAAACGATATGTCCGTAATCGGTCTTAGCTTATCAATGAGGACGAAATCGAATTTGTTATGAGTTGCATCACTGGGAGATCGCCATCTCCAACGTCTTCCCGTTGGGTTACTGAGGAAAGAGTTCGTTGCGTAGAATTTGGAAGACTCAGCAAAACCAGCGAGTCTTTCCTCCTATTCACGGCGAAAATGTGAAAAGATGATACATCTCTTTTTTTTGAATTTATTGCGGAAAACTGCAACAATTTTGTTTCTCTTTAGAGAATTTTCTTTATGTTCCGCTGTATTTTTAGTGCTTGCGTACCATTAACCATCGGCCTTTCTTCATTCGACAACCATTGCAATATGAGTGGAGCAACCCTACCGAACTTCGAATTCTGGCTAGGCTGAATGCTTTTACCTGACTGCATTTGTTTAGCGGTTGTTCAAAACTGTAATGTGTTCTTATTTTTAATAGGGTGCATGGCATAAGTTTGAGGATATAAATGTTTCCTTAAGTGTTTTCTCTTTTGCTCTTTCCTGTCCTTTATTACAATGGTCAGCATTTTTGTTTTATTTAAGCGTATTTATGCAAAACGATTATCTAACACTAATAAAAAACGTTTCTTTCGCTCTTTTTTTCTTTCAGAATTGGGCTTAACTTTTTTTTCGCTTCTATCTTTTAATTTTTTTGTCTCCTATATTTTTGTCACCTATAGCAAAACTTATAGATTTATAGCTAGTTTAACACGCTGTTCTCGAATTGTGGTCATTTTTCGTTAACCGTCGAATGTGCGCATTTCAACGTGATGTACTTATAACTCGATGATACATCTGATCGCTTTTGAATATAATTGTTAAGAAAGTAGAACTATGCTTCAACGCCATTGCTTTTGCATTAGAAAACTTGAGGTTGAAATCCCTTCAAAAGTTCGTTTTATTTCGATTTCCAAACTCGATTATGCTTCTCATATAGAACTATTATCGAAAAAATAAAATTGTTTTCAACCATCTACGCAATACATTTAATTTTCTTCAGTTCGAATATCCAACTTAAATCTGATGCAAATTCGCCTCCATAGTTAGGGGCAACACACAGCCGTGCGGTAGTCAAGGCAACGAATATTAATAAGCACACAATAGAAACGCGTTGCACAGTGTTGCTATTCTTCTTGCCGAGCTCTTTTGGCTGCTGTACATACGTATGCGTTGGCTGATGGTGGATTGGCTATGGAAGTTTACGTTTCTTTATAGCGGCACCGTCGAAATCGATGGGTTTTTGGCCCGGTCTAAGCAGTGGCCGTTTCCAAGCAACTGGCCTCTTTGATTGTTCGATTCCTTTGGTTCTTAAGGGTGAAGTACCAAGGCTAGTCCAACCAACTAACGCATGTGATGTTCGCTGTGATGCAAATTGCAACCCTTCCAGATTCACCCAACCGACTCACATTTTATGAAACTTATAAGTAGGTGATTTTATGATTATATTACCTTACTGTTGATCCCCTCTCTTTCAACTGTTTTCACTAGCCGGATGAGTCGCTTAGATAAAGGAAAACTGTAGTGAAGGCACACTTCTTTCATATAATATTGCAATCCGTATATGCGGACTCAGCAGCAAAATATAAATACAATAATTGAAGGACTGAAAAAGAGAACGAGAAGGAATGCTCTGATTGACGGTCCATAGAGTAGATCACATGAGTCTCTAAATACGACAGGTATATTTCACAGTTGTTGCAGGTGCCGTATATGCTGAAAAGGTAACAGTAACAACTACTCATTAATGTTTTCTCACGATTGTTTGATAATTTAATAAAAGTATTTAAATAAAACTATTTACAGCTTAATTCACCTTATTCATTTTTGGGAGGTATTTACAAATGATAAAAAAAAGAACTTCTATATTGAAAATCAATTTAATCTTCGCTATTCCTTTATAAGCTTTAATTAGATCTACGATTGTTGTGTATGAATTCAGCTGCGATCAGGTAAACAGAGAAGATTTTTCTCGTGTAATAGATGTAAATTCCTTTTTCATGACAGTCTCATTTCATAGTTTTTCTCGATTTTGCTACTTTATTCGAAGAAAGTAAGCAAGCCGATTGTTTTCACTCGATAAAGAAATTCCGAAAGCTTCGACATTTTCTCAAGCGAAAAGTTTAACTACTGCATTCTGTCATTAGTTCAATTTTTCTCATAGCAATGGAGAGTAAATAGAATGCGTGTAGTGCATGATGCACAATCTGGTGATTTCTATTACTTTTGCATAGTTTCTTCTTCTTTTTCTTTCTTTTTTAAATTTTTTTATCGCTGGGAGAAGTGAGAATTAGGAGCTAATGAAACTTAGAAAATCATTGATAGAACTTCGAACTTATGAAGGATTTATGTCGAGTACCGAAAAGCGCTCTGAGGAAAATTCCGACCTCATCAGCAAATAAGAAATTAACGAGAAAGTTTGCAACTGATTTTTCAATTTTTTGTAAGCCTCTCAATGCTAATTTCTCCGCATCGGTTTGCAGTCTGCAACGTTTAATATCACTTTGCAATTTTCAACGCTTAGTACCGGTTTGCAAATCTCTCAATATTCATAATGTTCATTTCTTTGTGTCCATTTACAATCTTCAACGTTCGAAGCCCATTTGCAATCCTCTTGATGCCCTCTTACAATCTTTAATGCCTATTTTTGTGCAGTAAAAAAACTACTAAATATTTTTGACTGTTTGTTTATTTGTTGTTCACATAAGGGAATGTACATCGCATTAATTACAGCGGGCAATAAATTAAAACCAAAATTTTTTAAGTGCCTGCCTTCTTCTTCGACCCAATTTTTCTTTAATTTTCCATATTTTTCCTAGTACATTTAATAATTTTCTTTCCCAATGATCTTTATGGAAGTATAAATTATAAATTAGGCATAAAATTGATAGAGTGAGGCAATAAAATTATGAACTTGCGAATATGACTTTGAAGTAATAATGAAGTTATATCCACGCGTCCCTTAACACAATCAACTTGCAAAGTAATTGCGTTCCTAAGGCCCTTCGGATAAAAAGTTGTATTTTGCTACACAGCACTTTTATAGGAGCACAGTCATACTCTCTAAATGTTTGAGACGAATTAACCGACTGAGAAGCGCATGCACATCGCATTCGCTTATTGCGCTGACATTTGCGCCCCGATTGTTTAAATTTCATATATGCTTTGTAACTGAAGGTCGTAAAAACTACTTCATTAGTGCAATGAGGTATTTGTCCCTTTGGATAGTCGGACATTTCCGCCACATGATCGTTCTAAAGTAGGCGGATGTGTGTCGTTATATTCTTTCGATTATTCTGAGATGTCACTGGAACATAAAGGAATACTTCCATATTCGCATTTCCTTCACCATCATTTGAGTGACGGGACATTCGTGTGATAATTTCTCTAATCGTAAAGTGATACGAGTGACTGTTTTTTAGACATTGCATCATTCTGCAAAAAAAAGTCTTCCTCCGGCAGTGTTTAGAGTAACTGTAACTTTAGACTAGTTTGAAGCCTGTTACTCCCCACCCCTTCTCTTCCCCTCCCTATTGTGTCGCCTTCAGCTTGACGAGGCACATTTCATTTTATTATGCGGATACAATATGACGCTAACGAATATCGTTCCTTGGATGTAATCCATGCATGAAGTCTTTTTTAACTTAATAGTGACAAATCAGCGTTATTGTTTTATACGGAAAAGATGGAGTGAAACGGTCGCAGAAAGAGTGCGGATATTCACAGATTATAATTGAGACATTTTGACCGATGTTAATGCGATTGTTTTTAATCTTTTTTTCTTCTTCGAATTTTTGTGGAGTCATTATGCTTCATTACGCTTTTTCAAGCCTTTCAGTAAACGTTTCATATTCCTCACATTAAAACACCTAAATGAGCTCTATTTCCTTCCATCCATTAATGATTTCGTTCATTTCTAAGGTAATGCTGTCACCGGAAATGCGCATATACATCGAAACATGCGCATTGGTACAGCGAAAGTTTACTAGAGCGAAACGGCAATCGCCGAAAGTTTAGCGTTCAAAGGTCATTCGACGCGATGAACTTCAAAATTTCAGCATTTTCTCGTTAAAAAATCTGTTGGAATATTATCGGTGCTTTTGGTATATACCAGCATCACCTCCTTGTGTATCCATCATTGCTTTATTGGATGTTTCATAATGAAGAGATTTTTTGTTGCGAGTGAGGAATTGTATTTGCAGAGGTGTAAAGAGGAAACCGCTCGTTATGGATAAATACGAAAAACTCGGTAAAATTGGTGAAGGATCCTATGGAGTGGTCTTTAAATGTCGAAATAAGGAGACCGGTCAGGTATATCCACAGTTTCTATAGAATTGTTCTTCATTGTGGTAATTTTTTATTCATCGAAGAGATTGTTTAAGCTTTGCTCTATATATTTACACATATTGTAATGGAATGAAAAAAGGCGATATATAGGCATCTGTTTTCAGATTGATTTTCTCCTAGATATCAGAAATAAAAGAATAGAATCAGTACAGGCCTCCCCCCCCCCCCACCCCTCCACCAACGCCCTCCACGAAGGAATAATTCGCTGTTGAGTGGTTCAAGTGCTTATTCCAACGCGCTTTTTCATGGCATCAGTTTTGCATTTGTCGTACAAGCACAAATTTTGATGTATATTGATTTGTTTGTTTATGTTACGAAATTATTTACAGACGTTTGGTTGCCTTATGCACTTCAGCGAAAAGTTTTGATCCAGCATCTAAACATTTTTCTTCTGCTTGATATTTTTGTGGTATGTGGGGTGTATTTCCCAAATTTATGAATAATTTAAATGATGATATTTATGAGTTATCGCTGTCGAATGTCCTTTCAACTGGTGATTCAATGTGACCTACCTTATTATGGCATAGTTGCGCTTTTTTGAGCGACTTCAAGAAGCACTTTTTCGATAATGGATTTTTTTTTCAACGACCATTCAGATGGAGCGAATGATTGCTTGTGATATTGGGTGGAAGCTGGATGGCTCATCTACGTCGAAAACACTTTCTTGAGAAGTGGCATCACTTTTCTCGCAAATGTCTTTACCTTTTCTGACGTTCTGAGGTTCTTTCAAAGAACTCTCTTTTTTTTTAAACTGGGATAAATTTAGAAAAGGATTGTGGAAAATGTTGAAAACTAAAAGGCAATGAGTGATCTATTTTGTAAAATCCACCGAGCAGGCCTGAACGACATTGCGCTTGCTTGTAGTCGAGCCGCATAGATGAGCTGGAGGTAGTAGCGCTCAGAAATCGTAAATTCCTCCCCTTCCATTTTTAGCATCCGTGCAGTATACAATTGCGATATTTAAAGCACTTGTACGTATCGATCGATGCCTTCTTAATTTTTAATAAATCATGAGGTAAATGTTTTTAGTGGTGTCATTTGTGTTGCTTCGAGAGTAGCTTTCGGCCTGAGAGTCGGGCAAGCTTCAAGGCTTTCAATTCTCAAACTCACTAGCCTGGGGGGTTTTCGAGATTGTAAGTGAAGTCGTATAAGTCAGGTAAGGAGCCTTAGAGGCAGAATTGTTGTATAATTATTAATCATCAAAAACACGATCAAAAAACAGAAAATTAAGACGCTCACAATTTGTCTGCTGCAAAATTTAAAGATCACAGGTTCGAATCCCACTTGTGAAGGCAAATTTTATTCATCACCACTTACTTTTACTATTTATGCTATTTATGTCGAAAACTTAGGTGAATAATGTTTTGCAAATTTATTGCAATGTACATGAATCAGCAATTATTACTGCCGAATTTCTTCTTCTCGTTCAAAAAAATGTTGACCACTGCAGCTTGTGGCGATCAAAAAATTCGTCGAAACGGAAGATGATCCAGCGATCAAGAAAATCGCTTTGAGAGAAATTCGAATGTTAAAGGTGTACTTTTAAACGCTTTTCACATTCCATTAGCGTTTTTTTTCCTATTCGACCCAAATATGTAGGAATATTAGCCATAATGGTCTAGTCGAGCATATTAATCATTGTAATTCATATTGATCAATTCATATTGATTCATATTGATTTATAGTTCATATTGCTTTTCATATTGATTCACATTGATCGATCCGTACTTTTTTTGATTCACATTGATTTACGCAATTTCGAAAATCAAAGCAAAAATGTTGCTTAAATAAAACACTCGTTCAGTAGCTTTATTACCTGTCATTCTGTATCAATGAAGCGTTCATATTTAAACGAGGTACCTGGTGAGTAATGGTTATTACCTTTTAATAAATAAGGGCGAATGTTTTCTTTGAATTTTGACATCGAAACTTCATTTATTTCGTTTACTCGCTTACTTATCTGTTTATTTACTAATTGTTTTTTCACTTATTTATTCCTTTACTTATCTTTTTATTAATTTGTTATCTTCATTTGCTTATATGTGACAGCTACGAAAGGTATCTGAACATCGAAAGCCCCGATTTTGCTCTCAAAATCGCAAGGATTCATCCATTGGTGCATCAGAGCGCATATATGTATTTCCAGCTCATGAAACCTTTCGATCTCTCTTTAATTCTATCGAATGTTTTACGTGAAGGCGCATTATGCTGATATATTTGTTATCCAGAAAATATTTCAGCATCTGAGCACCGGAAACGTTGAAATTATTTGCAGCAACTCAAACATCCGAATCTAGTGAATTTAATTGAAGTGTTCAAGAGGAATCGTAAATTGCATCTCGTCTTCGAGCATTGCGATCGAACTGTTCTACATGATCTTGAAAAATATCCCAAAGGGTTCGCTTAAATTTCTTTCATCTTTTTTTGCATAAAAATAACCATCAAAAAATGTATTCCTCTTTATCAACGAGAAAAAAAAATGCATACGTAATAATTGTGGTGAATAGAGAAAATCCTACTGAAATGAATATAATTGTTGTAAACTTCGTTTTTGTCGGTAACATTAGTATGACATTTATTCGTGTTTTATGCCTAAAAAACTCTCATCGTATTTGAAGTATAGCTAACGAAGAAATATCAACAACCAAACTAAAAACTACATATAAGAAGTAAAAAAATAATTACAGCCAAAACATAAGAAATATGTACAATCAAACTGCAAGATGTGTCAGTGAAGAATTTTATGCAATAAAGTATTAATTTTTGTTGTTGTATAAGTCGTCGAAAGACGTTAATCTTTAGGTTTATGTTTCATATTTATTTGTGCTTCGGAATATTTGCAAACGAAATATGGGGCGAACGATTTTTCGAAAATTGAACTACTTGAGTAGTTGATCTATATAAGTACATACATGAGGCATATTCATAGAGAATAGATTATTTTACAATGCAATTATTAATTAAAATGTAAAGTTTTTTGAAATCTAATCAACAACATATTTTTGAACCATTGTGACTGGTCGGACGCTTTTATTCCACATGAGTTAAACGCTAAATCCGCATTGCTTTCAGATGCCCAGAGGCGTTAACAAAAAAGACGATCTATCAATTGTTACAAGCGGTGCAATTTTGTCATTCGCACAATTGTATACATCGTGATGTGAAACCAGAGAATATCCTTTTGACTCGAAATGATGTTGTTAAATTGGCCGATTTTGGTTTCGCTCGAATCATAAGTGAGTGATTCAAATTGACATTCCACATTTCTGAATTTTTCCTCAATAGTTTAAATTTATTGTGAAGTTCGTGCATTTCGGCTGTCTCAACTGAAATGCACGCAATCCGCGATGCACGTCCACAAATAACAGTAATTCTTTGCGAAGTTGCCACATTTTTGAGAAGAACAATTTTTGGCTCCTTGTCATTTTGCAATGGACTCATTTACTATTTTCCGTTGACCATTGGATTTCAAGTGGAGCCCTCTAGCTATCAATTCGTTTTTCTTTAAAAGTAATAAACTAATGCTTATGTGACGATTTTGTCTCTTTTTTTTTCAGATACGAATGATCTATACACGGATTACGTAGCAACAAGGTGGTATAGAAGTCCAGGTGGGAGAGCTTTCATTTTTTTTATTGCCTAGAAAACTTCGATGTAATAGCATAATCGATAATTATTTGATGAATGATGCCGGACAAAAAATTCTAAAATGTTGTTCGTTTGCTTTTTTTAATCCCCGAAAGGTTGAAAGACTACGAAAATCGTATGTTGAATATGATTTTTTATAGTTTTTCAATCCTCGGGAGTCAATCACTAAATGGACGCAACACTCTTTTTTTTCATGAAAGAAGAAGGTTTAATTCGCAAATGAATTAAGCTAACAGTCGGAAATGGTTTTTTCTTTTGAATATCAAATACCTTTCCAAAGTCTTTATTCACGCCAACCAAATTTTTTTCAAGGAAACCATTAGCGTGGAATGATGTCATTTTTCATTAATCTTGCAGTTTAAAAAAAAAAAAATAAAAACAACGCTACACTTTCTCTAACAATAACAATAAAACAAATATAAGTATACATGAATGAGTTGTTTTATAGAATTATTGGTTGGTGATACTCAATATGGTCCACCAGTCGATGTTTGGGCGATTGGTTGTGTATTCGCCGAAATGGTCACAGGAGAAGCGATTTGGCCTGGCCGGTCGGATGTTGATCAACTTTATCTTATTCGTAAAACAATGGGTACGTTAGCTTCGTGACAATTAGTCTAAGAGATTGCACTTTCAACATCTATGTAACATAGCTCTTTGTTTATAAGTCTGGAAAACCTATAATTTGGCAACTTTTTGGAATCAGTATATAATCGATAAGATCCTTTTATGTGGAAAGATGGCTTATCCAATCGGCAATTTCAAGGGGACGTTGTGAGGCAATTCGATCATTATCTGCATAGAGAGATGTAAACTTGAGGAGGAAAGATTTTGTACTCGATGTGGACGTGTTGAGAAAGAGGGAGATGCATAAATATATGCAAATGCGATATCAAATGCGGTATTTATTTATCATTAAACAAGTAGTTCGCTTATGCGCAATTAGAGAATGGAATGAATAGCTTTTTTTTTTCATTAAAAATGAAGAAACGATGAAAAACGAACTGAGATGAATCATGGGGATTGGAAATGAGTTAACCATGAAAATTGTTCCTCAATTTACAAGTTTACATTTAAATGAGCGAGAAATGAAATTGACGAAGTTGATCGCTGATGTTTTATTTGAATTCGATGAACGATATCTACTATTCACTTAAATTGTTTCATAGTTATTTACTTTAGAGGATATTTCCGCATTAATATTCCTTTGCTGTTCTCTTTTTAATAGCCTCTCATTTTTAATTGGCTGAAATTTTTTTAACCATAGAGATCTACTTTTATTGTATATTTTCTCAACAATATCGTATATTAATTTTCCCAATCATTTCATTATCATTCATTCTATTTTTTATTATATAATCTCTTAACAAATAGATACCTCGTTAACTTGCACAAAAAAATATCCGCATTCAATATGAAAACATTCCGATTATGCAATTCTTGTTAATATTCCATCAAAGTTCTCTTTTATTATAGCATCATTTTGCAAGCTTTTCAATGTTTTTTTTTTCAAAACTCAATCATCGTTGTTAATTGTATCAGCCTCATGTTGATTGCTATTTTCTCTATTAGAGAAGATAATTGAAAAATTAAAATAAGAGGTCGCCTAAATACTTAGAGCTCTCATAATTTTTTCTTTCCATAGACGTGTAATCCGAACTTATTTAACAAATTCTTCATATAAATAAATATTTTAGGATGTTACCTTTAATATTTATACTCTAAAAAACGGAAATAAAATATCGTCTAATCAATAATTATTAATATTCATGCATTAATTTTCAATATTGTTATTGAGCACTGAAAATTTCAATTTTTCAATAATAATCAAAAAATTTCACATTTCGTAAAAATTTCAATTTTAAGAGTTAGTAATGAGTGGAAAAGAAAATAATAGGCTATTAAAATATTCGTTGATAAATTGGCTCTATGAAATGAATTGCATTATACACTTTTATATTGTTAGAATGTAATGTTGCTAAGTAATTTCTGCTTTTTTTTTTTGTTTTTTTCTAATGCAACATTCGTTCATCGCAAATAAAAGTTACTTCACAACTTATCTCTTTCTCATAGAACTTCAACTACGGTCCAAAATGTGCAATATAGGAGGTTCTAATATATGCTCCATCGTTTAGACGCCAATTTATGAATTACGACCTTTCAATAATATCTCCATTATGATTGGAATTTTACGCAATACATCAAAGATACTTGTTATACTTGATGCACAGATGTAGTATTACTTTCTGATATGTTTTATATAGCCTATTGCTTTGCTTACTTTCATATATTTCGCATCAGTAATTCGTTATGCCGTTCGTGCTTACAGGTGAATTTTTGCCTCGTCATATGCAAATATTCCACTCTAATCAATTCTTCTATGGGCTTTCAATCCCTGAACCGGATACATCCGAGAATCTCGCCACCAAACTCAACACACAACCAGTTATTATCGATTTCCTTTACGTATGTTTATTCATTCACTTAAGCGCTCTCCAACTGTTCCGTCGAAAAAAACGGAATTATGGAGCATTTTGACGGCTTCTATGGCAGGGATGTTTTCTTTAGTGTTCTTTCTTGTAAACTTTGAAGGCAACATTTTGTATTACAGTGTACTATGGCCGGATGTGAATTTCTGGCATATATATATATATATATATATATATATATATATATATATATATATATATATATATATACAGCCATTGATAATTAAAAGGCTTTAAGGTGCTTCTAAAAAACGCTTTGTGGGTGCCTAACACCTCATCAGGTATAAAATTTTACTTTCATATTCAACCAGTAAATCAAGAGTAAGCGATATCACTGCGTTGTAGCTTATGCCATTTAAGCGCTGCTAGAAGTCTATCGAAACATTTGATTGTGCACTGAGGTCATTTCCATTTAACTCGACGTGACGACTGGTTAACCGTGAATTCAGCGCTTTCTTTTTGTCTTTTTTTTTGTTTCATCAGGTAAAGCTGCAAAATTCTTCGTAGTACCTTAATTGCGCATATACAAGTTTATTCCCAGAAAAGGCGCGATTGAATCTGCCGTCCAATTATTTATCTTTTCGGGCCAAAACATAACCGCCCTGCATCTTCCCATCATCTGCGCATATAGTAGATGTATAGGGAATTCATAAATTCATCGCGCTCTCTACTTGTCCGATCGAATGGTGTCATCATGAAGTAAACTGTTCGAAAGACGAGAAACTGTCGATGCTTCATGGTTATGGTGCTATTGCTTCTCCACCTGCACCAATCCACCGTTTCCAACTTTGCTCTGCCTTTATAGTTTCAAAATTTTACCATTCTTCTTTCCCACGTGTGGATTGCCTAATATTAAAGGTTAATGAATAAAAGTAGGCGCATCGTGGGACACTTTCAATTGGTGAAGTTTTTCGATCAGAAGTGTTTCGAAGTTTTTCTTTGCACACTTTTCACCTTCGCTGGTTAGTTTCGGTGAAAATTCACAAAGACCATATCTCTACTACCAACATTTTTTAGGCACTTTTTCTAAATTTATGTTTGTTCACCGTACCGACGTATCAAAGCTCACTGTGCGACCTCCCGGATATCTGTATTATGCATGTATGTCGCATGTCTGTATGTTTATGCGTACGTATATATATATATATATATATATATATATATATATATATATATATATATATATATATATATATATATATATATATATATCGGTCTGTCTGTCCGTCCAGGTATTTTCAACTAGGAAACCGGATGATGTTGGAGGTATGACATTTGCTGGGTACACTGTATATCTTAGCGCCTACTTAATATTCAAACTGATCAACTGTCAGTACGGTATGTAATTATATGTAACTAAGAACGCCAAAAATTTGTGAGCATTCGCAAATGGTCTAATTCCATATAACACTGTTCGGATTGTAAGAAAAAAAAAGATGCGAAAGATTAGTGAGAAAGTTGAGCTTTATTCAATAAAATTATCTTATTTTGCATATTTTATTATTTTTTTGGTAGCATATGAGACCAGTTGCTCTTCTAAGAAGTGAAATTCAAATTTGCATTGCGGGCAAATCATCTAGCATATTTCTTTGCTGATTTGATGTACTAAAAGTTATTATCAAAGAAAATGGTGAGGTCATTTGAAATCTTATTGTGGAATTTGCATTTTCAATGAAATCTTTTATAAAAGTAATCGAAATATCATATTTCGTTGAATACCTCTTTCAAAAAAACATCAATAGTATTAGTTAAGTTGGTGAATTTGTCTAATCGAAATGAGTGATGAAATTTTTTTTTTTTGCTGAAATAAATGCTATCTGAATGAAATTTGATTTTATGAGTATAGTGTCGCATTAAAACCTTTTTTTCAAACGGTAAAATGGCACCGTACTAATGACATCGCAATGTGTGATGTGTTGAGCGCCTTCTTGCATCAGTAAAACTTAAAGACTTATTTAAAGCAATGTATCGAAAACATTTTACTCTCAGTGATGAAGTAATCAGAGAGGAAGAGAGGAACTCAATTAAAGAGCGGAAATGCAGAGCGATAAAACATGAAGTAATTAATGAGGGTGAGAGAAAACGCAAAGAGGCGCTTCCTGAAAGGAAGCGCTTCGCAAACACTTTTCGAACGCAGCGGCAATTTACTGGCTAAAGTCGATATTGATGGCTAAAGTGTTTCCAAGCGGAAAATAAAAATGCTGTAAAATAATGCATTAATTAGCACATTAGTGGAATCGTTGTTTCTAAGAACAAGTCGATAAATTTTTTCAAGAGGATGGAAGATTGTTGGCGCTAAGCTTAATCTCAAGATTTGCAAATTTCCACGCTCCCATTAGGTGCAATCAGAGAAATGGAAAATAAAAAAAGAGAAAATTGCAAATCTTGTATTCTGAGTTGTGAGACGCTCATGTCGTTGCCTTTGTGAAAGCGCATATCGTTTACGATGGCTATTTGTCTAATTGCTGAAGCAGTCATGAATTTGAAATGGGTTCCTCAAAAATGTAATTATTGATGAAACTTTCATAAATTTGATGATCACATTTTGTTGAACACAAAACTGATGAAGTGCAAGGAGGATGGGGGAGTATGCATATGTGTGGGAATAGTAAGAGGAGAGGATTAAGGAAATAGGTGCTTTTAACCTCGGTTTTAGTTCTTTAGCAGCAAATAAGAGTGTTTGCTTCTGCATCAATCTATATGTATCGCTTATCCTTAGTGCGACACGTGCAATGAACTTTAATTTACGGTAGCGAATAAAACTCCGATGTTTTATTTTTAAACTAGTTACTTCCATTCATTCCCATAGATTATTTTCGAATTTCGGGAAAACTTAATTCTTAGTGCACCGATATGATGTGCCCTTATTTCCAAAGAAGCACCTGAAGTAAGGATTCGTTATGCGAAATAAGTCCGTATTTTGTTATGCTAAAAGGAAGCTAGTGATCTTGAAGATGTCGATTTTGATTGTCTTTTCAATTTTTTCGATTTCTGGGGTTTTTTCGCACTTTGCGACTTTCCAAATTTGTCTTCCTGATCTTTCTCGACAGTAACATTTCCGATCTTAAGGTTTTTATTCGTTCCAATTTACTTTTGTAGATTATTTGAAAGTGTTTGCTTGCAAAAACGGCTAAAAATTAAAACACTATGGAAAGAGGTCCGTTGATGAGAATTCCCTTTGAAGATCGTTATTGTTGTATGTCGAACAAACAAATATTTGCTCGAGACTGCATCCAGTTAAACATTTCAAATCGTTCCAGCAATGACGAGAATCGCCGAAAATAAATTGTTGCTCTTTCAGTGATTGTTTCCGAATAGTTGTTTCATTCACTGAGAAACATGTATCACTGCAGACATCTTCTCAATTAAGATTTTCCTCTGGCTAGAATTCAGAAAAGGAAAATGACATGTAGTTTCGGTGCTTCGAATAATTTATTTTCGGCGATTTAGCATATTTTCTTAGATTGAATTTTAATTATACTAGATGCCTACAACTATGACATTCGATATGATAGTAATCGAAAATATTCACTTCAAACATTTGAGCATATTTATTATCTTTCTTTTCTTAGATTCTCATGCTAAAAGCAATTAAATTTTTAATTATACTAGATGCCTACAACTATTTAATTTCGAATATCATGCTATCAAATTCGAAATCCTTGACAAATAAGAAAAAATAACCGATGATCCTTAACGGAAATTAGCCTGAAGTGTTCAGAAAAAATGTTGCAATCACGAATTTGCTCACTTCACCAACCGCACATCTAAATATAAAGTGGATCCCAAAATAGGGTCATGCTAAATGAAAAAGAGTCGTTCGAAATTCAAAATTGATCATGATGAACAATAAAAGTAGGTTAAAGCGACTCAAAATTAACTCAAACGACCAGCAGGTGACAGATCACAGTGATCAATATTACGAGCAAGGAACTTGAGATTAAGATGAATAATTTAAAAAAGTGAACAATGCGATAGAGTATAGCGGTTGTTTTATGCTAGGAGTTATTGTGTTTTCTTGATTAGAATTTTTTATTGGGGAAGTAACGGGCAAAAACAACGTTTACAAGCAATGTTTCCGCCGTGAAATGTGGTGGTTGTGCTTCGAAGTGCATTTACTGTGGAGTGTTTTAATATTAGAGGCGGGCTATATAATTACCCATTACTTCTATTTCGAACGCTCTATTTTCATGCGTTTATCGAATGCTAAAGAAATCCATTTGTTTAGTACGATCAATTTTTCAATTTCTCTCAATTTTTGTCGTCTCCTCGATGATTAAATTTATGATGTTGAGCTCGCTTTGTGAGGTTCACGTATTTCGAAATTATCGATGCATTCTGGAAATTGTAGTGTTTTTCAGAGGATTTCTATTCGACGTTTTAAAAAAATTCCGAATTCCTACCGGGTAATTTCCTATTTTTTTGCTCGTTCAAACTCACAGTTGTGCGACACTTTCTTCAAATTGTTTAAAAGAAATCTATTGTTTAGTTATGGTTTGAGTTTCATAGGTTATGAGAGCTCAAAGGTTATGAGTGCTTAAATTTCATGGCCTCTATCGCCAGTTGTCCTAACTCATAATGCGCTTTCCCTGAAGCGGGTGGGAGCTTGGCAAACAGTTAATGCAAAAATGAGCATTTGAAGCACTAGTTTAGAAACGCACTAATGATCTGAACATCAGATACCATTTGCGCTTTACCTCTCGTAATGTGATATGAAAGGAAAGTGAGATATGCATTTTGTCGAGCATTCCATCAAGCAAACGATAGAAAACTATTGAAAATTGTATTGAATTTTTTGATTGCTGAGAGAAATTTGTAAACTCTCAATGAATCATGTAAAACTTCGAAGAAAAGAACGTTGACAAGTTTTTATAACCGAAACTAGATGCATCCTCCAAAATAATCGCAAATTATGCTCTTTGATCATATCGGAACAGCATATTTGGTGTGGTCCAATGTTTAAATTGCGCTTATGTGCTTCAGCTCCTGCAACTATCAAAACTTGTGGTTGAGAAGTTTTTTTTTTAAAGCGTTACTCCACGAATAGCTTCAGGCTGTAGTCCTTATATTCCTCAGTCAAGTTGCTTTATAATATGAACGTTATGTTTCAGAAATGTTTCGATACAAATCCAGAAAAACGATGGTCTTGCAGTGAACTATTGCAACATGATTATTTTCATGGTTTCACATATCGGGTACCATCCAGCGAAAACGACTCTCCAGCAAAGCGAGTAAGCCGCTCATTTATTCGTGATTAGCTCATCTTTGATGTGCTCATATCATTGAAATTAAAGTTTTGTGAGGCTTATTTGCTAGCGAAAAACATTCATGTTGTGATTTGAGAGCGAATTCGAACTCATTTCATTCTCGAGCATTGTTGAGCATGAAAAAAAAAGATTTATACATGAAGTTTCTTTTTGCTAATTCTTTCTTTCGACGTATAAACTAAATGTTATTTCAATTTTCATTCCCTTTCGACTACATTAGGTGCTTCTGCGCCCTTTTTTGCGAGAATGTTAGATCCATAGGGGGAAGGAAGGTAGGACCGAAAGCGCATGTCATTCCAATTCCTGGAATACGTTTCAGCGCCTAATTAAATTTTTTTTCACGCCATTGACATTTGCGATTTTCATTTGCAAAGATTCGCTTTGATAAGCTCATATCTAGGCGTACTTATAGACGCAAACGTATCTTTTGACTATCTATCTACTCGCTATAATTTCCGATTTGACACTGAAAAAGTGTGCAATGATAAAACTTAACGACATTATTTTAATGCTCAATTTCGACTCAATTCGCAAAATTTTCATTGATTTTTAATGCATTATTTTTCCAGAAGTTTACAGATTTATTCAACGAAATGATGCGCTTTCTTGCATTTGTTGATAGGCTTCGTTTAACTTACTCAAATACCTCACTTCTTATCAAATTTTGATAAGGCTACTCGTTGTAGTGTATTTAACAAATTAAAAACTATATCAATGGAGTACAACAAAGAAATGTATTTTTTTCAGTGGTGCCCGTCCAATCAGTCACCTTCATAAAGTGCCCACAAATAATGGAGCATGCCTAATAACACACCCATATTTAAAACTATCCAATTACCTGCGTTAATGTTCTGCAGAAAATTTTTTTCAACCCGATCGTATATATTTATTCTATAGCTGTTTGAAATATCTATTGCTGTTCATATTGCTGTGCATGAAATATCTATTGCTGTCCATTGACAGGTGCGCATGAAAACCTTCCAAATACCGTTTCCAACAGGTGAGTTCTCGCCGAAAGATGATCGAAACTTCGGCTCGGAATACACAAATAAATCAACTTGTGGTTGCCTATGATACCGATTGTGAAGAACCGATATCATATAGACAGGTAGACACAGACACACTTGTGCACAAGCATGACGTTATTATGCGTCGTCATGATGCGTTCAACGAATGTAAGTTGACAGGTGCGCATGAAAGTCTTTCGGTATGTCCATCAACTGAGTTATCGCCGAGAGATGATTGGAAAAAAACAGCTGTTTCCTGTTTAAGTGGAAATGCATCGAATTTGTTTCAGGCATCTGGTAACTACTTGCCATATCTGAATGGCGGTATGCAAAACGAGCAACGAGCTGTGACTCGGATTCAAACAATGAACGGCGCGATGGCTAATCGCTCGTATTTACCCTCCATTTAGATGTATTGCACCAACTTTTAACCATCTGTCATATATGTGGTTCGAAAAATACCATTCAGCGCTAATGTCGAATCAAAAATTTTCTCTCTTTGTGTGAAATAAATACACTATAAAATGATATCAGCAGTCGTAGGTGGAGGATGGTGGAGAGGGAGCGGGAGAGGCACATAACCATCAATAATTATCGGTAAAATACCACGGTCCATTGGTTGAAAATGGTGGAGAGAGAAATGTCCACCAACAAATATCGGGTGGAATGGCCCGGTCACAGTTCTCTTCAAACTTCAAATCGACCATCTGATATTGTAATTGTACTTAATGTGAGTATAGCAAAAGTATTTGAGTTGGGTGCAAAGAAAGAAAATTTATACTTGCTCAATACTTATTTGTACATTGCATAATTAATAAATTAATGACACTCGGCATGCTCTTGTTGAAATAATTTTGCAAACGTGAAATCACTGCTCAATTCTATTATTTATAATTTTTATGCATCTTTGCAAGTGCGCTCGACAAAAATGCACTATGATCAGTTGCAGGCAAATGTGTTCACGTGCATTTATCTGTTCCCTCTATATTCTTCATGTGAAGGCTCCCGTCTTACTTTCTTTCGTTTCAATATGAAATACTGGAGTAGTGGTTCAACTAGATGATCGTATAGCTTAAAAAAAAGAGATATTTTTACATATTCAATGAAGATTCATCCGGTCACTGAAAATATTTTTCAGTGCGATGAAGATTAGAACAACGATCGCGTTTTATTCCATGCAAAAAATGCATCTCGCTTCACTTTTCGACAGTTCGATTCCACGGTCGTTGCTCACTCTTCATTCAATGCGATATTCGCATCAACTCATAAAATGTGCGCAGTCGCCAAAATACTGGCTTTTCATTTACACAGCAATTATCTAGGAGATCTATTTAAGATGCGGCAAATTGAATACAATATGTTGTTGGAAATGATAATTGATTTCTTGACTTTTGGTTATTGCAGATTGTTCAGGGAATTGAAGGACTGAAAATAAAGTTATCCACTGGGAAATTTTTTCTGATGGAGTTCCAGAAATGATCGCGTTTATGAGTTCTCAAGTTTTGGGAATTCCCCGATTTCTCCTATTTCAGAAGTCTCTGATTTCATTTTAGAATCCCTGAAGTCCGTCAATTTGGGAACATCAGGAATTGCTAAAGCTGCATGGTGTCCAAATTTGTTCAGGATTTCATTCGTAATTCCCTGGAACCTGGATCTATACCACAGATTTTTGAAATTCAGAGCACAAAATGATGATCGCACTTTGAATATGTATGCTCTCGCTCAGGTTTTCCTTCAAACTATTAAATATGATAATGGCGACTATTAATCTCAGAGTGATGCTGATGTTTTTTTTTTTCAGTTATCTGCATGTATAGAATGCTCTCCTATCGATATTCTTCATTCGTTCGGTTTATTGTTGATTTTTTTTTTTGCAGTGATATTTCAGCAATTCATCGGAATCATTTCTTTCCAGACTTAAATAATCGTCATATTTTGAGCTTATACATAGAAATACTGAAATGTTTAAATCAATTTTATTGTAATAGTGAAGTACTTTATGATACTATTTCATAATATTTCATTTCTTTGAAGCGATTCAATATCTATTGCATACTAATGAGAAGAAAAGGATATCGTTTAGCAATTTACTTGTTTTTCTTCCGTTTTTTTTTCAACGTTTAAGCGTTTTGTCGTTTCTTAAAACGACAATAATTTTGAATAAATTCGAGATTTTCCGCTTGCAAACTCTGATCGTTTTGCATATTTTCTTTCTTTAAAGTCTTCAGATATAGCGGCAAACATGTTGCGATATCTTTTCCCTTCCCACATAGTGCTGATGTCGTCGAAACTTTTCAAATTTCGTTAACAACTCTGAGATTGATCCAAACGTTTTCTCGAAAATTGTATTTGAATAAATTCCAAGAGAGCAAAATACGTTTTATTGATTGTACGGAGGATTAGATTCTTTTTTTATGACTTAAAAATAGTTGATTATAATTGTCACCTATCGTCTCTTTCTTTTGATTGGATCAAAGATCGGAGAAAATGATCGCAAAAACTTTTGAGGTAATCGGCTGAAATTTACAATGTTGTATAAATGAAACGTATTTCTTCATGAGCATATTTTTGAATTACGCTACAAATTCTCGACAATTGAATCGATTTATTTTTACAGTTATTGAAACGATGGTAAAACAATAGGAAAATGAATCAGTAGTGATGGTTTTAAGTAGTAGTGCAAATGCTTCGAAGGTTAAACTTTGGCGGTTTATCGTGATATTCTCAACTCATCGTAGCTCTGAGTGGAGTTTTTTTTTCCTCATATCGATAGGAGGATTTCTAATGAAGAGAGAATTTTGAAGTATCAAGATTGCTCGATTTCATATTGACTGCGTGCAAATCGATACGATTTTATTTGTTTATAAAAGGTAAACGGCGCGAAGACACCGTTATTGATAAGCACGACTAGCCTCATCGTACAATGCGACTCTACGTGAAATATATTGCATTCGTTACTTGTTTCTTCCTCTTCTCGGTTTGCTTTCTCGTAACACGATTCAATGCTCTTCTCGTGGATATCCCTAATATTGCTAGCAAGCTTCAAAAAGAGCCTCATGCTCCACTCGGAAACAATAACGACCCACTTATTCTAGAAGGCTCAGACAAAAGAGCCAAATTTAAGGTATCAGAAGCAGGCAAGGCAAGATCACAGTGGTATTCAACCATGACTGCCGTTAAATTTAGCAATTTAAGCGACAGTATATTATTTTATAGTTCATTTGTGGACTATCGTGATGGCAATATGGGCTATCCATATGTGCGAACAATTCTTCTTAAACAAGTGACTTACACTGTGCAACTCTCGTGTCGTTTCGGTGAAACGCTAGTCGAAGGTTCCCTATACGAGTTGGCTGAAAATCACCTACAAAAATACAGTACATATATATTCAGCTGTAAAATTCCTGAGTCTATAAGTATCGATGAGATTCAAGAATGGATTCTCACTGATGGCAGCAATAGCGCTATTTTGGAAGCAACATATCGAATCCCGCGAGAGGATTCTATCAGTGCGTACAACTACGATTACAGTATTTGCATGCCGTTTCTATATGGTTCCCTATATAAAGGGAAACATTTGGTTGAATTTGCTGAGTTGAATAAACTGCTCGGTGCACAACGTATAACGATATATACACATAAAAATTCCTTAGCGGAGAGTTTGCAAAAGGCATTAGACTACTACACTAAAGAAAGGTTGGCTTTATATTCCTCTTTTTTATTTGTTTGATATATAGCATTTCCTAGCACTTTCAGCGTATCCTTTACAAGAGTACCTCATGTTTTATCTCAGGTTTTTTTGTGAAAAAAATGGATATTGCTTAATAGATACGATGAGTCGTGGTGAAACACGTCAATTAAGGAAAGTTAACCATAGACGACTAAGAAGTACGTATCGATGCGTTTAGGAAGAAAGCCATATCGAATGGCGATCAACAGAAAAAGTGTTCGAAGGGGCAGGAGGGATGTGAGAGTAGAGGACGAGAAGCAAGATGGGGGAGGGAGGGGGGAGAGGACAGAAAAGAGGAAAAGGACGCCTCCTAGAATATTGGAGGGCGTTCGAGTCCTCCACCTTCATTAAATAGAACGGTTTTTTTCACCGTAATTTTGTGCAATGGTTTCGACAACTCTGATGCCGCGCTGTTGTTGAAAGTACGTTCTGTCATATGAAATTCCATCACGTTTAAAAACGTTACTTCTCTTTGGTCCACTGATTTGTTTTGTGCCCTTGCAAATGTGCTCTATGGCAACGTCGTATTTGTGCATATAACTTATCTATCTGTCTGTACGTGTCTGACGATCTATTTGCTTCCCTACCGATTAGCTTGAATTCTGAAATCAGTGACGTTAGATTGGCAGGTAAAAGATGCATCGTAGGATGACCGCATGCATTGAGATGCATATTATTCTATCGACTTCGGAAAGAGTTGTAGACTACAAAATTTACCAAGGAATTTACGTTTATTTCATAATCGTCAGGCCGAAAAAAAAATATTTTTGGAAGATTTTCATAGATGATTCTATCATTTATAATATATAGACATAATACTTTACGCCAAATTTTTTCGATAAGGTCGCCGGTGAGGTAATCGAAATGTAAGAGCGCATATCACAGCAATTTCTCTCACATATTGCTGTACTTGTTATCTTTGATGCGGTGTTCTAAATAAAAAACTTTGGTGTATAAAACGTAAAGTGTGGCTTAAAAGGGGTTTTAATTGAAATTTTACAGAGTTGGCCGATTCTAGAGAAGGTCGGTCACTAAAAGTTCTCTCGTCATTTATATATATTTAGGTAGCTAACTGGCCTCATAACTTGAAATGCAAAAGTTTTTAGTATTTTAATGTTTAGTTCTGCTTTCGAGAATAAGAAGGTACATTTAGCAAAATGGCCGCTTTTGCTTACGCTCCGCACGCTTTTGTATATGCACTATGCGTAGACCTCATATTTGTGCGTATGTATGTCTACCTGACTTCTAATTTCAATTCCTGAACCACTAAATCTTCGAGTGCGAAGTTGATGAAACCACGTACACCGTAAATTGACCTCTCGTTACAAGCTGCATTATGATTCATGTGTTCCAAGTGAGCTATGAACAGTTATGAATACTCGTCATAAAATTTGCATGATACACTCATTCTCCAAGCGGCCGAGTACGGTCAGAAAAAAACGTTATCTCGTTAAGGATTTGAACAGATGATCACCATTGCAGGAGAACGCATTAGCCAAGTTTCTGCAATTGCTTTTGCGTGTTTGGACATTCTAAGCGTAGTGATCTGAGATTTAAAAGCATATATCTTTCCAACCTCAATACTATTTGGCAATTGTTTCGATGAGATAATGATCGGGTATACGTATGCGTTCTTATTTATGCGTTACAATATTTTTATTGAAATTATTTTTTAAGAATTTGAAATTTTTTGATAAAAAAGCGTTTTGAAGAATTCAAAAATATCTTCCTTTTTTAGCATGAGTCTTCATCGAATTCGCCATAGACTATAGATTAAAGCCGCATCTTCATATGGTACAATGCCACATTTCAATTGATCGAAATTCGGTGATAAGAAAAGATTTTCAACGAAGAAAATTTTTCACTCAAAATTTTCATGAAATTTTTACCAAATTAAAGTTGATTTCACCATTAATCGATTACTCTGTGAAAATAGTCAATTTTTATACTTTTTATGGATTTCAATGCTCTGAATTCGAAAATAAGAAAGAAGAGTGAAAACGATTCATAAAGGTGACGCAATCATTTGACATAAACGATGAGTGATATTTGATATATATTTATGGCTTAAAGCCACAAATGTTCCATTGAGTTCATAATGAGACTGTTTGAATACATATATGGTGGAAATTCCTTCTAGTATATTCCGCTTCTCTAAGTTCTCAACCACTGGTTTACAGATTGATCGAAGTGATCGAATATGACCTCCCTGTCAAGGATATTTGGTATCACGGACAGCTCGTCACAGTCACCGATTGTCTTTACAGGTAACTGAAGAATGGCCTAAGTGTGATGGTCAGTCCCCTTTGGCTCGTCTAGCTGTCCAGGTCTCGTTGAGGCTATGTGGCATGAGCATAAAAATACCAGCGAAATAGCGTAAAGGCATCATTTTACTTGCGAGACACGGTTATGAGGAGGAGATGAAGAATGTGGACTGTAGCCACGCAATCCGGAACCAAATTCGGTAAGGCATGAGGAAACGTGATCGAATTATGTTTGAAAGCAAAACGACCCGCCAGGCCTAGGAAAACTGGCTCAGCTAACTCGACGGAGTATACTAAATGATGACAGTGTGGGCCACACACGTCATTCGGGCAGCGTTGCTTTCATGCGCATAGCTTAATCTTGCCATTTGTTTCCGTTTTCGGACTAAATGCACTTGAATTAATCTCTGATTCCGGCTTCTCAACTCAGTGGTTCCCACCCAATTCTGACTCCGGCAAAGATTAAAGTTCGAGTTGGCTCGCTGCTATTGACTTTGTTACCTGGAGTCAAATCAAGTGCTCGCTCCTGAACCAAATAACGAATCTAACCCATTCAAACAAACAGTAGGCAGATGTGCAAGCTCCACAGATTGCCGTAATTGGGCGTTCGCATAGTTTTTTAGCTCCGAAATGTCGCTTCGAAGTAAAACTTGCTTTGCACAAGAGTATTAGAGCTGTAATATGCCTTAGTAGTGTGTGTGTCGGCAGTCGTTTGTCTCTGTCTGTCAAGTAGTTTCCGTTTATGAAGCGTTGAAAATCTGCGCTCACAAAATTTATACAACATCATGACCTCTCCTACTACATCGACGTATTAACTTCAAAAGATGTCACAAATATGTAAAGACGGAAAAAACGTGTACTACGCATTTTGCACACATCGATTTTATATATTCCACCAACTGGATCACAAAAAAACCAGCTCTCTCACATGAACTTTATGTGAACACTCAGACGCATTTTGCAAACAGGTGTAAATAATCAGCAAAAAACCTTTAAAAAACCAGGTACAATAGTCAAGTGCAGGATCGAAACGTCGTGAAGGCATTATTTCTTATGAAAACCACCTGATGCGTATTTTAACTTATAGCTTATGAAAGTGATTAATTAGAAGAGGAGGCCGAATTGCAAAAGTGCATATAAAAACTTATGAAATCAACATTGCCGCATTATTGCTCTAGGTATACGCTCTAGGTATATATTGCTCTAGGTATACTCTAGGCATTAGAGCTCCTTAAATTTGCATATTTAAACTAATCCCTAAACAGCCGTTTGATAAGGCTTAAACCGAATTCGTTATTTGCATTGCTTGTTATTTTCTGGATATTTCCGTAACCGGCTGCTTCGAAAAGCGGAATTGTGAAAAGCACTGTCGCGTCAATATCCTGACACAGTTGCCTACCTGACCTTCATTTCCTCAGAGGTCTTTCCTATGAATTTCTCATGAAATTTCGCACTCACATTACATATCAAAATAATTAATGAAATGTATTTTTCGGAATATTGGAGTGACGCGGTTCCTCTCATTCCATGACCTTGACGAGTTCATCATACCAACATCGATGCACAACCTCACCGCTCTATTTTTCGAGATCTTCAGAGGAGATATAGCCAGCTACCGTATTCCAACAAGATATTTCCGACTCGAGTAAGTGTGACGTACGATTAATCGCTACACATTTGAAAACAATTCTCAAGTGAGCACAATGTAATTAAGACTATCTGTAGTCAATGCTCACATAGGTAATCATCCGAAAATGTGCCTTTTGCTTTGAAAAGTTGAGTTTTCTATGAGAATGTCCAGGGCAATTTGGAGAAAATGAACTGTCTTCGAGTTCCTCATCATTTCTTTACTTTCCAACTCCTCAAGAGTCTTGAAAGTTACTCTTGACTGCAGTTGGGAGTAGACAAAAGAGATGTCCGATTCTAAATTCCCTGCCACATCTTCCCTATCGATGGCTGCATTGAGCGTTCCTCGTCGGCAATTTTCCCAAAGAAGGCACATTGAAAACCCGTGTCGTGTGCAACATTTGTAGTGTTCGAATGTGTGTCAAGAATTAAACCGTCCGCGGTATTTCAAATACGCAAAAGAAGGGAAGCAGTGCTATGTGGGATGCTTTAATGGAAACTTCAACATTTGTGGGTGCTTATGCGAATAGCGAAAAATTTCATCCACGATTTTCGCCAAAATGTTTTTCATCAATTGCTTCATCGCATCTTATCGAAAGATATTTTAAATATTATTATAGGAGTATAGCAAGAGTATACATACATACTTACTTACTACCTTCACAAGTGTATCGTAAACACAATTCTATCTGTTATTTCTATCTCCATAGTTGCTGAATACTTAAAAGATACAGGCGTGCAATGTGATTGCATAATAATATTTGAATTGTTGAAATTATAAATGATTGTTGATTTGCATATAATTTGCATTTTTTATAAACTGTTTCTTTGCATTTCAATTTCTGTTATTTTAAAGCTGCTTGTAAAATTCATTGCAATAATCATCTCATTGACCTGATGTATAGTTAAAAAAGGAACATTAGAAAGCATTCTTCATTTTTCATAATAGCAGAAAATTCCTATTAATTATCACTATATAGGGAGTTCGGCTAACGCAATGAAACATTGCAAATTGCATAATTATTTGTTATAAGTGCTTTATTCAGCTGTAGTCAACTGTATGCCAAATGCTTTATTCAAGTTGCAAATTTAATAAGCCCCTTGTGATCAATCAACTTTTTGCATTTACCTCATTTATTGCAAAGTCGGAAAGGGAACATTGAAAATGTTTGCAATTTTTTACGGGATAAAATGGAGGAGGAAATTAAAGAAATTTATGGGGGAATTGATGTTGAAAGATTTTCAGAGAGGATGTTCCAATAACGTTAAATAATAAAAAATCAGTGAAAAAACTCGATCCACTCTATACAAAATGCGTTGTGAGGCCCGAAATGATCTTTGAACAGGTTAGTGCTCATTTAATATTTTATGACTGATGATACATCTTTCTACAATAGTATCAGTCTTCATAAATTGTAAAATTGCATAGATGCATTTTTATGGATTACTGAGTTCAAAGAGACAACAACAATTTAATATTATAGTTGAGCAATGCATCGCTCGATATTAATATTACATTTTGAACTTATTCAATACGCCGCCGTTGAATGGTTGACCATCACCTTTCTACTAATGCTTATATGTGACCAATGTGATGGGTTTTGATTCTATTCCGATATATTTTTAAACAGAAAAAAGATTATGTGTTTGTCTTAGAGACTCAATGTGTACTCGATGAATTTATTGCAGGGAATCCATCATACAAGCCGTGTGATACAAGATCGTTATCAATGTGAGGCATTATCTGCTTCTCTTGCAAGTTTACATCACTATAAGAAGCAGCTCTCCATCGCCGACCGCACAAATGAGAATATCGAACGCTTTAGACAACAACTTAACACATCCTACCACTTGGCGCTTCAACGAATTGGTATCTTAGATTAGTCGAGATGAGATTTCAGTGAAGCGAAAATTAGAGAAAATTGCTCAAATTCGAGAATCTATTGTATTCTAAATTTGCTAATGAAACTTTCGATTAATCATCGGATGCACAAAAATCTCAGAATAATCGAAGGCAATTGAGAGCATGCACTTAACGGCCGCATTCCCCGAGTATCTTACCCGCTAAATAAGGAAAAATTTGCAATATAGGCACTTCTTGGACCCACCAGTTGGCACCTCTCATCAATCAGTGCAACGACATCTATTATTTTAATGGATTCGCAATTAAATTGATTAAAGCAAACGAAATGCTTTTATATGTTCGTACAAATTCTCGCAAATGAAATCAAAATGCGCTTTCTTTTGTGCGAGCAGATAATTTCGGAAATACCACCTTACTAAGCCATCTGCTATAGCTATTGGATATTCATACATGCGCACAACCTTGTGGGAGGCGGAGGGGAGCAAAGGAGAGAAAGGTTCACGTCGTTCAAAAATGGCACCATCCTCCACCTGATCGCACCCAATATTTTTTAGGAGGCCTGCCATTATCGAAGCACTCTGATAGCCAAACTGATAAACTCTTCAACTTTCCTTGGTTCATCCACGCACAGATAGGACCAAGCGGAGTACTGCCCTCTCTTCTAGCAACTGCGCTTATTAGTATTACCGTTAATTCGGATATCTCTCAAAGGTGAGGAGTCACTCCGAATCTGCTCGTTATTGACTTTTCACCATGGCGCTGATGGCTACTTTATCAATGATAATTTTTTTCCTGGCTGATTCTGTAACGTCCAGGTAGTGCACGTTTTCCACAGCCAGATATGAAGTTAATGAGAAAAGGTGGAGCACCACCAACCTCTTCAGAATGACTTATACTTTTCGTGCATGCATTACCATTACTTGGAGCAAGCCTAAAACTTCCTCTCCAATGTACCTCCGCTAAGCAAATAATAAAGTTTTATACAACTGAAATCATCATGAATACCGCATTCTTAATGGGTCTTCAAACGGCGTACAAGGCGTGCCGATACCCTAAGCGATAAGAATGCATTCACTGCTGACACCCTTAACGATAAGAACTTTATGGTCGAAACTCTTCAAGATAAGAATTTAAGTTCACAACAATATACGCAATTCATAGCTGCCACCGTATCACGGGTGGAGCCAATTTGCTTAGCCACCCTTATCCACAACAACCGAATAATCTATAGCATACACATTGGCTGCATTATACAGGAATGTGGAGGCGTATAGCATCTAGAAGAAAACGATGCGAGTTTATTCGACAACATACATCTAGTAAGAGTACCACCAGGAAAACAACAGTCAGTCGATTGCTATGCGAAACCAAACAGACTGCTCGCATATGCCATCGGCCTAACCTGAAACAAACAAATCGGCTAATGCAAAGACCAGTACTCTGCACAGCTTCGATGAGTGGGAAGTAGAAAGCGGATGAGGGCATTCTTCAGGCTTTATGATTCAGGTGCTGGATAAACAAATTGCAGGGTCGCCTTCCTAGGACAGCAATAATGAGTCATGGAAATCTCACAAAGTCCTGTGACTCTCCTTGGACTATACCGTGGAGCAGTAGTATATATATATATATATATATATATATATATATATATATATATATATATATATATATATATATATATATATATATATATATATATATATATAAATGAACCCTCTTTGCACTGTTGCCCTATCGAAACCTTCTTTATAGTGCAAAATGCAAAACTTCTTCCGAAAGTCAGAACTCTAGACTATAATCTCCAACAGATGTGAAATCAATTAGCTTACACTGGGATGTTCAACAGCGCTGAATGAGGTGAATCGTGGTCTGAGGTTATTTCCTCGAATCGTTATGAATGCACCTTTATTGCCCATCGTATCGCTGCAAATTGAAGTCCAAAATTCTCCGAATACTCCACATTTTCGTTCAACCCATTCTTCTCTAATCGATCTCCTGTTCACTATCGACGTACCACTCTGAACCGTACTCCAAACCAGACAACGGTCTCTTTTTTCACTACACTCTTTCTACCAGCATTGAAGTTAAAAGCATCACAGGACCGCAAGCGTCCCAAGCATTATATGCATCGCCTTTCCTCCCTCCTCTTCCTTTTCCACCAAAACTAGCGAGACGTTTCAAAAAATCTAATGAGTAACAAACGTGGAAATATAGAACACATTTTGCTGCCTCTTCTCTGTAAATAAAGTTCAGTCGTATCAACTGTTTAAAAAATATTTATAAAAATACAACGAATCGCTATACCAGTAATTGGGAGCGCTGAATACAGTAACGCATTTTCCTCCATGGTGAATTTCGTACCCTTCTGGCTTTACCTCATGACTCCTGAAACGCTTTGTTTCAACAATAATAACATTTATTAGCCTAACTCAAATCATTCTAATGAATTTCTTGAAAAGACCATCAAAGGTTAACTGATATCGGCCACCTCTACAAGTCGACTTGCAATTTCAATGCAATTCATAACACTTTCCAATTCATTTTTTTTCGTCGAGCATCATAAAACACAAAATACATCCCATCGCCTTGGATTAACGACACAAAACGCTTATGACAAACAAGCTAGATCTCCGAACGGTCGACAGTGATAGGATGCGTGATAGTTGCGACAGCCACGCATAATGTATGTCTAATGTTAACGTTGCTGAATCCATATACTTTCCGGGTACAACCAATTTCTCTTCCCTAACAACTTCCTTCCCGCTCCTCCTTTTTACTGTAATGTATGGAATAGTAACAATGAGCATTACAGCAATCCAATAATTAAAAGCATCTCTGCTAATATTCTGCAGCATCTGTATTAACTCACTCGAAATACCTCGTCAACAGGGAAACTAAGCAATGCTAAAACTTATCAATGCCTCTTGCCGGTATGTTAACCTATGTAACTGGTGATATTTGCTGATGATGTCAGTGTGATGTCGTCTCGCGATCGTTCTCCATGAAGAAAAATCGTTAACTCGTTTCCTTTACCCTTCCGCCCAATTTAAGTGGATCATTGTTGCATAATTCGATCGAAAAAAGCCAATTTCAACAACGTGGTAGAGCTGGAGCTAAAAGCCGAAAAAGCACGACACCTGTGCATGCGAAGCACTTTCCATCAGCACAATAGCCGCATATATACATACTCTTCGAATCTGTTTTCCGGGCAACGGCACTGAACGCATTGCACTCCACGCCCAAACAGCTACTTCGTGAAGAGTGTATTACGCATCATTCATTAAAATAAGATACCGCAGCCTTAGAGCTAAGAAACATTAGATTTAATAATGAACTAAAGGAGACCTGCAATGCCCACCTAATTACATAATCTAAGCCGTTCCGTTTGCAGAAATCCTCGGTGATATCGGGTCCGAACTGGCAACCGACGCCTCGCTTAGACGGGGATCGACCAGGCAAATCTTGAGGGTCCGACCACAGCAAATCACACATCACTCCTTAATCACAGCAGATCAACATTCTATGCACAGCGACTACAATCGAACTTAGCAGAATCTAAATATACGACGGTTCTAGTAAAGTGGTGATATGCAACCAAATTTAGGAAATAATGAAGCATCATCCAATGATAATAAGTTAACTTTCTCTGGACTTATAATCCAGTCCTTCTCTCCTTTCCCCCCAAAACAGAGGAAAGACCGGTAGTAAACACATGTATAGATTTTGCAACCACTGCTCCGCGGTTTCGCGCATGGAAATATTACTAACAGGAGCCGCAATCAAAGGAAATTGCCCCATAAACAAAATCAAGGTGGACGGGAAGTACCTTCATCCGGTGGCTGACGATCCCTGTTGGTGGATCGAATCTCATCCAGCGTGATATTATCGTCTTTGAACAGCCCACCATGACATACCTGAAAAGGAGTGCGCTCAGATTTGAAGGTAAAATTTCACTACTGTGACTTTATGACAACGCCACGCAGCATTTTCCTCCACCTCTCACTATCAACTGCAAGGGAACGCTGTGAACAAGCAAAGAGAAGTGTGATGTCCGAAGTTAGGCACCAATTTTTGAAAGACAGCAGGAAAAGGGGAAGGGGGGAGAGAGGAAGGATTTAAAACTGGGAAATTAAGTATGGATGGCAAAAGAAACTTGCATCGTCTTTTCAGTGAAAAGGAACACGTCCCAACGCTCAAATTATGAAAAGGAAGACGTAAAGAAGAAGTCTCAACGACCTCCTGTTTCGCTGCTTACTTTATATATATATATATATATATATATATATATATATATATATATATATATACGACAGCGACTTTATATATATATATATATATATATATATATATATATATATATATATATATATATATATATATATATATATATATATATATACAAAGGCGGCACGGAGTAAGCGACTCCTAATTCACTTAATTTTTTCAGCGACGTATCGTGGGTCACATACTTATTGCCTAATTATCGAACAACTAATTTCTGAAAGTTCTGCAAGGTAGTGAATCCCATTCACGTGACTAACATCAAAGACCCAAAAAACTAGCTCTTCTTCGCTCTACAATTCTACAACTCCAGATTCTCCACGTAGTTAGAGGGGCACTAGAAATCTGCTTCTCTTCACCGACGAACACTGAGAATGATAAATGTTCCTCATGAATTACTGCCATCCTTCAATATGAATTAGTGACGTAAACGACGCAAGCAAGAAATTCTACGGATACCAAAGCACTGTTAAAGCTGCACTTTATCTCAGCGCCTTTCGGAAAAGACATCTCGGTTCTCGCCGAGATAAACGAATCGTTGATGTGCGGTAAGAAAGAAAATTTAAAAAGAATCCGGCAAGCAAAAAAAAAAAACTAACGAAAATTTTCTTGTTGATGAGGTGACAAAGGGGCAAATAGTTAAATATTTCGGTAAAGAAATCAGCCATCTGCGATGTATATTTGCTTCGAACCTCGCCCTCGAACCCGTACATCTTATTCATTACCTCGCTTTCGTGATTCCCTTAAAAAATAACCTCGCTTACGTACATATGAGTTAAAATACAGTGATGCAGATTGGTCGACCAGCAAAAAAATGCAAGATTTCAAAGAAAACTCTAAAACACTGGCTGATCGAGATTTGATTCAAATGTTGTCTTACCGCGCAACTTCAACTGCAGTTCCCCCTCCCCTCTCAGCAGCCAACAAGCGGTCATTTGTAGATTCGAGATTTCAGAAATTGTTCTATCAACAAAGTTGGAACGAATTAGCAGAGAGTGTAACATAGCTTTGGAGAATCGCAGTGAAAAACACACCCCGTGACATGAAGAAATGATTAGGATAAAGCAGTCTGAATCCAAAAAGAGTGAAGATCGTCTCCACTGAAAACGATCCTCGATCCACGAAATCTCCGTTGAAGAGCTGAAAAAGCGGAAAATCAATCTTTGTGATCAAATAAATGACCTTAACATTCCCATCCTAAAATCAAACATTCGCATTTCTTTGATTAACGGAAACATCCATGATTATAAACTCCTACATTTAAAGGTATCATGACAGTTTACAATCCGAAAACGATCTGCTAAATTTTGTCCAGAAGGTAGTGGCTAATAAATGAAAGTATAATATAAATTTTGCATTAAATAAATATTCGACATTACGAAACAAGTGAATTCATTGACTGTAATGTGATAAGTCCAGCATGTCCATTTCTCTTTGCACTGCTATATAATCGGCTTGAAAAAGCAATCAGCAATAGTGACAGATATTACTTACACTTGAGAAAATCAGATCATGTTGATGTATTCAGCTTATATTATATGATAAATATAAACCATTTGCTGGAGGCAGGTTCATGTAGATAGGCAGCCATGTCCTTCTCTCTCTCTTCCTCGTGTTATACAAAAATTTTCGCGAATGAATAAAATCACTTCTTTTGCACGACTTAGCTTTCTACCCAGCTGACCGAAAAAAACGGCCAATTAAGGTAACCATCGTTTATTCGCGAATCTGCATACGGTCGACGCGTATTACGTCGCATCTTCCCGTAGACTTGAACCCGCTAATTTGATCATCGCTGAACGGCGCCACATAGGTCCTACATTTCTTTAACCTTTTCATGAGCTCCCTCTCAAATCTTTGTGTTCCCTCTCCAAAAGAGATGCCAAATACGATCATCGTCGCATTCAAATCATTTCATAAACATAACAAAACAAAAGTATAAAAACTAGGCAGAGCACTCGACGACTTACGTATGGATTCTCCTCGGAAGGGAGTCCGTTCAAATCGAAAATATTGCAGAGGTCATAAAACTGACCATGAACGTCCCCACATATAGTAAACTTCTGACCAGCTGGCACATCTATTTCCACCATTGTTGGCTGATCGCCAAGCAACCTTCTTATTTCTAACAAAATCTGCAAAAAAAAAAAACGTCATTGCGAACATCAACTCGATAGAGCTAGCGGCTGGCAAAAGCCTAAATCAAGGACTTTCGGTGATAGTGCAGTGCAAATGGACGTTCGCTTTCATGATCCACTTACACCTTGAAAGATATGAAAAGACGCTTTACAGCATTCAAATAGAGTGAACGCGAAATGCAGCGTCTACAGCCGACTCTCAATGTGGCCAAAGATACGGCAACTAGTGTAACATGCTTTCCGCACAATAAATATCACCTATCAGTCAAGAACGACTCTTAACTACAACTGAGTTAAGATCATTAGAGATGTACAAGGAGTTCACTCTTCTGCAGAGATTCACTAATGCGGCGATTTTAATTCTAGATAAATAAATAAATAAACAACAAATAAATAAATAAATAAATAAATAAATAAATAAATAAATAAATAGTCGGCTGATGGAATAAATAAAAAGAACGAAATATATCACTTGAAAACACGGTAATAATAAAAATCTCAAAATACATGAGAGAAATATAAGTAGCTACATCAATTTCAAAAGCGAAGTTTTGCTTTAGCATAACGAAAATTAAAGGTGAATGAGTCTATGACTAGGATAACTGAGGTCACTAAAATGCTGAAAGAAGTATCGAGGTCCATTTCATTTCAATATCTTAATCCTTATTTTTCACGATTATTTATTACGAAATGAAAATAATTAGAGAAACTTTTGAGAGGAGAACATTCATTTTTCGTTCTCATACCAATCCACCCGGCTATCAAATTTATATAACAAATGAAATGATGAATCCGATTTCATGAACCGATTGATCTTATAATCAGTAAGTGAACTAAACTATTGTCTCATGATGGTGAAACTTCTGTGATTCTAGAATAATTGCCAAGTGTCGTTCGGTTCCACGCTCCGAACTTCAGCAATTTGCTCCGGAGTGTACGAATTCCCTCATAAAATTCGGGCGTTTTCCACAATTCTCAAACTACAGGAAATCTTGAACAATATTTCTTACAGATCGATTATAAACAAAGACATAGTATTCGATAAAAAAGCACAGACATATGTTCTCGCATATAGACAGCGTAAATAAAATTTTTAAATAACTAACTAGCCAATTTATAATTACAAAATATCATTTTTTTTTCATTACAACATTCCAAACTGGGAAAATATACAAAAAGTTTGTGAGGATGAACAGCAAGAAGGAATGCAATACATTTGCACAGCTACGATCCGAGCGAAGAAACATCCGATACGCAAAAGTGGCATTAGTCTGTGAACGGAAACAACTCAGCCGCAGTCTAAAAGCTGAAGAAATGGGTGCATTGATGATGGTGACAGAAAGCAGACTGCCAAATCGCACAACCCGAAACCGCAAGCTGTGAGAACGCTATCTGTGCAGCAACATTTTTTGATGAGCTGAAATTGATGCCCACGTTGACCGCAAATGAAAATATTCCTGAACATCGAAACTTTATAATAAAGAATCATGTGAAACTTGAGCGCATGATATTCGAGTGGTTCCAGGTTGAAGATTTCTGGCCTAACGGTGTAATTTTAAAGGCAGCCACGGCGAATTCTGCAAAAAGCAAAAGAGACAGAAGTATTTCCAGACATTCTCTGACAATCTGATATTAGAAATCCTAGAAGGAAACTATAAACGAGGAGAGTATTCTAGAACGAGTTGGCAGTAAGTAACGAAGGCCTCGATAATGCACAATACGCCTATGCTGCCGAATACAGAGAATATAATTTGCAATTTTCGATGCATTCTCGGCAAGAGCCACGGTAAAATTTACGGAAAGCATTACAAACTAAGTGTTCCCGAATTCATCAGCGCAGCCTATAGTGAAGTCCATGGTCGATCATAACACCACAGTCAAGAACACCATTTACAGTAGAAAGAATCTTACTCCCTAGCTTCAGAAAAAAATTCACGTTAGAAGTTGATACGCACCCCCCATAACATTATTCATAGAAGCATTTAACTGCTATGACTTCCACCAGATAGCGAACGCTTCGAGGCCTTTCTACGGAATATTCGCAGGAAGGATCATAGAGTGGATGATAAATCTTGAGGTTTTCACCAAACAGCTTAATACTACGCAGAATTCTATCAGAAACACGGTTAATATGACAAGGAACAAAAACATGCCAAGATACTTCCTTATGGGATATCAGGAGGAATTGAGCATGGAAAAGAGTACTTATCTCATATTTGAAAACTTCATCCACACAAAAATGTTCCGATTCATTATAGAAAGGCTTCCCAATTTTTAGAGCAACTATTCATGACAGACCACACCAAAATACTCTTGTGTAATCATTACACATAATTTCGGTCTAAACTTTTATATCCAACGCGGCAGCCCAATAGCTTAAACGACAAATAAGTTGCAACATCCTGGATCGGCCGGAAAAAAAACCCAAATTTGCAAAAATTTAGAAGGCGACTTCGCGTAAAACGAGCTGTTAGCACATCTCTGATGATTATTTCGAAAAACTTACGAACGAGGGAGGAGGTCCGATCAAGTGGGTGACAGTTTTTTGCTGAAGTGGAGTGAGCCGGACGCACAGGTCCAAGAAAGGAGTGATATTGAGCGATCACGAGATTGCTTCTGCGATATCCTTGAGAAATAGTGATGAAACAGAGTTTGCTATGACTAAAAGCTACTTGTTGAGCCTACTCGTGGCCTTGAATACTGGTCCAGCACTAACACCAACAAAACCTAAACGCCTGCATCGTACGGGAAAGTTATGCAACACGTGCACATGTGCAAAGTGTGTGTGCATATGCATATATATATTTGTGTGTACAAAAATTAATATAAATATAAATACAAATATAAATAAAGTATTGACGGAAATATAAATATAAACAAATGCATATATATATATATATATATATATATATATATATATATATATATATATATATATATATATATATATATATATATATATGCACACACGTACATATACTATGCCCGCGTGATCAAAAAAATATGTATATTATAGATGGCATTTTGCGTGGTCATAAATTAGAAAACATGTGCTTTCAGCTAGGACTCGAAAGGTGAAGAAACGCGAAGTTTAAGGACTTCTCGATTTAAAAAAATTGGACAGTTCGGAAATTTTGCAGCAAGTAATGTCGTGGTTTAACCTCAACCGTTAGTCTTGGTTTCAGCACCAAAAGACCACGGTTTCTCTTAGTGGGATGTTACCTTCGTAAACAAGCATTTGAAGATGACACCACATACAAAGGCGAGTTATCAATGCTCTCTAGTATAAAAAAAAAACTAATGCCAAAAGAAACAACCACAAGAACACAAGATTCAACTATGCAACAAAAGCGAGACAAAGTAAAAATTTAATCAACTTATAAATTTCAAGAGCCTTATAAAATAAAGAGGCGTCTTTCCTAGAAACTTAGCAACACAAGAGAATAGTGTCATGCACATATACATAACCCAAAGATTCCGATAAAGACTACTTAAATGACAGATAAATTAATCACTATTAGATAAAAAGAAAATACATTTCGCAAACAAGACAACAATATACTAGTTTCTGCTTTCAAGATGAAAAGAAGTAAAAAGTGAAAAGGACCAAAAGATGAAGAGGATGAAGCGGAAGAAACGAGAAAATACTCATTTCCTCTCTTAGAAATTCAGAAAATTTTATTCAATGCAATAGCTTAAATAACAAACTGTATAAGTGAATAAGATCTTACTGACCTTATAGGCATACTTTTTATGGAGCTTCTTCTGTGCCTTGAATGTACGGATCAGCTCTACCATAAATTCAGCAGACACTGGATCTTCTAGAACTGGCCCATCGTAAGAAGCCTCAACTTCTGCAATCAAAAAGCACTTTGGTACTAAATTTAATTCACTAAGCGCTAAAAATGAAGGATGTAAAACGCTAAATTGCAGCTTGCTAATGCCAGATAGGTGAGGTCTGAATATGCCGAACGGGTAATAAAATGACACATCGAAATGAACTTGAGATGGAATTTCGCATACACCCCTAAACCACATGCAACAACTGTTCGTGCTCCTGCAGTTTCAAATGACACTTGTTGGTGGATAGATGCTGATCGGCATCCAGGATCCTTATGCAGAAACCTGGGATGACTGTCCATCGGCAAAAATGTGAAGTGCAAAAAAAACCGGAAATAACAGGATTTCAAGGATTGTGAGATCCGCATACCAAATTTAGGACTTTCCGACTTATATAAAAAATTAAAAATCAAAAAATTATGGACCTTCGAGTCTAAAGATTATTCAAAAAGACAAAAGCTCTCAAATTCCATGGCTGTTATATTTAGGGATCGCAACTTGAAAAGATCGCCATGCACACAAATATAGCGCACTCCTTGCAATCTTTATAATAAACGGGTTTTAAAAAAATAAACGTCTTCACTGCCTACAAACTATTCGCCAAAATGGTATCCTTCGCGGTGTTTAATTCAACAAACCAATAGTTCGCGCCTGGATAGTCATTGCAAAATACCATAAAATTCATATCAGAAACATGGAAGTAAGAATGCAAAACATCAATTATGAATTTCAACAATCATATTTCTATAAAGCCAATCAATATCTTTAGATGCGGAATTAAATTTGACGCATTGACGGCTAGAATTTCCATGTTAAAGAGTTATCACTTCAATACGCTCGTATCAAGGCAGCGCAAAAGCCTGATGCTAGAGGATTTGAACAAACTGCAGCCTTAGCCGAGAAAGTCACCTAGTCACCTCCGTTACTCACTCACAGAACAGTCAACGTCTCCCGATCCAATGTGAGTAATATCTTTTAAAAAAACCTCAATGCGAAAAAACGCTCAACTGCCTACCAATAGCGTCGATGTTGATTGAATCGGCGACACTCCGTCGATCGTGATCCATCGAGATCGCCTTTTCGAACGCTTTTCGCCTAATAATCTTTTGGCATTCTTCGAACTTCCTCATCGCATCCTTATCGGAAGGTCGAGCCTTTCTCACCTCAAACATTCCCAATCCCTTTTTTGCTTATAATTAATAACTTCACCATTATAAACATTTATTGTTTTTGAAGTTGGAGTTCAAGATTTTTTTCTAGCACCATCGGAGGCTCAAAAAGTTATGCAAAAAAGCGTTGAATGCATAAAACAAGTGGACTGTTTACTATAAAATGGTGCGCAGTTTTTGCAAAATATTTCACACTGCCCTTTGCTGCAGAATTTATTTGCTCATCTTCTGCAAAGTTAAAAGTACAAAGGTGTAATAGGGATCTGAAGTGAAAAAGTTATGCTACGAAGCTTCGTGAACTCTCCCTTTTGGGGCTTAAAACCATAAGGTCCACGATGGAAGTCAGATGCCTTGCTACCCCACCTCTCTTGGCCACCTACAAAACCAGACGTCCTCTAATCCCTTTCCTTGGGCCTAGTGTTGGAGTTCGAAAAAAATTTTATTCGCAAATCCACGAATCTCGTTTAAACACCTCAAAGACCGCAAATACCGAACTCTTTCATAGCCCAATGTTTGCAGCGACCAGAATTCGGAGCATGAAAACATCTATACAGTAGAAATTCCAGGATTGAATTTTCGTTTCTGAGAATTGCGGGAGCTAAAAGCTATCTACTTCCTTGCATTTACGATAGAACCTCACCAGCCCTTTGAAATCAGCAGAGAGAGGCCAATTCCCTCACAACCTCATTACGCTCGAGCACTCTATGGATCAACTGTTCCACAATCCCTTCTTTTTGGACCACACAACAGACTAGCTATGTCACAATTTCTTCCATAGCCTGTGGTCGGCTATCTGCTTTACAGTTCCCCTCTCCCTTTGGACATGCCAGAGGACTGTTTCCCCAACAATTCTCTTCTGACTTATTTTGGGCCAGCTACCTTACAACTAGTATTGGTTTAAAAAAATTCCCCTTGCAAGAATTTTTAGTTTCCTTCAGGAATGCCAACGCTACTCACAATCTGCATTATTTCAGTCGGTTTGTTTCCTATTATATGCTGCCCAACAGTTATAACGTTTACCATTATATGTCCCACCTATTCCATTACTCGATTAGCCTCTCATATTGTTCACTTCTAACTATGACACGATAGCAGCATAAATGAAATATTTTTGTGCAGCAAATATAATTTAAAATTTGAGTAATGAAGAGCAATAAATCTTATAAAAAATAAACTTACAGCGTCATAATCTTTAAGAGCCAATTTGAATTTCCCGAGAGCCATATTTGCAGTGGCTCGCCTATAATAGCCTTTGATATAGCCGGGATCTAATGAAAGCGCTGTTGCCGCATCCTCAAGTGCGCTACCATATAATTCCTTCTTTAAGTAAGCCACGCTTCGATTACCATAGAGAACAGCCACTGCCCCATCCAACTCGATCGCTTTCGTGTACAGATCGATTGCCACATCGTAAGCCTGGTCTGTAACAATATCATTTCTATGATATATGGGAAAGGAAAGGTGTGAGAAGGACACGTTCAACGGAGAGAACAATTTTAGACCTCATCTTTACCACTTACAGAAGCTAATACTCAACTCTGCTAACTAATCAACAACCTTCGGTTAATCTCCCAATGCCTGACGCACCTCAGAAGTAATATAACTCCTGTCACTATGCGGCCTGCCAACATCGAATCGACGACACATCAACCAACTGCCACCATCTAAGCAGTACCATAATAGCAATATGCATAACGCTGAAACTTTTATTCAGCACTGAATAAAAATGAGAAGATACTTTCTTGAAACATTTTCATGCCGCTACCCCAGTTTCTTAAACGAAGTTCAACCTCGCCACCTGCCCATGTTAGAAAGAGAAGCTCTCTAGATCAAGGAGGGAAATTCGACAGAGTTCTTTTCGCTACCGGCTGGAAAGGATCCGTGAAGTAATACTCAATTTAACACGTCTTTCATAAACTATGAGACTAATTCTAAAAGAATATGTATGGACCTCACCATTGAAGAATTGATTTGCTTCATCCTTAATGCGGAGAGCTTTCTCGGATGGATTAGTAATACCATCGAGGCTATCAAGCACTGTAGAAACGACATGCTCTGAGGTCATGCCTTAAATATAAAAACGCATCTTTCAATGAAACATTTCCTCACATTTCACCGATTCATCTCACGGCACATTAAAAAAATGCATGTTTAGCCAAACGGAAGATGAGTATATTAGTGGCATATATATAAGCACAACTTGACCTTAATTTCCTATAAGCACAACTTGATCTCAATTCCGAGCACACAATCGTAAAAATACGAACCCTAGCATCGAACATACAGTCTGAATGAACAACATTTCGATGTTTGGTTGTGGCGAAGGCGACCCACAACGACGGTTTCCTTCTTCCCAGCTTGGGCACCCCACCGAATGCGAACGTCGGATATAACGGCCCTACATCTAATTAAAATGCAAGTGAAATGTGCATGATTTTCTGCAATATTTGCATTCAAAAAAAATTTTCTTTTTTCTGAAACCTTACGTGTGAAAACGAAGAGGCCTTCAAATATTTAGTGTGGACCGCTGAATACCCGATTGTGCGCGTTATCCGCATAAACTGCATTCGAACAAATCGCGATTTCCCTCTTTCTTCTGAATTCGATAGAAATCATGCAATTTCCCCGACCGTAAATTTTCATGAAATCTTCCTAGTTGTAAAGCTTGGCACTACATCCGTATGTATGGATGTGTATGTCTGTCTGTGTGTCTGCTTGCACGATCGCTTCAATTCGCCAACCAAAAGAGCTATGATGATAGCACAAGGCAGACATAACCTATACCATATATTCAGCTTTTAAAGGACTCCATAAATAATTACAATACAACCATCATTTAAACGCAGTTCGCATGATACATTTATAGTCAAACAGTGAAAATCAGAAAGAGCCCACCAGAGTAGTTTATTTGCAAAGAAAATGTGCAGTATAACCTAGTATTGAATCAGGTGCACGTATAAAACTTCGCATACTATGCTTTAAAGGAATTATGGTGTAGAAAATAGCAGTCGTGAATATAAGCAAGATCAACTTCGTGATTGAAATATTGACAGGTCACAGTAACGGGTAAAAATAGTCGGAAATATATGCGTCGTTAGAGACAATAAAATTTCGAATAAACTATGGATATCATTAATTCTGACTTCGCTTACCACAGGAAACTGAGGACTCCGTCTATAATGAACAGTTCCCAAGATTTCACTTAATTTCGCCAAAATATCTTATACAACCTCCAATCACGGCTATCTGCCTAATCAAAGAGAGTGAGGCATGACTTCAGCCCTCTGCGGTATGAGTGATAGCGGGTCGGAACTTCACGATGGTTTCATAGGACGTGATAAGAACGCATCAGCATAACTGACTAATTAATGACTGTACCTATAATTCGAATTCCACTATTCGCAGGCACTGCACCTCTACAGGTAAAGTTAGTTAAATGTATTATAGCTAATAAATAATGTTTTAACCCCTGAAGCCCTTCCTTGATATACTTCAAGTACAGTTGAACTACAAGTATAGGTGTTGTGACTTCCCTCTATGCAAGTAGTAAATACTGCACTAATATGGAAAAAAAAAAGAAATGGCTAGATCGTTTTCTTTGGTGACTAACAATTTCAGCAGAATAATGTCCTCTACTTCTGAGCAAAGTATAAGCCGATTTACGAAATAATTCATAAACCTCAAACAGGAAGAAACGACTCCACACCGTGAATCGAAAGATTAAACGAACAATCGGCTAGACCGTACCATCACACATTGATGCAATTCTCTTAGCTCTGTTATACCAATATTTTCCACGCAAAGCATAAAATAATTAACTTCCAAGAATAACCAAACAATTTTCTGAGAACGTACTGCGCATCAGTATGTGATAAATTCCCTTCTTGTACGTCAACTTTTACTAGCCATTGAAAGTGTTCGCTGTATATATGCATAAAAACAAAAAAAGAAACAAACAACAAAAGCACCTACGAGGACAGATGTGAGCTCATGACCTTTCGTTCATGTTTCACCGCTGATCTACCGTTGACGCTTTCACTGTCCCGTTGGTTATAATAGTCTTAGGGCATACATGACGCAATGCGCTTGATGAGCGCACAAGGTGAAAATCACACTCGAACAGGTATTTATATTTTTGTAAATCACGACACTACCAAGATATAGAATGAGGAAAACGCACCGTCTATAACCTATTCTATTACGAAGTGATCACATATAAATCAACTGCGAAAAAAATTATATGCATGCAAGATGCAATAATTTGCATTCGAATTGCAATTTTCATATGTAAAGAAGAAATCTTTCTTTGTAAAACATAAAAATGCTCGAAAAACTTCTATAAAATGCGAAAAGAAAACAAAATGCTTAGGGATATTCTTCGAAAACACGCTACAGTTCAGTGAAAATGCTTACCGTTGGAGCATGGGGATCGCCAATTAAAACCCAAAGATCGAAGGGCATTCGCCATGAGAACGGTCACGACACTAGTACGTTTCTTCCCTTTGTTGCCCAACGATGTTATAATATGACAAAGTTTTCTAGTAGGGAAGTACAACCCAACACACAAGCAACTACCCAACGAGTCAAATCCCATCGGAAATGATCGCCAATTCAGCAAAGAATTAATCAACTGCAAAAATTCGCATACAACAATTACATTATAGATTGTTGTACGCATTGTATTCAAAAAAAGTGGGGAAGCGCGCCAGCTAAATTCGCACGATATGCGCTTTTGAGTACTGCTTATCATACCACATATTTTCACAGCCTGCCAAAAACGACACTGAAATATGTCGAATAATGGCTCTAATTTCATTGATCCAATTAATTAATAAATTCATAATCGATGGCTATAAAATAAAAGATCGATTATTATAAACAACATCGATGGGTGTAAAAGACCGACTATTTTATTTTCTTTGGAATTTGACGGATCAACATGAAATATGTTAGATGAGATCATTCTGTGACGTAAATTATACCCACCAAATTTCGTGATTCCAACTTGGGTGGCTCACTTATTCAAATATACACACAAACAGACACTTACGTTAATACGCTTTTACAAAACGAATTTATAAGTGTGGGAACTGTATCGGAAGCGACACTCCTTTCATGAGATCCCTTATTTATTGCGGGTAAACAAGTTCTTAAGTTGTAAACAAACAGTAAAGCACTCATGTGTCATTCGCAATAACCGCTAGTGAGTCCTTTCCAAAAAACATCCCTCATTTATGCGCTTACAAAAGGTTTCATTTGCGAACTGCATTATGGCTGAGTCGTGTCTATTTGTGCGCATATATTTGTCTGGTTGTCTGTCTGCCCGATCGTTTCAACTCGGCTGGCAAATAAAATAGTCAATCAAACACCTATACTCTGGATAAAAAATTACAACCTTATATTTACCACCTGGTGGCTAATGTGTCACAGTTTATACACAGAAGTAACAGATTTATTTTTATCATTTCAGCGCGCGCTTTCATCAAAAAACATAGGGGAAAAAATGAGCAATGACGCTAGGCTATTTCCGTAATTGCTTCTGTGCCCTTATAATTTGCGGCACGCTGATTTACAGAGATGGTGTGGTTTCGAACTTATTTACCTTATATACCTATGCAAATAAGGTAAAGAAGTTGTGCACGCTTCTGAATAAAATATCAAGGTAGAAAATTCGTGATGGGGATGACCTTGCATAGGTGTCGGGAGAGAAAGAGGAGAACAGCTAAAGGGCAGGAAGACACCATTCCTACTCACCGTTGAAGTTCCTATCTTTTGTCAGCGAATATTTTTGATTTATAAATAACTACTGGACTACTTAAATTATTCTTATATTTCAGGTAATAGAAAGTGAGCACAAATTTAATATGAAGGTACATATGATTGATTCAAAATTTAAGAATTTATTAATTTAGAACTAAATTGAGTAAAGTGGACTTGGAAACGGATTGTGGCTCTAAAAAAAGATACAAACACGTCAAACCCTCAAATTCCACAGCCGGAAATGTAAAACCTTAGTTTATTAAAGAGGTGAGAGGTCAAGAGCACAAGATTCGAGGAAGCCAACAGCATCGAATCGAAGAGAGAGAATATATTAATTCCCACCTCCAGAAACCTAAGGGGAAGGGCAAATGTGAAAGTGGAAAAGTCTGGTAGAAGATGGAGGAGAGGCGGAGAGAGGGAATAATTCAGGGTTTGAAGGACTTATTAAACGGGACGATCAGAATTAGCGTAGTCGATGTGCATCCCGATCGATATAACACTGCACTCGTTTTCTTAATCAAACACTATTAGCATTACCACCAAATAACGCTTCAACAAGAAAACAAGCCAAAACTGACTCTGAATTTATATTCCACTAGAAATTAAATTAATCGAAATTAATTTGTTAGGTGGGGCAATATTTATGGAACCATTGAAATATTTAATCTCTTAGATGCGAAGAACTCAAATCATTAGCGCCAGTGAATTTATAAAAAGAGTTTGACTCCGGAGTCGTTCATCAATAATTGAAGCGTTTCATTTCTAAATACAAAAAGTGTGCATATCATATACGTTTGATTCACATTACGCGTTGCTAAGCACTAATATATACAACCTTTAAAGGGCATTATATCCCGTAATTGGCAAGCATTCATCTACAGAGAACAACCATAGCGACAGCGAATTCAATCCTAATCGATATAATTATATTAAAATTTGATGGCAAAAAAAAAGAAAAATTATTAAAATTAGCGTATCGCAACGAAATGTAAATTTTTGGGATTTATAAAAGTTAAGAGATTTAATTAATAAATGAGAAAATTTCCTGAAGAACGACGATTATTTCATTTGTATCGTTGTTGTTTTGAATGCAATATTATCACTGCAAAAAATAATAAAATTTGCCGCACAAAAGAAATTACGCAGCATTCTTTTTTGCATTCATTACTATTTATAGATTACTTTTTATTTTAGTACATCAAAACAAATATGATGAAATATTTTGAAAAAAAAAAGCACTCAATTATTGGTGAAATTCAACTAGCACAAATGTAGGCAGATGGCAATGGCCTCGCATCAATGTTTTTGGCAACATTCCAACTTTTCAATGTCACTTCATTGAATAAATAAAATACGAGCGCTTAAAATTGTTGAATTTGTTGCGGCGCTCAATATCGTAAAAATTCGTTGTGCGAACAACTTTATTTGGCTCGATGCCAGTTTTTTTTAATTGTATAAAGGAAAAGATTCAAAAATTATTGTCGGAAATGTTTTACCTTTGAGGCATTTTTGTGTTCATTACTTTTAAAGCAATTATTTAGAGATATTATCGGGAAATATCGAACAAGTTGATCCTTTGAATTGACTCTATCATAGATGCAAGTATTATTTTTATTACTGCTTAAAATTATTCCTCTTCCATTAGAAATAATTCATAGGAATGGTTTATCAACAATCATCACGCTGATAAGAACTCAATTTATGCAACTATTCGATGAGAATAACATTGAAGAGGTGAACGTTGTATGTGTTCTATACGATATGAATAGGGATTCATTTCTCCAAGTATCGCAACTAGATTCTATTATATAAATATACTTGAATAATATTCTCGAGTAATGCTGCATAAAATGTCCTAAAACTTTCGAAGTGTTCATGAAGCTCGAGCGTTTTAATCTAACCTTTTGAAGCTTGAAACACAAAAGCTCGAGCCTTAGAGCTCGAGCAATGTTCATCTCTGACTTCAGATAAATCAAATCATTCAACTAAGGTATCCATGAAGAGAATTTTGTAGAATCAAAATTTAGCGGTTGATTTATAAGAAAAACCAAAGATAAAGAAATAACAGAGAATTAACCCGCGAAAAAATATTTCAAAATTCGATTAAACATATAGATGTTTGTGCTCGTAATTGCTTAAATGAATTTTTTGCCTATATTTCTCAAAAAGGACTTCTTTTTTTTTATAGAGGGAAATATGAATGGAGATGCTTTTTGAAATTTTCGTCTCTCTAATTGTATACGGTTTTTTTTTGCTTTGTAATACTCTTTACTAATAAGTGTGAATAATATTCTTTTTGCAATTTCAATTAAAAAAAGAGTACTTAAAAGTTTTTGAATAAGCGTTACGTCTTGTAATGAAAATAAATTGACGACTAATAAAACGATTAAACAATTAATCGTATGATACCTTCCAAAGGTGAAAAACTTATAATGGAAAGAATTGAGGTATTGCGCACGAAATGAACAACTAATTTGCCAGGTATTTTACGCGTTTGATTTACCTGGCGAGAAAAAAAAACCCCAACAAAAATTAAAACAATCGTAATACGCCATAGAAAATTCTCGTTGTTTTTGATGAGGAATTTAGAGCTGCTAAATTTTTCGCTCCTAAAGAATGCAATTACAAAATATCACTTCAGAATGCAGTTTTTTAAAAGTCGAAAAAAATGTGAATTTTATCATCATTTCCGGTGAATATTCCACTCGAAATTTGAGTTTGCGGGGGGGGGGGGGGGGTGGGTGGGGAGTTTCGCTTCTCGGAGTCACTTTTGTCTGGGAATAAATCAAGGTGTTTCTTTAGCAATTACGAGAATTCCTGTGTTTTAGGATGCACGTATACGTTTCATCATCCGTTGCTTCATCACACTCCATTATCTAACAGCTGGCCTCTTCAAAGGGTATCATCCGGATGTGCTATTCTGCAGCTTTTTTTTTCGTGCACTTCATTGTCCGATGGCGTAGGTGGGAAAATCCTTGGCCACTTGGCCCTGATACTAGGCGGATCGTAATAAGGCGCTACTGATTCCTCAATTCTGTCGGCAGTTCATGAATTTCCTTCCTGCGTAGCTGCAATCAACGATTGCCCCATCTTGTGGTATAGCCGCCATGCCACGCAATATTGGGGGAGACTCTTCCTCCATACTATCTGTTCAAGTCTCATCAAGTATTCATCGTTTTGAGAGCATTTTTTGAATTTGTGATTTGTAATTAGTATTGCCAGTAGTCTCCTTCAGAAGCGAGCAGTTTTGCGATAACTCATGCGTCTATTATGGGAGTAGAGAATTGATTACTTTCGCTATGCAATTTTTGACGCTTTATTTCAGAAATAATCGTGGCTTGAAATCACCAATTGTTGTCATCATTGCATTCATTGACAACATTTTTGCACTTTTCTTAATGTGCTTTATATGTCACCAACACTTTCGGCATTAGTTGAAATTCGTGTGAATCGTCTTCTCGAACAACTCTCCTCTGAGGAATCCCAATGTGGCGCAATCGCTTTCTTACGTGACGTGAAGTCTATTCTACAAGATGGACCACAGTAAGTGCTGTCGATGAATTTACTGAATCAACGTGTATACGCTTCTTTATATTTGCTTTTTTTTTTCTTTCAAAATTCGTTCATTGATCTTTTTTACACATTGATTTCGATCTCTACAGCGGATAATCCCCAAATGGGAAGGAACTCTTCGTTTAAAAAAAAAACCTTTCATGTTTTCCACCTCTTTGTTGCCGTATAGTTAAGGTGTTTCGTCGTTTTTTTTTTTTTTTTTTTTTGATAGTCATTAATAAAACAATCAGTTTTATATAAACATTGCAAGGCATAGAGTACTAGTGTTCTATCGACCGTCGTTATCTAACGTTTATAATCTTCTCATTTTATTGCAGAATTTAATATCTCTTAGAAAAAGATACCATTGGCTTCAATTTTTCGTTTTATTCACAAAAGGGGCTTAACGGTTTCATCGCCGAACTATACCCGATTGCTAAAAGGCATTGGTGAGTCGACTAAAGCAGGATAAAGCTCACTCGTTGAGGTCACTATTTAAGCAGCAAAAATAGCGATAAGTCACTCTATTCAGCCTCTCACCGATGTTGTCTCAGAATCATTACCTGAACGGGAAATAACTTTTTTTCTCAGAAGCGCATTTCTTACAGTGTCAGTATTAAGCTGTTTATGATAACGCATCTTTTGTCGTCCTCCATTTCCCCCTCCCGCTCCGCCTCCTCCTCCTCCGTCCTCGTCAATCTTTCATTTTCAACGCTCGTTACATTTCTCATCAAAACCTCGCTGAGGATCACGATAATAGTTTAATTTGCCTTCAAGGGAGAGGGGGGGGGCATCGAGAGGGATTTAGCATTGCATATCTCTGCGATCTTTGATGAGCACAAGTACCGTTGTCGTTGTATGTTCGAATAGGGCACTGGTATTCTGGAATGGAAACTCGTTTCATCGCCATCCAGAGAATTTACAAACGTCAGGTTATCTCTCTACTCTTATTATCTTTTGCCGTTGTATTATTATGATTTCATAGGCGTGCTATGAGTTCAAAGGTTAATATGATTTTTCAAAGGTGTGGATTGGTCGCACTTCAAATGGCAGCTACCTCGTTTGGCCTTCCATCGGTCGACGTACAACATATCCACCGATTAGCCAAAGAAAGAGGATTTACAAATAGAGGAGAGATGTTCTCAGGTGAATTATTGCTCTTCGACCTCCTCTGATTCATTTGAATTCAAACCTAACGTTCTTCGTTTTTCCTGTCTTTTCCACGGTTGATATATCTATCGCGTATGCTTGGATTGTTTTTGATATTTACGGTTAAAATTTTGCGATTGGATTTGATTGAAAATGTTTTTAAAAATGGGCTGTTTCTTCGCTTTTCCTGAGTAATGAAACAAATTAAGGTGCCGGAAATAAAATGCACCAGTTTAGTTTTATTCTTCTCTTATTCTCATTTGAGGGCCTGTCATAAATATAGTATGAAGTGAGCTTGCCAGTGATGCATGAATGTATTGACCAGGAACGAGTATGAATAGTTGTTGGAATTGATGTGTGTGGAATTAATCAAATTTAGGTGAGTAGTTTCTACCAAGAGTAGTCCCCCATTGCTCGAGTGGCACTCACAGTCAGTGACATATTGAAGGAGGGGAATGATCATATCCCCTCCATCATCTTCTCAGAATTCCTTTTTTTGCAGAGTTCAGCCATCTTTTCCCACTACTTTAAGGGTGGAGGCTATTTCTTCGTCTTCTTCAAATTGCTTCCTCTCCCTATCTCTCTTTCTCGTTAAAAATGGTTGCTCACTAGATCGTTCCTTTATCGCCTCCGTCTTTCCTCTTTCATCTCAGCGCGTGACTGAGAATATAGAAAAATGAAGAGATTTTTGCCAAACAAGAGAACGTCTCCTAGGTTGAAATCACCTACTCTTTAATAAGTGAAATCACTTTAATAAGCACGCAAAGATGGGGAAATTTTGAATTCGATCCCAAAGTTTTCACTTGACCTTGCAGGAAATGTTTACATGAAAAGGATGGATCACCTTCCTAACGGTGAGAGGAACGCAGCGAGAGAACGATATTTTCCTTTTAAATGTGCCGTCTTATTTCCTCGTTTCTTCCATCCTATCAGCCGTAATGTACGATTAGGAACTGCAAACAGTCAATGAAAGATAATCGGAAGAAGCAATAGAAACAATGCAGATGCGCTTCTTTTGTGTCCCTCCTTCCACCTCCTTATCCCCCTGACTTCCGCTTCAGTAAGAATCTTCCAAGCTTACTTCCTAAGAAGTTCTTTCAAGCTACATTTTTGTTTCCACTTTATAATTAGTGGAGTATTATTAATTAATTGACGGTAGCAATTAGTACAAATAGAGAAGATTAATTTTTAACGAGAATATATTTCTCCAAGGAATATTCAATTTACTCGCTCAAACGCAATAAATTGTCACTTATTGCAAAAGCGGAAATATTTCATCGAAATTTGAATATTCACAAGAATTGATGTTATATTTTATCACAAGAACCATTCTTATTTTTTTCACTATTCCACTTCTTTTAAAAGATAATAATTGGAAAATTTTTCACAGAATTTTTTTCAATCTCGAGTATCTTTTTAATCTCCTTGTAATTTGCTTCGTTGTACTTTATAAAATTACCTGTTGAAGGTGAAAATAATTTTAAAAAAAAATTGTTGTTATAAATTGAGGAATACTATAGTTGCATAATGCGAAGCATGATAAAATGATTCTTTGCAGTTGATTGGCTATATGAATTGGCTCTCTTGATATGGCCAACATTGCGAGGAACCGTCGAACATATGCCAACACCTGAACGATTAACGGCTTTACTAAGGGAACAATGTGCAATATTAGTACCATATGACTGTGACAAAAATAATGAGCCAATAATTCGTGATGGCAACACCGCACATTGGTGTATTGTGGTCAGCTCATATCATTACGTTCTTCTTTCTTTTGATTCATTTCTTTTGATTTTTTTTCCATCTTATAGAGGAGATCTATGTTGGAATAGAAGCAATAAATTGTGTGGTTGTCTGCAACAATTGATTATACAAATGCGGAAAGATTTCGATAGTAAATTACTGCTACTACTAAGAGAATTGGTATGCAAATTAATTATGAAATTATCAAAGAAACAAATTGATTCATATATTTAGTGCAATTGAAATGCGTCAATTTCAGGTTGGATATTTATGTCCGGATCAAAATCAATCGCAAGTGATATGGAGTATGCAGGAACCGATAAGCTATGATAATATGCATGTATTTTGTCTGCATGGAAAGAGTCGTCATTTAGCTGTGTGGAAATATACAAATCTCGTTGAAAGTAACGCAAATTTGAATGAAATTGGCGACAGGAGAATGACAGATGGAGAGATGTATGTACTGCCGGCCGATGGTGTTGCAGCGCTCAAATATAAATGCCTTATTCTGCATCTGTAATTGCATATCTTTGCGTTTATCGTCGCGGATATATTAACCAAACAAGGATACATAGGTTATTCCACAATATGGTTAAAACGGAAACTGTGAAGAAGGCGTAGTTGCTTCGAGACTGAAGAACCGCATAGACGTGTTACCTGAAGGCAAAACGTGCATAGCTAAATGCAAACGAAAGCGAGGTGAAGTGGATAATTGTATGCACTTCTGAGTAGTATCTTTCAAAATAGTATCTAATATCAAAGAGGCGTATGGGTGAGTACGGTATGGCAATCGAAATTTGGCTCAATTCTGTTGTAGTAATATATGATTGTAATTCTGCAAAGTGCAGTAAAAGCTTTACGATTCAACAGGTTTTCAAATGCGATACAGTACATCATTCAACGCTGTGTCTTGGCAAATAAGATCTGAATATGGAGTTTCTTTCCAAGATTTGCATCATTTTTTGCCTCATTTATCTCTGTCCCCTATCACCCTCACGTATTCCTTCATCTAATTTATTATTCTCTCATCCATCTTAGCGGGACTGCAGCCTGTTTTGTAGGTGACCCTTAAGAATCACCTGTAGAAACTTTTCGAGATGTTTGTTTTTTTTTTTAAATATCAAAACTTCCGACGCACATCCGGTGGTCTTCGTAGCCTTTCTTTGAGGTTATTCAGCTTTCGCAACTTATCCGGGCAGTCATCACTCGTTGGTTTACCATCATTCTGGTCATTGACGTTCATTGAAGTTTCCTGCTATTATATTGCTAGTCACTGCTTCATCCGCCGAGTGTACCGCTCTGAATGCAGTATATCTCTTCTTTTTTGCTTTTTCATTGAGGTTTTTTCTGAGGCAAATAGACGGAACTTTTTTTTAACGAAATAATGCAGACATTGATTTGTCATAGTATAAAAGTACTATGAATGGGGATGGAGAATGCACTCCGCATCGAGAATGAAGATGGGAAGCGATGCACTTGGAGGCACAACAGTTGCTAATATAAACTTCAATCGACGAGATACCTTAGAGACTTGAAGTAATTCATTTCATTGTAACGCATTCCTATAGTTTTTTAATGTTCCAGAAGAGCTTGTACTACTCGATATTGCAATCATATAAGCGGAAGCTCGCAAATTCGAGCTCATCTTTCGATGATATTTTCGCAGTTCATCAAAGCCAAATCGGGACCATTAGAAATTTGCATTTTAAATTAGACTCTGCTCAGAAACGTTCTCTTTTGCTTAAGTACCTCCGATCGTCAAAATTTTTGCATTATTTTAAAATTTATTATTCATGGTTATGCGTCACATAAGTATATCCAAATATACATTTGTAATCCTCATAAAAGGCAATAGGATTGATAAGCACAGAAATTTTCGCCGACAATTTGCAGTTAAAAATTCCACTTGTTGCGATTTCTTCATGAAAAAATCGCATCATTCAGTATCTCATAATGACAATATTTTAGATATCGCCGTACTGTATGATGATATGCATGTTATCACGCGTTTTTTTTTTTTTTTATTGTTTTCAGACGTTTCGATCGATCTCGATGTCTAATTAGTTACCGGAAGATTCGTCGCCGACGCACCTTGCAGTATCTGAAGAAGGCATCAAAAATCCATGAAGCAAATCTGTTCGACGGTGCACTTCATTTTATTCTGCTCGTCTTAAATATCCCTCCACTCTCTCGCCAAATAGATGTAACTCCCTGCTCTCCCCCATAACACCTCAAGAAACCCCCTCGGAAGTCGTGAGCAAATTCTACTCGAAGGTGGATTATTAGGTTATAGGGCGGCTCTGTCTTGTAGCTAATCTGCTGTTACATTTTCTATTTAGGCGTTACTCATCGCTCTATTTATGCGTGAGACATTTGCGCTCCCAACGTTGCGCGCATTCTTTACGGCTGCGACGTTTACGCTGTTATCGCCTCTATCCTTAACGTTTATATCGTATTACAAGGCAGCTGGCTGCTATCATGAAACAAGTGATGTATAACACTCGTTCGAAATGCCAACTTATGCCACTTCCAACATTTGTATTTCAAACTTCCGCATCTAAGTATCCACATTTCCTTCAGTAATTCCATTCCTCCCTGAAATGAAATTCTGGGAATTCTAAGTGCCACCTGTATGTGCGCACATGTCTCTATCTGTGTTTCTATGCCCTAATTTTATTTCTTGACGCAAGCATCGGTCTTACTCATTTTAGTGTTATTTCTAATGTTAGATTCTTGTTGGTTCAACATGTCACATCGGGGATTTGGTTAAAGCATCCTCCTCCCTCATAATTCACAAGCATCATCGATTCGACGGATGGAGACGAATATGCCCTAAAAAGAACTTTTGGTTGGGATTCGAAAAATTGCTGATTTGAACAAACATACGCATTATTCGCTACTGTATAGTTCATTTTCGATAAACCTTTATGGTCGAAAAAGGTTGCATGCTTCTTGATACGTCCTAGGACTTAACACTGACTCCTATCTCCAGCCACCCCTTCCCTTTGCCTTTCAGGGCATCAATATTGGGGAGAGCATTTTCAGAAATTTTTTGATGGCGTTGAATCTGTTCCATTATCGTATTTCAGAAGTAAATTCATTGTATATAGCAGGAAGTTACAATATATTTATGTATGAGTTGATAAAAATCAACGTATTCATCTAGAATTGTTCAACTGAGTCATCCGCAGCTGCAAAATTGAATTGGTTTCTATTATTTTGAACTTTCAGAGAAATTCTTTGATATCTTCTGAATGATTATTAGAATAGGATTGGGAAGAGCGCTTCTGCTTTTACCATTTTGTTATGTAACAACTTGCACTATAAATCGATAATAAAACTGAAAATCCTCAATGTATAAATGTCGGCGTATCACTGATATGCTATCAGTGAAACACGTGCTCTACGATCGGGCATGAACGTAATGAGTGATAACCGACGAAGAGTTATAGTGAATGAAGCTCATATATTTCTGAGATGGTCTTCTCCACATCAATAATAAATTGTGTTGATAGTTTATATGCTTGTTACTTACTTCTTATTACTTCTTTTCAATTTTTGTCAATTGTTTCTCTTTCGATGTTTCACGAAACAGAAATAATATATAGAACAAGAAGAGGAATAAACTCATATTACAAGATGAAATGCTAATTGAATTTTTGCTGTTGAAGATGTTGGCAGCTGTTTTAGTCAGTTTTTCTCTAAAATAATACATCTATTGTATATAGAATAACTTGCAAAAAATTTACTGCTTTCTTTTACAACTTATCAGTCAGCTTATCACTCATAACTTATCAGTCAGCTTATCACCCAGAAATTTATCAATCAGCTTATCACCCAGAAATTCATCAGTCAGCTTATCACTCATAACTTATCAATCAGCTTATCACCCAGAAATTTATCAGTCAGCTTATCACTCATAACTTATCAATCAGCTTATCACCTAACCTTGCGCAATTTATTTAGAAGCGCAATTTCTTTATACTTTTGATTGTTGATAATTGAATTTTAATAGTAATAATAACTAAATGAAATTTATTAACAATAAAAATCTTCGACATTGTGCATAGCATTCCTTTTCATGCTATCATATCGAATATCGATCATTGCTAATTATGAAGCATTTAAATTTTCCATGAGTATGAAATGCTTTTTTTTTCTAATATTCATCTCGTTTTGCTGCTATCAAGCAAACTAGGCTCGCAACGATTCCGGATGTTATTGTAGATGAAAGCAATAGCTATACAGGAATGTAATTTCCCTCCGCTTATGCTTAAATCGAATACTTTTTTGTTTAAAGATAAGCATGCAAATAAACACTAAAACAAAAATAAGCGTGGCAAATCTTCGGCGAATGTTACTATAATGTGATGAAATGATAAAAATTAAGAATATGAGATTGATAAAGTAAGTTTTACCAAGAGGTGTGGATACTGGAGCAGGTTGGTCGATCACATGAACGCCGTGTGAATGAGGCGACTGCGAGTGATTGATGGTTGGACTAGTGGAGTCGCTATTACTATGGAACTGTGCAAATCTTTTGTCATGCTTAAATAACGAATAGCGCGGCGGTGATTCTTCATCTGTGAGTGATTTTATCGCAGTCTGAAAACATGGATACGTATTACTGTGCATCCCGTCATCCAGAAAATGTTCCAGAAAAGTTTTGTTTAATTCTTCGGAAATGATTAATCGGTGCACTTTCAATAATATTCGAAATCAGCCGAAGCATGTAAAATTTAGACAACATTCGAAGGCAGACGGACTTGATGAAGAGTTTATATGGCACTGAATCCGATGGTAAAGAAAGGTGCTGAATTCCTCCTTCTTTGGAATCCCAACCACCTTCGCCTAAAACTCTTTTCATTTTGATGTATACCCTAGAACTTCATGTCTGAGCAAATCAGGTCCGCAGTCATTCGCTCGCTGAAAGAACGCAGTTACGCAGACTTAACATTGAGCTCCGTACGCTTGTGCGTTGAGCGAAATGACTTATGGGAAATGACCAAGTGGAATTCGCAGTTGTTTGCTTTCTTTGCTGGAAAATAAGTCGTATTACCGCTATGCGACACAAGGGCAGAGATGGAGTGGAGGGAGGAGGGAGGAGGTAATATATGTGTGAATTCTATGCGCCTCATGAAGAAAACAAAGGTTAACGGGTAAAAATGCTTCTGTTTTCCACAAGTAAACAAGTTATGGGTTTAACAAGTGCTGACAGGTTTGATAACGAGCAAAACTTGACAAGTAAACGAGAGGGGGAATGTTCATGGTAAGACTTGGGTTTCTTTTGGATTTTAACAAAACGCGAAGTCTCATTTTCCAAGCAATCGATCTTTGCTTGAAAAATGAGGCCAAATCTTCCTTCATTTTATCAAGCTGCCGTAGAAATTGTGCAATAAAATTGTATTTTATACGTTAGGAAGGATTCCACTTTATGTTCCACAAAAATTTTGCACAGTGAAGAGATTGTTTTTCTGCTTGAGACGAATCCGACAAGCTCTCGTTTGTTTCAGTTGTTTCTTTCGACGAAGAAATAAAGTCGGAGCGGGTACAACAACACTAGCAGCCAGACAGACAGGTATTCAGACGCACTCTTACCGGAAATTCGACGACTTTTCTCCTCCAGTCGAAGGAGTAATTCCTATTGCAGATCCAAAGGCACACTTTCTACAGAAATGCAATGCAGCGATTTAAAGTTTTGAGACTGTGCACATCATATTGTAGCTGGAAAGTCCGTTTACCATAGGAGCATTTTCGTATTCTCGATATGTTTTCAAACGATTTGAAGACGTTTCGTCTCATGATTCTATCAATCGTGCAAAGGAAAAGAATTGTGAGCAGTTAAAAATCTATTCTCTCATGACGATATCTCAAACGTTTAACCTAAACCAGTTATAATCCTTTTAGTTTCAACCTTTTCTATGTTTTTACGCGCAAAAATTCAAGAAAAGTCGCTCTATTCACTGATTATGATTCATGTGGTTGTGAAAGGAACGCCTGGGATCTCATATCTGCAACCAAACATCTCACCACCTTTCCTGATGTTTTAGCCAACTCTTATTTATTGTAATACGTCATGCCTAATTGTACATATTAATAAAAGAGCATTTCGGACCGACGTTAACTCCAGGGAGCTTGGCAGATGTAACTTAAACATCTCGAAATTTTCCGTTTGAATCGCTCATTTCCGGAAGGTTACTGATAGATAAATTGGTGCAGAATTTTCTGGCCAATGCGATAAAATTGGGAAATAAGCCCATAGTTGCAGATTTGCATCGCCGACGGTCCAAATAAAAAATTAGACACAATTAAACTATGAATTTTAAAATTATAATCTTATATGGGTGGTCGGTTATGAAGCTGCATAGAATAACCTTCCATGTAGTACTACTTTTAATGAGTTCTTTGGTTATATACCGACAGCTTTGTATGTTTTCTTTAAAAGAATATTCGAAAGAAATTATGAGAGATAATTTCATAAAATCTCTCCATATGAGATTACTTTATAACTTGGTGGATTATCGTCGTTTATCGGACCGATAATACCCTGATCAGTAAATGCAATATCTGCAACGGGTAATCCCCCGACGACATCGTCAGCCGCCATCGCAACATCTGAAAACAATTCCATTGAAGTGCTTCTAAAGCTGTATTGATATACTCAATTAATCGTTCAATGAAAGCGAAACTCGAAAATGCAATAATATATTTTTTTTCATAATTTTTGAAGACTTTTAAAATATGTTTTATTCGGTATTGGCTCCCCATAGCGTTTAATATTCATATCAGAAAATCTCTCAGGCATTGTATAAATATCATCTTCCCTAGGAATTCCCCAAAAATGGTCTTTTTTTTAAAATGTGATTGACCTAGAAATAGTTCAGACTTTCTAGAAACGTTACTAAGAATTTCTGTGACATTGGGAAGAGACTGTACAGTCGAAACGCCATGAGGAGCAAGTCTCAAATTCCGCTTAGGTGATTTGCAATTTTGGGATATTCTACAGTAAGTGCATTTTTGTTGCCTCTATATAATCCTCGAATTTTGTTCCAATGCCCCATAAAACCTAAGTGAACTGTTCGGACAGGATTCGGAGTTCAGAAATTCGGGTTCACTTGAAGTCAAAACCCTTTGACTAGAAACGGTGCTCCTCAAAATTGTGGGGAAAAAGAGGATTGGAGCAAAAAAGTTGAGGTTTCCTGGACGAAATTTTCCATGGCAGATGTTGATCCAATCCACAACGCCTAGAAAGGAATCAGGGGCGCAATATATCATATTGCCATTTCCTGGAGTAAACAGGACAATAAAGATGCAGTATGTAAGTAAAATAATAGGATTTTTCTTTTTAGCAATATCCCTCCCGAAGCAATAAAAAAAACGCACTGAGAAAGTGTTGATTGAGCCGTTCAATTCGTGCTCGCCTATCCGCTTCTAACTGCAACGCCTGCAAATGCATATGTTATGATTAATTCCCTATAATTAGTTAATTCCAATCATCGGAGAAAATAGAAAAATACAATAAGTCTCTTATGTAGAACTAAATTCATTTTATTGCGATGGAGTAGGCCATGATTCGACTTCATTCGCTTGATTCGAACTATAACTTCAACATTCTAGACAATAGGAGATTCTCACGAGTTATTGAAGAAATAGCCGTTTCATATGATTCAATATTGGTCGTTCGGTTTTTCTAAATAAAAAGATCTCAATAGATAAAAAATGAATTCGGAAATATACAAAACGACAGAAAATATCGGCAATATTTGAATTAAATTCTCCACTTTTATCTTCTATTGTTATTAGCGAAAAACAATTCGATGAAAAATTTTTTCATTTATTTCATCAATTGAAATTCCATCATTAATAAAACAAACACTTACTCGAGTTGTACGCCTTCGAAAGATAAAAATTGCGATAATAACGATCGCATAACTTATGCAATAGAATAAGAGAAAAAAAAATTGAAAAGCGATTGTTGGCCAAAAGAAACTATTCACCATTTTTGTTAACGTTTTCATTCTATCTGAAAATTTCCCATTATGAGAGTATCAACGAAAAAAGATGAGCACAACGATGTATGTATAGCGTTTTTCTAGAGGTGACATATGTGAATTTATATGCTGTAATGTTCGATAAATTTATAATCGTCATTCATTCTCAAATATTTTCGCTTATATTCTTCAATTATGAGTTCGAGAAGCGGAACCATTCCAGTCTAGCATATGCTATACGTTCATAAACGATTAAATCATGATAGGCTATAGTTCAGGAAGGATTTGTTACGTTATGCGTGTTGTGTTAATTTCGGGCAAAAGCCGTTTGCGATTATCCTTTTTTATAAAATTATATGTGCCACTTCCGCAATATGCTTTTCGTCCGTTGCAATTTCTGGTTATTTGCTTGCTTTTTCTTCGATGGAGGGGAGGGGAGCAAGGGAGAGGGGAGAAGTGAAGATGAGAAACACCCAGTTCTAGACCGAATACACTGCGCACACCAAATTTTCTGGAAATGAATCCATTTCCTTACTCGACTTGATGGAAGATTTGAGCTTGACTAATCGTAGATGTGCGCAGTTTCTTTTACATACTTAACTGTTTATAAATCTTTCAGAAGTTGCTAAATCGATAAGAAACTTAGTAAATGTGGTTCAGATTATGTTCTTTCAAAATTTGAGCTCTCTTTAATGGTTCCGAATCGAAACTACCGGATGTGGAGACACATCCGGAAAGACAGATAGAATCACACATCTTAAATTTGGGCATAGCCATATCACGGTATGCTTTGCAATTTGACAATGTGCACGAAAATGAATAAACCTGGAAGTCGTTGGAGAATGAAACGAGTTAGCAGCGAATAATCAGACGGTGTGACGAAACGAATTTGTAAGGTCACGAAGATGTTGCTAGTGTTTCAAGGATTGACAGACTCTAAAAAACCTCATGTTGATCCAAGAATGAAAATTTGAATCTGACTGATAAAAAGAGGATTGGGACTGATAAACACTCAAGAAGCAGAAATGCTAGCTTTTTTTCGAACAGTCAACGCAGAGTAATCACAATTGCACTAACCACACGTGTAGGTAGAAAACATAAGAAACTAGTAAGGTCTTATCTTATAAGTTAATGCGAGTGGATTTTTTCTGGAATCAATAAATGATAAATTCATGCAACTTTATATGAATTACTGCAATATTTCAATTTCATTGCCCGCGATTCACTGGATCAGATTTTTGGCTATGTTATACATCTCTACATTTCTCTGATTGCATCAATTGCCAATTGTCAAACTTCGAGCTATCCTGCTTAGAATTGCTCCATTATAGGTTCAAATGTTTCTTCGACGAATTCATGTTGTAAGTTCAAGCTGCAAGAGCCGGAACTTGTATAAAAGAGTATCTCTCAAAACGAACCAGTGCCAACAAGAACGGTATAAGATGAACGAATTGTTCGGATACGAGTGCATACATCGTGAAGAGTCCAGTAATGCACGGTAAAAGTAAGTAGACAACCATCAAATCCGAACCGGTCGCAAGGGAATTCAACAGTGATACAATGATGTAGCCAAATAGTGATCCCTTCAGTGCCTTCTAAAGGCTATTGCAATACATCGAGCCATAGCAGCTTCCGTATGATTATTTTGCTCTTCTACTATTTGCACTTAAAAATCTCAGTGATCTATTTCTAATTAAACCTTAGAGGAGATTATCGTCTCTTGAGAATAAAGTATCATGTTTCATGTCAACACTGCCTATTAGGATTCGTTATTCGAAACAGTTCCATTAACCAATATTTAAATATGTATATAGCGAATTTTAGCAATTATATATGCTATGATAAATAACAATGCTAGTTATTGAACTGGTAAAGCATACATATAGATGGGAATACTTCACGGTTAGGTGATTACATGTATTGATGTTTGCAAGTGTGGAGTGGACAAACTCATTGCTCTATTGTCCTCAAAAATATGCAAATAAATCATTGATGATCCACCTTCCTGTTTTTAGTTGTAAGTTGAGCATGGAGATTGCTGGTTGTGATAGATGGGTTTATAAGCGATATAATTCGACTAAGTCCTCGAAAACGATACTGCCTAGACCTGTCCTAGTTTTGACGCTGACAGCGTTGGAAAAAATTGTGTTTGATCGAAATGAAACGCTTCAATTTGCAATCGATGTTTCAAGTCGAAAAAAATGAAATTAACAATTTTTTTTAATGAAACGAAGCCCACTATCTCATTCCCACGGTAGAGGTTGTGGAGGAGAACAGGTAGTGAAAAAGTTCCAAATAGTAGAAGTAACCAAATACTCCATTTCATGCGAAACTGTATTGAAGTTTTGGATTTAGAGGTGATCGAACCCAAACTTCAACTGCATTTTTTATGGATTATTTTGACGAGTTGGAAGGAGGTAACGATAAGGGCATCATCTCAACGAAACACCAACGACAGCCAACGATAAACTATCCATTTGCTCGCATTGTTATTAAGTCTACATTTCCACTGCCATTTGCAGTTTCCTTTATTCTTTTTGAGTGAAGACTTCAATCAATCAATCTCGAAGTAAAACATCGCTTCATAGCCTTTCTTGTTCATTGTAGTTACAAACGTTTTGACGGTGTGATAATTGGCACCAACTCATGGATACTCACCAAAAGTATAAGCTCATTGCGAGTATAAGGTTGAGGTCGCCAATTGGGTAAATTCATGACATCATTCCTTTGCCACGCAATACACGGGGCCATTCCACCGTTCAGTCGTGCTGCGTGCATGCGCTGTATAATTGGCTCCGACCCAACCATGCAGACACTATCCGCATGGCGTTGATGAGTTGCATTTGCGATCCTTTGTAGTGGGTTCATCGTTCGATCACCATCAAATACGGGCTGATTCCTCTCCTCCACATACGTTCGTTCCATCACTGAATTTTTTTAATGGTTTTCAATTACATATTTTTTTATACGACAAAAAATTCGCATCCTACAAAATTCACTCCCCCGGTCTCAATTCGTTCATCAGTTCGACAAAAATTCTCCCCATATGATGGTTAAAACTTGTCCAAAAATCCGCCTATTCAAATTTCTCGTAATACCTATACGAACTTACGCTCCTGGAATATATTCTGAATTTTTTTATTTGTTTATAACTTTTTATTTATAGTTTTAATAATACGACATTCAATTTACAATTTTTTGATTTATCTTCAATTTTATTTATAATACTTCTGTGCGTATGGGATAATTTCTTGCCGCATATATGTTATTTTCTATCCTCATTTATTTATTTCTGTCATAAAAGTTATCATTCTTTGTATTACTTCCTGTTTATCATGCAACTTTATTGCGCTGATTGCTGAAATAAATGGTGTTTTCATTGCGCACACTTTAAAGCGATATCTTTGAAACTCGAGATAGCAGGAACGATGTATGATTGACGTATGTTGGAGAAAAGTGAATGATGACAATCAACATGATGAAAGAATAAATGTCACTGGAAGTTAGGTGTGGATGACTTCATCGAAACCATATTTAATAGTAATATGGATCTTATTCGTTTATGCAAATATTTGCAATAATTAGTTGTATCAGTCAACAATGATCGATTGGAATGAAGATTGGTCATCACATTTAATGTGCGAAACAGCACGCTATTATTTCGTTATATTAGGGATGATAGCGTCCTCTCTAATCAAACTTGAGAAATTTGAACGGTCTCAATGGTAAACTAAAATATCTTGCGCGCCCATGTTTTACATGATTCTTCTTCATTGTAAAATTGCGCTTAGATTTTCGGATATCTCATTTATTTGAGTTTGATCCTTCTCGTATTCAACCAATATACCTTCACTTCCAGCTGACCACAACAATTTTGCAGCACAAGCATTGTGCTGCAGTTTCGAATTGCACGAGTCTAGAAATTGATTCCCGTCGATATCGTTAGTGCACCAACTATTTCAGCTTTCTTGCTGAGGCTGATATCTGAAGCTATATACTATTGCTACTCTTATGTATCGCAAATGTCTAATTGCAACACTTGCTGTTCATGCTTACACGCTTTTTGGCATGTTTTCTTCTCCGCAGCGCTGAAATGAAAATTAAATAAAAATAAATAACATAAGGAATTTCGTTAAATCCCATTTGCTTGACATTACGCCTCACATTCACACGAATGTTCGAGCAAGCCAGGGTATTACTGCATCTACAGCTTTTTTTTTCGCTCGTCCTAGACAAATATATATAGCAGAAGCAACCACCTGAGAAAATCTGATAGAAAACAATACGTCCTATTAGCAGCAGGAGCAGCTGATTTAAACAAACATTCATTACTACAGCAAAAATTTTGAGCAAAATTACGTGAATATTCAAAATATAACGAGCGATTTTAGATCATTTCTTTTCGTTCAATGAAAAAATATTGTTTTCGTAAACGTTTATAAAAATTAGCAAAAATTTTTGCAAATGGAATTTTTTCCTCGACTAAATTCATGCAAAAATTCTATTCAAATTATTTAGCAAAAGCAATAAATGCGTTCGTTTTCATAAAAATTGCATTTCGTAAAGAAATTTGCATATTGCATTTTCCATTTATGCTTTATAGAATTTGTTATTCGATAAGTTGCCGAATTTTATTTGTGTTGTTCTATTGCCAGAAACGTTTCGATAATGCAATAAAACGCAACTAAGCAGCAAAATAATTATTGCGGTTGCTGTACAAACCATCATCATTACTAATAGCTGAAAAAACTATCGCAAAAAATTGCAAAAAACACAATATTGCAATGTCCTTGACGCATATGCTCATCTGTTTGTTTATTACGCGTTTACGAACTAGCAAAAAATATACGACATACGGATGTATCGAAAATATTGCACTTTCTATTAGAATTTGCATCACATGATTTCAAATTCAACAAGAATTGCATTTTTTTTTCATCGCGCACCATTAGTGCAACGCTTTAAAAAATGATATCTGTTCAAATAGCTCTTTTTTTGCGCAGTGCGGAAGCTTTTACTAATATGGCGATATCATCCTACTTGCACGTATGTTTGTATGCGTCTCTCTGTCTGCTGTTTTGCAATTTCAATTGTCCCACAGCGAAAGCTACTCTGATAAAACTCCGTCTATTTTTAAATAACATAATGAATGAAACAGCGATTTTATATCTCTCTGGTTGATCTTCATTTGCATCAGTTATTTATACCGAAAGATAGCATAAATTTTACGGATCAGTCTAGTTGGAGTTTGAATTGAAGTGAAAAAGTGCAGTTTCGACTTGAATTTTTGCTTGAAGAAATTCTCAAGCAGACGACCTACAAAGAAAATATCTCTTTCTTATCTATGACATATATGATCAACCTTGGCATATTCCATTTTGGAAGAGAGGAGGCTGGTCACTTGAACCCTTCGAGACGCTCTCGTTGAGACTAGAAAAGCTTTAAAAAGATGCAAAAATCATGACAAGTTAAGCTCAGGATTATAAAGAAAAACTAACGAAAACGTTCATATTCGCAAAAACAATTTCAAAAATATGATGAATACTTTCGTCAACAACGATTTTTTTCTGCCATTTCAAAAAGTGCAGTTCAACTTAACAAGTTCAAATAGGCGAAACTATAAATTGAACTATTTTCTTTTAAAAGGGTCTGCTTTGTTTTTGCGTCTACTCTAATATATTGTAATATTTGTCATTGCACAATAAATATTCCAATGCAGTATGTAATGTTAATATGTAATCCTGTAATATGCAATGAGGAATATCAAGAATATCAATTATAATCTGCCAAAGTGAATGTATTGTAATATCAGGTGTGTTGTAAATAATGGATGGATATGACGTATGTATTGGTTAGCTTTCGAATGTCAATCTATATCGCATATGTGAAGATATATCATGAATATAACAATCATTCCAACAGTACATCCGTCTATAATCCGATTCACCTATCGACGTATTTAGCTATCATAATTGCCTAATCATGGGCACTTTGTGACGTACTTAGACATTCAGCCATCACTTTGAAGCACTCATAGCCAATACTTTTGATAAATAATCCACTAATGCTTGTGTTAGAAATTTTTTATTAGATACCGCAATCATATCAAATTGAATACTTCAGATATGCATTAGTTGGAAATTGTTTATGCAAAAAGAATGTGGGCCACCGGGGGAAGTGGAATTAAAGGTATTGCACGAGCAAAATTATCTCTCAATAAACATTGAGTGTCCCATCGAAATTATATTCTCTGGACTTATCTTCCAGCGTTCAAATCCCAAAGTGCTCTCAACATGCTGATTGCTTCGTAAAGACTGTTTTTCATTTATGTCATGCGTATCCACATTAAGTATGCAATATGATGGAGGGCATTGTTCGGTGATTACTAAAATAAATGGCTAAGTGACGGTGTTTATGCACCGATCGAAGAATAATTGCTTAGCACAAGTATTTACGCACATTGTTTACCCAGCTACAACTCACATGGAATAAGGATATGATTCAGACAGTGGCCGATAGTGTTGCCTACATCATCAATGGCACGTTTTCTCTGTGTTTATCCCCCACCTCCTCTGCTACCCCCCCCCCCCAAAAAAAAAATGAATTGTAAAACAGAATGTCGCATAGATTGTCGGTTAGCATTTATTGTTGTCGATCTGTTCACTAGACTCATTCACTTCAACCTTCAGAAAAGCTATGACTCTCAAATTTCTTGTTTCATATATACTCGATTGATATCTAAACTGATATTTACTGAAAAAGCAAGGTTGGCTGCACCATCTTTTTGATCTCCTGCACTCTTATATAATTAAAAAGATTTAAAAATATTGTTGCATGTTTTTCTTCGGACGATGAAGCGATCATTAGATTAATCAACAGTAAGATTTGCATATATGCACAATATCTTTACAGTTGCCTGATATTTTTTCATGCTAATTTTTATGATTGCAATGATTTTATTCTCAAATGTCCGCACAAATTTAAGTAAGCCTTCCGAAGCTTTTGGCAGTTGAAACTATTGAGAAGATAACTTTGTTTAATTAAAAGGTGACTTTGGTTAATTATCGCCGAGTCTATAGAAGCATCTGAAGCAGTGTCAACTCAACGAAATTGACTATTCATTCAACCAACTTCCCTTATTCGAATAGCAACATAGCAAATTTCGTTATTCGCTTGAAAAGTTTGCGCAGTTTAGCGGAAATAATTTGACGAATGCCAAAAAGTGATGTCATTTCGAGCACAAATACCACCCGTTGGCATTTGTGATGCTATGTTGCCGTAGTTCCAACTTCACTTTTTCGACTTCTGTTTGCTTTTCAACACGACACTGACTGAGCGAATTGCGTTTATAATCAATCCGTCAACTCGTTAAGCTTCACTTCTTATTTATTCAAGCTTGATTTCTATGCTTATGCGAGAAAGGAATCGAAGAATTCAGGGATGTCCTCAAGCAATACCTCTGGTAAAAAATTTTCATTTGGCTGTCTAATAAATTTTACGTGTCATTCTATCGCATAAGTGTCGCTTTCATGCTCATGGCCGCAAAACACTATTTATTGCTGCACTGCTAATCAGAATGTGAGGAGAATTTTGAGTTTCCTGAAACAATGGAACATCGTTCAGCTCTAGACGTGTTGATGATTGGCTGATTGATAGCAAGGCGATTCAATAATTTGTATCATATCAATATAATTGAAATCGGTGGTAGCGGTAACGAGGATGTGGTGAAATTCGAAGTCTGCAGATAAAGCAGCTTTCACCAAAGTAAATCCATCGATTTAGCCCCCAATTTTATCTGATACTTGAATGTTTTGCTTTTATACACATTTAAGGAAGCAATGAAGCATAAAGACATCAACCTATTGTGTTCAAGGAAGTAGTAGATGATGGGCATCGTTACAATGGCTATTTCTATGCATTTAACCGTAACTTTTGCGAGAAGTTCGTAAAAGGTGTTAGCAGTTAACTATGATTGTGTTTGTTCATCCTTCTCATACGCCACACTTTGAATACTTTGAACAGCCGTGATTTCATCGATTTCATTATTCTCTCCATTGATGCATCTGGTAACCTTTCCATCTATCGCGATTCTGAACCCTCCGCATCCAAGTAACTCCATGTAGATGCCGCGGCCGGTTCTCCTACCTTTTTGGTGGTCTGCCGCATGGTCGCTTTACATTTCTTGGGTACCACTACAGGATCTTGGGTACCGCTTAATCCATCTGTTGTCATTTCAACTGGCTACGTGACCAGCCCACCTTAGCTTCCCTTCATATATTTCTTCCACGATATCTTTTGACCGTATCTTGAACGTACCTCTTCGTTCGTGATGTGTTGCAGTTCGTCGATATCTTTCATTCACCTTTCCATTGCTCGCTGGGTCGTTGCTAATTTGTGTTTTTCAACGAATGTGGTGTGGTGTTGCAGGCACACAAAAGAATTGAAGAACTGAAGAGCTTTTGCAGATATTGTTGTCTTTGTGTCGTAGAAGACGTCCTTGAGCTGAGTGAAGGCTAGCCACCTCGCTCTTTTTCTTATATTTAGCTCCTGACCCAATTCATTGTCCACTATCACAGTCTGTCCTAAGTATACATACTGTTCCTCGACTTCGATGTTCTCAGTGTCGAGTTTCATGGGAAACCGAGGACAGAAGGCATCCCTCACCAGCTTCGTTTTGTCGTTGTTAATGCTGAGCCCAATTTTCTTAGCATTTTTGTCGAGATCTTCAGTGAATACTGGAATATTTTTGAGTCATTGGCAACGGGTACCACGTCGAACAGCAAAAAGAAGTATCTGGAATTCTTTGTCGTCGACAACGAAACCATCTACAGTCTCAGTGTTTCTCAAGGCTCCTTCGAAGCTGATGAGAAAGCCTTCGGGGAGCAAATGTCTCCCTGTTTTACGCCTCTTCCGATTTTTATTCTCATTGGTGTTTCAAAGAGAGTGATTTCGGTGTGCGAACCGGATAGTGAATCTTCAATGGTACGAACATACACCGGTTCCACTACTACCTGAACGGAGAATCTTTGGAGTACTGCATTGTGCTCCACTAAGTCGGAGGCTTTCTTGAAGTCTATATAGTGTAGACAGAGCAGCACCCTGTATTCTCTGCATCTTTCTATTAGCTGTGTTAAGGCGAATATACGGTCAATTGTCGAAAACTATTTTCGAAAGCCTACCTGTCTCCTCTTGTGTTTTCATCAAGCGTTGATTCTATCCTCATGAAGACTTTTTAGACATGTGATAGCAAACATATGGGACTATAATTGCGAACGTCTTCATGGTTCCCTTTTTTGAGCATCAACATTGTTTGTGACCTTTTCCATCCCGCCGGAATTTTCCCTGATTTTAGGTACCACGAAAACCGATTAGGCCTTTTTTTTCTGCGGCCTTTTTTTTGCTTCATGGCACCTATCGCTTTTTCTGTTTCTATGGGTGTTACCTTCGGAGCAGACGAGGCCAAGGGCATCAAGGGCTTCCACTGGAACAGTCGACGAGAACAGTTGTTCGAAAAATGTTTTGCAAATTTCTTCCATTCGTTTTCGATCGGTTGTTCTTTCTCTCTTTTCATCAACGAAGGCGGTAAGGATTTTCTGATGCAGCTGCACCTCCCTCTATGCTTTCTTCAAGCTGATCTTTTCTTCTGTTGCTTTTCGTAACTTCTCTTTTCTGTACGCTTCTTAATTTTCTGTCATCTTCTTTCTTAATAATTTGCAAAGAAGTTTGTATACAAGTCTAATATCGCCCTTCGCCGCTATTTCTCGTCTTTTATGAAAATGGTCGGTTGTGGTGGTGCGAAACGATTCCGGGGTTCTCTTAAGATGTTAACGGCGGTAGCAGATTTGCGTTTCTCGAGTTTCTTGAGGAAGTTGCCATAATCCTTGTTTATGTCGCTGTCAGAAATGTAACAACTCTCGGTCTTAACTGCTTACCGGAGTTGGCGAAGTCAGCGAGTCAACGAATTATTTGTGCTTTCTCGATAGAGCGCTTTTCTTCGAAATTTTTCTTCTGCCCGGAAATCGACTGTAAACTTTAGCACTTAAGAGAGCGTGATCCGAATGAACGGATATAGCCGACTCTGGTATTACGACTATGTCCGTCACAAGTCTTCGTTTGTCTGTAAGAATGTAATCGATTTCGTTTCTCGATGCATCGTTGGGAGAAAGTCTGGTCCGGAGTTTCCCTAGCCTCTTGGTGAAGAAAGAATTCGTAGCATACAGCTTACCGGAATTGGCGAAGTCAGCGAATCAGTGACTCTCTTTTCCCTTTCGTTTCTTTGTCAATTCCGAAGTTGCCAACCAATATACTGTTCCCATCCCTCTCTTGTTCCCAACTTTACGTTAAAGTCGCCGAAGATTACCGTGAAGGTCGACTTCCTTTGAACGAAGCCCTCCAATGTTTCATAAAATCGTTCGAATTCCTCGTCGTCCGATGCAGTTGTGGGGGCACGGATTGCGATTGTTTTAGATATGGTTCTCCTGCCGACGTTCATGACAGCACACCGTGGGTGAAGAAGTGTTCTCACACGATATTATGCTGCTCGCTGTTTGAGGCTCTACGATGAATCCAATACTCCCAAGTCTTCCTTCGGCGGCTCCCAGCATAACATGTACACCATCCATCCATTTTGCGTTCAGTTCCAACTTTCTTCTGGTCTGTTTATTGGCAGGATATCGATGCGGATTTTTGCGATTTATAGCAGTAACAGATCGACCAAGTGATCGCTGTTAAGTGTCCTTACATTGAAGGTTCCCAAAAATATATTACGTACGACGGTCTTGATACTGCGAGATTCTTAGCACCCTCTTCCCCCTCGTCCATTCCATGGCCACCGTCACTGCGACGGCAACAGGGGGTTGCGCAAGACTGAGGGCCATTCTTTTCCATCGTACTTTTCATGTTGCTATGTCTGGTAGTGCGTCGCCTGGTGGCAGGCCTGTTTTCGACGTAGTTCTTTGCCATTCAGAGTTTTCTTCTCCTAGTCTTTCTTCTTCCACGAAGCACCTATAAAGCAGTAGTGGCTGCGGTCTTTTTCGGCGGACCGTGTTCGCAGTGACAGAAACCGTCTTTGGGTATTTTGACGCGCCATCGCCAGCTGCCAGTCACACCCTACTGGATTTCGTCCCTAGACCGTCGGCGGCTGCATATTCAATATATTCGCATCTAACCGTCGTACTGACGGCCAATCCCCTATCCACAACGTGGGGACGCTCCAGATGGCTCATGGCTGAGCACACTGGCTCATATGTCATACATATTGAATTTTGTAACAACAAAAAAAAACAGAAAAATGTGGCAATTGCCGTGTAAAACACTTGCGGGATGTCGTCCTTTCCTTGTGAACGAAAAGCGCTAAAAAAATGCTTTTTATTCTTCTTTATCAAACGTTTATTGCGTCAAAATTGCCAGCCATATAAACATCATAAATCAATGCGTAGCTAAATGTCAAGTCTATTTCTTATAAGCATATAGAGTGAGGTTAGCAAGTCAATAGGCGTCCAGCGTGTGCATTCAGTCAAAGTCAAATTTGTTCGGCTGTCAATAAAACCAACCGATTTGTGGCTGATATTGCTATTCAACACCTTCACTGCCCTATGCATAACGACACCAATAGGCGATTTGCAATCGCCGACTATGCTCTCCTTTTCTCGAAGGGCGAGTATTAATTTCGATTCGTCGGACGATATCTCAGAAGCAGCCGGACCCATCTTGCTATTTTGAAAGCTTTTTCGCCAATTATAATGTTTTGAATTGTCAACGAGATAATGTATATAGGAGAGTATAAACTATAATAATATAAAGACATAAAAAAGCTGCAATTCACGAAGGCGCAAATGTCAAGCATACCTGTAATGTTTTTCTTTGCAAATTTTACGAGTCAAACTAGTCGATTAAGAGATATTCAGGAAATCGATGCTATAGCATTTGATTATACGTCTCTTTAAGAAAGTGAATCGTTTTTCAAGTATGCAAACATAAATTTATCGTTGCTAACACCACTGCTACTCACGAAAAAAAAATTCAATCTCAACATGCCATGAAATATTTTAGAGTCTATCATTTCTCCACAAAAGGGATAAACCTTAAATGCAAAAAAATTGAAGTTTTCGTTAGTTTCGCCGCTCACATATTGAAACGGCTGGCCGAACAGGTAGATATAGACGTGCCTGTGGGTGGGGAAAATGGTCAGTCTTTGATACAGCCAAGAACCTCTTAGAACCATATGGTGGACGCTTTAGCAAATCAATTGAAGCAATGCCTTCTGCATTGCAATGACCTCAGTTAACCTTGTGAATTCAAATATTACCCTCAGCAGTGGATATCGAAATGAAAATTGCTTGAACGAAGATTACCTGAAATTTATTTTATAGGCAAATGTAGGATTTAGGTCGGATAAAGTTGTAGTGCTAATCTTACTAAATCATATTCTCTAGACTTGTTTATAGACGGTGCATTGCGTCCAAGCGAACGAGTACGTGGTTGGAAGTTAGTGCAAAGATCGATCCCACGCATAATCGAATATGGTCGTAGTGAAGGCATCCTTCAGAGTCGAAATAACGTTTGTTGCTCACTTTAAATCCTTCTTACCTTTTCAAACTTTTCAACCTATATTTTATATTCTACGGCGCTAATCGTTGTTCAAATAATTAATTAAATTAGGTTGTATTATTTTGTGTCATATTTAGGGAACGATCCGTTAGTAACGTTTACGTTCCTTAATATATCACACGTTAAAGCGCTCGTTTGTTGCCTTTGATTTGTGCATCGATTCTTAGTGGTAACACTCTAATCTATTTCGATAAATTAAAATTGCTTTTTATTTGGATATTTTAGAACAGTCATGACTCCATATGTAGCATTGATTGTGAACGGCTTAGACTGTGAGCTATCATGAGAAGTGAGCGATAGTAGAATGTCCGGTTTGATGCTTTGCAAATGTACTTTAATTCGCATAAAAGGTGCGATACTTATATTTCCTGCCACAGGCAACTTCACTTTAGCAGAAAATTGAATTGAATGCTGCAGTTTGAATAACAGAATGAAAGTAGACTTGCAAGAAATGAAACAATTTGAAGGGCACACCGTTCAGTATCACAGGAGTGGTACTTGCCGCCCAAGAAGAAGCACATAATGCCCGTGAACATCGTAACGGTGATAAGGTAAACTTGCCAACGAACGACGTAACGATTATGCATGAGGCGATTCCCTTCCTACCTGTTCCTGTCGCCATTCTCTGCCTTATTCTTAATATATTCATTCCCGGATCTGGTAGGATCTTTTAATAGTATTCTCGTCCAAGAAATTTTCATAATGTACTCTTTTGTTCAACCATCAAAAACCTTTATAGATATTATTTACTTATCAGTATATCTTCGCAATAATTTTCAACCTTATTAGTGACAAGCATAATGGACTTATTATCTGCAGAAAAGAATCAATGTTATCATTTTTTTTTTATTTAAGAGATTGCTTAAAGCGATCTAATATTCATTATCGTAGCATTCATTCAACCAAAATAATTGCAGGGCACACCATTTGTTTGGCAAATTCTCAAAATAGGTACCACAATTCGCTTGGCTAACTGGATGCTTTTTAGAGGGTTTCTTCAAATTGTTTTTCATCGTTCACATGTTTTGAAGTATATTTTTAAGGAACAGTTCTGAGTGGAATAAGTGCACTGTGTATGGGTCAACCAAGGATCAATCTCAAAGAAGGACGCAAATTGGTCACTTTATTTGTGAATTTTCTTGTTGGTATTAGTCAATTCTTCACAGTGACTTTCCTTTTTGTTGGATGGTTCTGGTCGATCGCATGGGGAGGATTGATTATCATTCATTCAAGTAAGTTGAAATCTATTCTTATTCGATTACTTCAGCTCGTCATTATTATTGAATTAGTCTTTTTTTTTAATCTCACTGATTAAAAATTCGTTGAATATAATTAATGACGACTTAGTTTTTTACTTAATTTAATGAAAGCTGTAAAAGTTCAATTTGTTGAATTACAGTGACTTTCAGTTCGCTGGAAACAATGCTTCCTAGATGATAGAAAAAGCTCCCAGCTCATAGTTATCTGAACCAAACCCCGAAACACATATAAAGTGGCAGTACCGATGATGTTATTTAATTTGCTCTATGATACTCCTTGCCTATGTATTCGCTTCTAACGCTGCGCTGGGCCTGCTTGATAGCGATAAGAGAAAACTATCTTCTTCGACATTAAACGGGGAGACGGCACGGGCATACTACGTAATTCAGTGCATAGAAACCCGACGTTACACTAAACTAGGTTCCTAGCGCCAATTACTATATTGTGGTCGAGATCAGGCTTAATGTAGTACGCTTATACAAAACAATCGAAGCCTCAGAAAAGTGATCGTTGCGTTTAGTGCAATATCGAGAGGCATTGCAACAACGTCGGCAGGAAGCAGTAGCGACGGCTGCTATTGAAGCGCTTACCAAGGATTCAATTTTGCATCGACGAGATGTGAAAACACTTGTTAAGACACACAAAATGCAAACGAAACAACGCAGGAAGGAATGAAATCGAATACCTCGAAATTATATGATGGTGTGATGCTTCATTTGAAAATTCCCCCAATTGGAAGTGCTACGTACTTGTTTTTGTGTATAGACGCATAACGCCGGCTAAGAAATTTTAAAATAGCCCAACGAACTTACCTTACCCGAGGGGTAATATTTCCTCTACCTCGATAAATCAAGGATGAGTTATTTTTCATCGATTTTCTCAGAGAACTCTATTTAATGAACAAATAACCACAATAAATTTAGAAGGTAATTTTAAACATCTCTGCTTTGGATCGTTCAATAAATCAAAGTTCGATCTGTTTCATAACTAAATCATAAATAATTATAATATATATTTGTTTTAATGATCCAATATTTTGCTATTGCTTTCTTCAAGCATTTGCCAACAAGCTGAAAGAACAAGTTCAAAAGAAAGAGAATTATTGATAGAATTTATTTGCAGCTGTTGTCTGTAAAATTCGATAAACCTTAAGATCACACGATTGCTTTTTTTCTAAGAGACATAATGGACAGCAGAGATCGTTTTTCGGCGATCCAGGTTGCAGCATCTTCAAGGCATGAACCTGAGGACGATGGGACACTTGAGATATCAAACAGATGTAGATTGTCGGGGTAGCGTTAAGAGGAAGGGAATAAAAATATCCATGTAATACCTTCTTAATAAACCATATTTTTATACGAATTTTCTCTGCTCTGCATATATTTCATTTTATTCCTTTCAATATTTAAATGCGATCATTGCATCATTGATTTTTATGTGAAAATTTAATCGCCGCAAAGCGTCTCCATATGATGAACAACATTAAACACAACAGAGATAAAATGCAAAACTACTGATTTATGTTGAACGTATGAAGCATTTATTGCTTTTCTAGTATCCCACCATACTAATAGAGAAAAAGTTTTCCACTTTCAATAGTGAATCGATTTATTTTAAACAGAAATGAATGGAAAAATGAACAGCGGTCCCGATTAACAAATCATATTTTAATGAGCATTCATTCTTTGATTGATAGCTTTAATTTATAGAATATGCTCACTTTTAGGCAAATGTTCACTACTTCAACTAGTAACTTTTACTCTGATAATCCTAAAATCTAACTGTTGAACAATTTACTTACTGACAGTCAAAATAAATAAGCCATGAAAGTAAAGAAGTAGAATAAGCTGAAGAATAGAAAACTCCCCACCACAATATAACCGATGACTTAAATAAAAGCTGTAATGACGTTGACAGAGTGAACAATATGGATATAGTTGAAGCAGAAGTATAGTCAGTTGTTTAACAGAAACCGAGCGCCGTGCAGAGTTGTTGCGGTTCGGTGGCTGGATGTGCAATAAGACCGTTGAATAACTCGCGGAAATGCTCTCGCAGCATTTGTCGGCATCCGATTCGATTCTCCTTATTTGGAATACTATCGCATTTTGAAGACATTTGCCAACCTATTCGCTCCTTAACAACATGATTTTTAAACTTGCAGTTACTATATATAACACTTTACTTATTAATGAGGTAAGACTGCCCACTTGAATTTGGCAGTCAATAGTGGCGAACCTTCCGTCATTCTCAAGCATGAATTTAGACTTATACTCCCAATATCTCAAATGTCCACCTGGATATCTTAACTTTCATGCCGTGTCGTATTATCAGATTGTAATAGATGTTATTTGAATTATTTGGATAGAACTGCATTCATCCATATAGTATTTGCTTCATCAGAAAATCATTTCTAATGAAGTAAAAGTCATACGTATCAATGCAAATTTGGGACCTTTATATATATTTCCTGAGTTTCCTATTGTTCATCTCTCAGATTCATGTCGTGGATAGAGAAAGCAAGATTTCTTGAGTAGATTTAGTGCCACATTGTCAAAGTATTTCTTTATGGGTGTTGGATTTCTCTCAGTACTATTCGACGTGATCTTTAAAGCTCTAATTCGCATTTTTCTGGAGTTGTTCATGAATATCTAGTATGTTGACATGTTGCATTTCTCAACTGACTTGAATTATTGACAGCCGTTGAACATTCCGTTGGCTAGAGTGACTTTATCGATGTGATATATGAAAGATACATTTATCGATTTGGAGAAGAAATATTTCAAAAAGTTTTCTCGAATAGAAGCGCAAAAATTAAGAAAGTATTCTAATTGAGCGTTGTTCACACTCGATGTGAATTTAAAAACCGATAGCTGCAATATTTCTGCTGAAAAATCATTAGCCTAGACTACTTTTTTTAGTGTATTCATCTATTGTAAATGCAAAAATTACCTCCTCTGCTGCTCTAAGCGAATTATAGGGGTGGGAGTTTCAATTTCCAAACACATCACAAACATCCGAAGCGATTATGAAAAATTCAAAGTCTTGTAATAGAATCATAAGAGTCTTGAAATCTTTTTAAACACCATTGAATTCAAACTTTGCTTCATAAAATTTGGCTTTGAATTACCAAAGTGCCGGGAGTATCCTGAATTCTTGAAACGATATCCGATAGGCCCACTTGACAAAACACACATGACATTTGACATGCGACGAGTGATAGCACTGATAGCAGCACAAACACTTTCAACAACATCTCCTCAACAGTTAACGATCCTTAAAAAAAGATTTTCTAAGTAATACAAGAGGCAAGCTGTAAAAAGTGTACTATGCAGAAATCAGCCCCTCAAAAATATGAAAAATGTATAATTCAACAGTTTCGTTTAATTTTTGAATTTTCGATTTTTAATAATGCTTTCAATAAATCTCAATTTATTCGTCTTTACGGTGGATTTTCTCCACAAAAGATATGTTTAAGGAATCGTAAATGATCGCAGTTTAGATTATAGGAAATACAACAGCGCTAGAACTATGAAAGCATGAAACTAATTCAAACGCCGTTTGTAGCAAATCAATACACTCAATAAAACGTTATGAGCATAAAATGGCATCTATCAACTGATAAGCATAAAGAACATTTATAAGGAAGTAATCAACTGTTTAATATAGGCCGTAGTTTCTAATCGCCTCAACTAACCATTGCCAAAAATTTTTCTTAAACACTAACGTTTCCCAATTTTCCACATCATGCATGGTCATCTGCTTGTTAACATTTGCAAATGACCACGAAGATTGGCAATATATATTCTAATATATGAAAATAAATAATTGCTTTGATGAGAAACCATTTTTTTTGGAGGCATAAATTGGAAGGATTCATTCTAGGAATGGTTGAGAACCAATCGACGCTGAAACCAGCAGCGTAAGTCACATGGATGATATGCTAGAGGATTCTGATTGATTAACTCCAACCGCAACTTCGAACCACCTCGAGCGATATTCTCGTTGAAGTCGCATAATTTGTTCGTTGCGTCTCTACATGGACTGAATCTCACAACTTTGCTGAGCTTCTACCTCAGCCACAAAGCGAACATAAACGCCTCTTATGGTTTTCCGGTACAAGTAGAGTGTGTTCTAGACTATCGTACTTGCAACAATATGGTGGATGTGGCAACTGAAGTGAAGCAGGCATAGCATAGCATAGAACAATAGATCGGCAGCGGCAATGCGAGACAGCACAGCATGTCGGCATAATATATACTATATATATATATATATATATATATATATATATATATATGCACTGACACATTGAAAAAAAAATGCTAGGTCAGTGTGAAAATGCATTTTTAACCTGATATAATCTATATCAAATTTGCTAAACAAGCTACATTTCATTAGATTACAGGTATAGAATAGATCAGATAATGCGCCGGTATAATTTTAGCAAAAAGTATTGACGCTAATGCATTCACCTTCAATTTTTATTTTATAAGAGTATTTTCTAAACTTAGCCGCATTGTTGTACGACTTTTTACAAATCACTTGCAATTGTAACATCTATACTTTAGCTTGATACTTAGCGAAATGACTAAAACTCACCGGAACCGTATATTTCAACATTGCATTTGGAGTCTTTTAATTTTACATTTCTGCGTCTTAATATTCACTGCGCATTGCACATTGCAGATATTATTCGATTTTATAATTACATAATCAACTCTCTGCCTTTAGACTCTCTATCCGTGTCCTTTTTCTTTTATTTTGTTTCATATCTTCTATATCCTTTCGGCCTTTTTTCCTTGCTTCTTTTGTTTTCTTTTGATCTTTCTCTTTCGGCACACATACCAGAGTCCACTTACCCAACCTTCCGGTGTTCTTCCCGTTTATTTTATCCAAATAAGCGTAGCTATTATTACTAAGCAATAAGATGCAGTACATCAAAGTATAGCGCATACCTAGTAAGCTACTAGGTACTATCAAGAAAACACACCCGTCATCGTTAACAGCGCTGTAGAGAGATCCACAGGCTCGATATGAGGTCGTTTTTTCGAACATCATGATGAACTATCTATCAAATCAGATGTACTCCCAAATGTCAACAAACGATTATGCTCATTCTTAACTCATCCGCACAATACTATATCAAACTCACTATCGAAAAAAAAAGAAACAAACACAATATGAATAGCTGAGTAGTCATATCGTCGACAAGTTTTGAAAAAAAAAACAGATGGATATGCCAATACTATTTGGTAAATTCTATTCTGACAGCTGCCAAGAGACCAGTCAACTGATGGACTCATAACTCAGGAAACATCCGAAAATCTATTTTGTCGTATGCGACAGAACAATGCCTTTTGATGTACCGACCTCATCATTGTCGTTGCGTGCAAATTATCAAGTAATTCGACTACTTCTACGTACATCCCCTCAACCACTTTGTTATGCATAGTTAATCTTCACAAAAAAAAAATCGATCCGAACTTAGTGTTGCTGAACTTCCTAGTCGGATAAAACCGAAAGGCTTGCTTGCAGAGACTCAACGACGATTACGACAATTGTTAATACATTGAAGATCGCACAAATCAAATCCATCACTTATCGACACAACGAAATAAAAAATGCATATGAAATCAAGCTGGCATTACTTTAAGCTTTAAAGTCATAAAGAAAAAGGCCCAAAGTGGAAAGACTTGTTCACATAGAAATAATGTCTCGAAATGACGTATGCAGAAGTTTTGCTCATCGGATTCTGAATTTGTTCAGTTTAATTGAGAACTTGATGGGTCTATAAATGGTACTCGAATAGTGAGCAGTGAATTTTTAAACTCCTCGATGCAATACTCCTAACTTCTTTCTTTAAAACACCGAATGAATCAGGAGCTAATTTCATCTACAGTTTGAATAATATTATAGAATAATATTCGAGAAATGCTGCAGCCTAGGAGGAAGAGTTTATTTCGCATCAGAAATCAAAAATACATTAACTTGCGTATTTCCACAAACATAGCAAGAAAATCATCATCATTTACAGACACAAAGAAAGTCGCTAACGCGTGCCAAGAACGCGACGTCCTTCGACCGCAGGACGTTTGCCGGAAAAGGCTGTAAGTCTATCCCCTCTTATCTCAAAATCATCACAAGCTGTGAAAATTTGCGCTTTAAGGTTATGCAATAATTCCAAACGTATAAGGTAGTAATACAAAGCTACTCATACAGGCTGAAGCCATTTCGAGTGATCAGGAAAAAGTTACAAGAGCCTACCCTAAACTTCCAACACGTTAAAAGAGCCTAAATCTCCAACATTTCCTTGTATTTTGCTAAGAAGGGGACGGGGAGTACAAACCCGCCCATGGCAGGTTCCAAGTTGGTTTTGAAGCACTTCTTCAGTTCTAGATAAACTTAACTTGCCGCTACTTGCCCTGACAGGTGAAGCAATCAATTAAGTCACCACACACCCGCAAATACAAATGAAGTTGAGAGTTCGCAACCTTAAAGCATTCAGTCTACGGTCAAAGTAACATGATATGCTAGTAAGCAGCAATCAACGATTAGTTATGAATCGCTCAAGTTGTGTGGCGAGATCCTTGTTGACGCTCTTCAACTTCTTCAACTCTTTCCTTAAATAATGCTCATTATAAACATTCATTTCAATGCAAAAACAATATTCACAAAACTGGGAAAGTATATTGCCTAGATATATTTAAATTCAACGCTGCACTTCAAATTTATTTGAAATAAATAGGCAAAATATTACATGTTCACTCCACTATTCATCCACTGCAAAATACATTCAAAAAATTAAAGAAGTAAAAACATCAACGTAAATAGTGAGCTATTTCAACGCCCTGAACAAACGCAGATGAAACTATTTTAATGAATTTGAATAAAAGCAAATACTCTTCGACAATCCGACTAATTTAAAAAACGAGGATCGCATATTGTATCGCAAAGGATTGCAAAAAAAAAAGACGCATCGCATAACCCCGTATATAAAAGCAAAAGAAAAGAGGACAAACTTGTATTGCGCACGATTCGATTTTAACGTCTCGGCGAGCAAAGCGCATTCCTCTTTCAAAGTGGCGATCAATGCACGCTGATCCTCTAGTAAGCCGTCAATATCTGTAGTGGAAAATATTTACGTTCACGATTAGTCTACTTATTGCTTACCACGACAAAATATGAGCTACTTTGTGCCTCTACAGACTCGAGAAGAAATTTTCAGCGTTCTGAAGCCGTTTAGAAACGAAGATCATCAAAAGCGAATCAGTATACCAACGGTCTCGTCTAGATTCAACCAAAGATGCTGCGGGAACCGTGAGCATTTGGCTTCTCAGCTCCAGTTCCTCTCCCCCCAAGAAAAATAAAATCGCTCTACGGTTTAAAAAAGGAGAAATAACATTAAAAGTTTGCCAAACGACAGCACAACAACATCTTCGAATTGTTGAAATTTTACAATGATATCACGATCATCGCTTTAAACGTTCGCTGTTCGATTGTTTCAACGAATATTTCAACTAAATCCAACAAATTATATAACTGCAACACAAACCAGTCCATTTTATTAAATATTACACTCAATATCTAAACGTCATCAAACAACGAAGCTAACGACAGTAAGAAATACGAACGCAAAGATAAATGAGCTTAACGGCTGCAAACTGAAATTTAAAAGATCGCGCCTCCAAGCCCTAAAATTCTATTTCCGCCTAAATTTCAACTTAATCTGGCCAAAAAGCAAATTGCTGTCAAAAAATTGATGCCTTTTTAAATGCGCCCAACGGCATGTACACATAAATTTCCTTCCGCTTCGAATAATAGAATTAAGCGATATATTTTGCAGTGCCGACATAATCATCTCCGCTCCATTTCTTCAACAGTATCAAAATCACTACAATCTGCACGTTTTCGAAGATGTAAATTGCGATGACAATGCCCTTTTCCACGAAAATGTGTAGGTGATAAAGTAAACGAAGAATGTAAACAGTCTCTAAATGAACTCAACAACCCTCCCCCTCACCCTTGCCCCAACTTCCCTCTATTCTGGCAGAATAGAAAAAAACTACATATTTTCTTGTCCCTCACATCAGTCTGGACTCCATTTAAATGTATCTGATCTAAACAATCCAACAGAATCAGTCAACTCACATGGGGATGTTTCATTAGTGCAAGCACCTTCTGCACGTAGCGCCATTAAAGACGCACGCAGCGATGTGTTCTCATCGACCAAAACGGTAAGCCTCGCTGTTAACACACTTGCATCCCTCTTCCTTGATGCACTCTCCTCGGCCAGTCGACGTGCATAGTCCTCAATGAGTGTATCCTTGTCTGCTTCAGTGGCTGACACTATTGACAGACGTGCCTTAAACATTTCCCATAATAAAATGAACATCACTAAGTTCAAAGGCTTGACAACAATATGCTGCAATAGAGAAAAAAGGTGACCTCCGAATTTACATAGGTTCTTTTATCTCAAATAAAATAATTCCCTTAGAAGAAATCAGCAATCAATTTGGAAATCAACGAAACAAATCACATAACACAAATACACCACGTGAAGAATACGATCATTTAGGTGCATATTTTTATTATGCTAGTTATGCCATACATTCAGGCTGGCGCATTGAATTATAGCCACTATTCGGAAACGTACTCGTTAAAATGCATCGAAAAGCTGCTTTTCTGACAGATATGCGATATTAGCTAAACCTGATAAGCATTCCGAATGGCAACCAATGGTTGGTTTCTATCCCGCGAATCGATGAATGCTTCAGAACAATAAAAATCTCGTTCATCGCTGTTTTCAAGAATGTTCAAATGAAACTTACGAAGTTAAAATCCGTTTAGTCAATTTTTTTTTTTTGAAAAAGAAGTGCTAAAATTCACTGCAAAATTTGAAATCAGGTGACTGAGAGTCAGCACCTTAGGGGAGAAAATAAGAAGAATGGAGAGATAAAGCACTCGCGTATGCTAGCAAGTGATACTGCACTGCTTTCCGCCATGAAATCACCGACAGAGCGCAAGTAAGCATCGGCTAGAAATTTCTTAGAGACCTTTAGCTTCCATAGTAAAAACTTGAAAGCTAATAAAAAATAATTCGAGCAACGTCTGCGTTTTCTTAATATATGCATCGGTTTGCATGAGATCAAAAAAGCCATTCGCTATGCACGTCGAATTTATCAAAACCACATATTTAGCAACAACAACAACAACAAAAAAAATCACAAGTTCCCTCCAAAGCGGAGCTTTCCGAGTAGAAGCGAGCATCTCATCGATTAAACGTTTCATTTTGCATCTATGGATTCTTAGTTTTTATGCTAAAACATTCCCTGTTTTTTCTCGCTAAATGCCTCGATGCAGAGTACTCGAGCCGCATAAACTGATGCCTTCTAACGAATTTTTATAGACCTGAATGGCATATGAAGAATAATAGTCGAATTAACGAAATCATGATAATATCCGATTCAAGTACTTTTGACATAAAAAACTTCCACCGTATTTCATATCGTTCTCTAGATTATGGAACAAAAAGTAGAAAAATTCAAGACAATCGAACAAAAACTGCAATAAGCAGAAATGAGAACAATTCAGATAGAAACCTGTTGAGTGGAGTTTTCAGCAGCGAGTCGATCCGAACGTTGTTTCTCTTCAGCGAGTTTCTCTTGAAGTCGTGACATTTCATTCGCCATCCTCGTATGTTCCTCTCGACAAGACTCGGTTAGGCGATCGATGTGCGCCTCAATAATAACGATTATCATCCCCTTTCGATCGAAAAATCCCTCATCACAGCTCAACTATGATGAGGAATTTTCGAAAAGAAAAAACTGCAACTCTCGAGTAAAAAAATAAAAAACTGTTTTGTCATTCTCTATACGGAGCCACCATCAACTCTGAATACTACTATTAATGGCAAAAATCTATTTCAGTGTTCTTAAAGAAAACCGATTTCCCAACACCACAAGAACAACGCAATATGTTCGATGCATATATAACCCATCAGTGCCTACGATAACGTTCGAAAAGGAAAGAATTTACCTGTTTGGATGCACACGCATCTTTCGCAAACTCGAGCTCCGAGTTCTTAGATTGCAACTCTCGAGTAAGATTCTCGATCTCAAACCGACTTCTCGAAAGTTCTTCACGAACTTTTTGGAATCCTTCAAAACTTTCACTGATCTGCGTCGACGGTAGCGCAATTTTCTCTTTCATGATCTTCAGCTCATTCTCGAGCTCTTCGTTGCGCCTCTGTAATCACTCATCTTTCATTCTCCAATAACGCATCAAAGAATAAATCAGGAAACAATGCTGGCTGCAGGCTCTTCGCAAGACCACTAAACCGATTAAGAAGCGGGCGAAAAGTTGAAGAAAACAGCATCAACAACAATATTTCTGTTCAATCTACGGGTTGCATGACTGCAGCAAGAACAAATACTCGAAGGGAATACCTTCTAATTACGGAGTTTTCCAGAAATTTCAAACATATATCGGGAAAGCTTTAACAACCGAATCTCAGAAACGCATAAGCGATCAAGAAGAACTATAAACCGACCCTTCCTGAGAATATTATCACCAAGACTTTCCCTAAAGTATACCCTCGAAAACATCCATTCGAAAAAAGGTCGTAAGTTGGAGAATGACAACAAATGTCATAGCTGAATGTGAATTTTATTGGCAGATCTAACTTCTCTAACATATTGCAGCCCCTAGATTCCTTTATGGGAGCCGTTTGGGGCGGTGAAATAAAACTGACAAACAAATATTCAATACAAATTTGTTACTGAATAAAATTTGCGATATCTCAGCACTTAATTCTCATTGATTTTTGAATAGAAAATATAATTCTGAATAGATTAGTCTTTCGTAGGTAAAAAAATCTACGGACTTCAGCATCTAACGATCTACTAACCTTCAAATGTTCAGCGCTGTTGAGTGCACTCTTGCATACATCCCTTAACCTGCCCACTTCATCCGTATCGTCACCACCGTCAACATGTATGCGACTACGTAGCGATGCTATTTCCGCTTTGCATACATCTAATTCGGCGAGCAAAACGGACAGCATATCATCTTGCTTTTCCAACAAAGCAAACAATTCACCCGCATCTGGCCAGGCATTTCCTCAAATTTATTTCACCACTTTTTTGAGCATAGTGCTACCTTGAGTGACAGAAAAAACACAACCACAACGACTTCAAGTAACAGTGCGCTTGCTCCTAGTAAACTTGCTTTTCATCGACGATATGGGTGAATCATTATTACTACGAGAAAATCTCGCTCCAGGACATTCGAAATCCGAGGACCACCGCACCATCTTCGGAGGGCACAAGCCTCAAATACTAATAATAGTCTCAAAAGATCAACCCAGAATGGAGAATGGTGTCACAAGTAATACCAGTGACACAGAAACCCATACACATGTTTCTTTTAAAAGCTTAATTCGGACCGCCAGAGAATGGAATGTTATTGCTGCAACAGCACAGTGATGTTTAATGTTGTGTTATAAATTAACCTACATGCATCACTATCAAATCATGCAAGTATTGCGCATAAATTTGCGGAAGAACACCGAGCTCATCCCATTATAGCGTTTTTAAAATTAAACGCTCACTGACAATCAATACCGCAAACCTGTAACCGAGCAAAGAAAAGTGGACGAAACTAGACACAAACAATGGTTGTGAAAAACTTAACAACTCATAAATAGGGCACAATCACACCACAAACCGTAAACTACGATACAACACAACACCAGAAGTCAATGGAAACCTTCGTTGGGCGTCGCATCCATTCAAGAATGAACGAGAAAACCGTCCCCTCACACTCTAAACGATTGCTGCTTACATAAACAAACGCTTACAGACGCGCTTATGCGCATGCCATGAGTTCACGAATTATACCCAGAACATGTTAAGCGCAACGTATGGGTTGTAATGAATTGAATCAGATTCCACCCGCGACCAGTTCTCGGACCAACACCAAATTCACTTTATTATCGGAGCGTTAAACCCGATCACATGGCCAACCATTTGTAGATGGGATAATAAGGGTCCCATCAATACCTCAGCATGTTCGCTTTCATGCATAATAGAAGCTGCCGCTGCGATGATTAAAATACTGTCAAAACTAACCCAATGAAAACGATGACAAAGTTTATGTAACAAGACATCGCCTCTGAGCAATCAAGCAAATGTCTGCTTGCATGACCAAAACTCCAAAAAGTCCTTGGACTAACCCCAACTTCATTAATGGCGACATCGAAGTCCTGGAAAACTTTCAAGTTTCTAGCCTGACCAGCTGGATCGGCAAATCTGCTTTTTGACAGACGTATGGAATCATCGAATCTCTGATCATGAGCCCATAGCAAGATAGCATTCGACGCAAACTTGAAGGAACTTTGCGACAGCTGATCGAAGCCCACCAACAAATAAAGTTTGTGCTATTCACCTCACCTCAGTGGTAGTAGTATCAAGATTTCAGGACATCTATGCTCAGCCAGCAGATGTGCAATCTGAATAAGAGTGAACCACTTCAATTTAATGGATCAATATCCGCAATCAAACAATGCCCCCCCCCCCCCACCCATTACACCTTTCGAAAAACAACGACTTGAGCAGGCTCCCAACGTCCCGGCATATAAAGAAACGGAAAAGAACCGTTATTATGATGAAACGGAACACTAAAGACACCGAATAAATACATTTATCAGGAAACAACGCACTAGAGAGCGTTCGTTTTCAATCGCCAGTCGGTTGTCACGTTGAAGTGGAAGAAATTTTCAGCAATAAAACACCAAATAAATATGCAGGAAAATATTATTCGAAATATAGCATACTCCGTAACATCTGACTTCAACCTTATCTGGAGGAATAAACCTCATTAAACTTCAGAAGAACCAGAAGAAATGTTAGGCGAGACACCAAGCAATCTCCCTTTCTTTCCTCCCTTCCCAGCTCTCCTGATTCAAGAGGGATCAAGTATAGGAACGTCAACTACCGCTCATGTTGTAGCTATATTACTAAATGATGGTTATTTGCATAGGTGCAAATTTAATATATGTCGTATCTCAGATAAGACTGCGCTAGAGCAGCATAGAATCAACCGAAGCAGCGCTACATTTGAACGGCTTGTACACATTTGCCACAAGCACCAGTATTAGTCACTTCGAAGTAGAAGTCGCTATCACAGACACAACACGACAACTCTTTCCGCTCTACAGCATTGGTGAACGTGAAGATCGAGCTGCTGCAACTCAATCGAAAAATATAAATGCGAACAAAACGGGGCAACATAAAATCCCTCAAAATTACCCAAAGCATTATCTCACCAGCAAGAAACTCCCTCGGCAATGAACCGATATTTTTGTGCTAGAATCAGAATATTTTTAACGAAATAAGGTTTGATATTAACTGACGATGGAGGAGACTAGGAAGCATAACAATAAATAAAAACACTTCGAATTTTTATGCACTAAATTGATGTGATGTCGAGGAATATTGGAATAGCGCATTACAAACATAATATCGTTAAATAAACCTGCTATTGAGTTGAAATCCATAACAGCACCGACTGAATGTGATGCATTGCCAGCCTTTGATGGACACTCAAGTAAGACAACATCACTTAGAACTGCGGGAAGGGTATAGACTTTTGTCGCCGAAAAACGAAACAATTTAGAGGGTAGACCACAGCAAAAGGATGGAATAAAGAATGAAAGAATGTCATATGGAATCACTCTTTGCGTGATTTCAGCTGAAGCAATAGCGAGCGTAGACGAGACACATCGGCGGTGTTCTTCGAGTTCTTCGTATTGAATTCACACAGCTTCGCGATTCGGTCCCACTCAGCACCTCCTTCAGTTGAATCGCGTTCCGCCAGCAGTTCCTGCTCCAATTTTCTGAAAACTCTTAGCAGTAATCTCCAAATAGAGCACATATCAAATGAACACCGAACACAGTCGAGTAGGCCAATTAAATTAGACGACTTCAAAGGTGCGGTCGCGTACAAATCACTTAAGCTACACTTGTGACATCTTGCATTTCCCTCCCCCTTTACTTCCTTAAAACAGCACATAATTTTCTAAATGAGTGCAATTGAATATTGGCGACTTGAAATAAACTTGATCTAACGGTCGAAGACAACTTGAACACGACCAAAGCGAGACAATGCATGTTGCCTTCCCCGAGGAAAATTACGATCTCTCATTATGTTGGTTCGGCAAAAATAAGGAAAAATAAAGAAAAAGTAGTACAAAGAAAGTAACGTAAAATTTAGAAACACCAACAATTTTCGAATATTTCCACATAATTAGCGAAGAACTTGTTCTTGACTTTTTTGGAAAAACGAGAAAAACAGAGTGGAGGATCAACCAATTACCCCAGTACCCATTTCTATCCTACAAACTCTTTTGACTTAGAATGACTGCAACAGCCGCTTCTTGAAAGAGGGAGAATTCAATGAAAGAAGCAAAAGCTACTATTAATGAACACAAATAATGCTTCATATTGTAGATTATGAGTACGGCTACGTCTACCGGTCACCTGCTCAACTCATTTAATTGAAATCCACCTCATTCATCTCTTACTTAGTCATAGTTGGAACTGACAGACACAGGAGCCCTAGCCCAGTCCTTAGCTTGGCTTGTTTCTAACATTAGTCATTCTTGGCAGAATATTCAACTCAAGTTGGCGTTATTAGCCGTCGTCCCTGGAAAGCTTCAGGTTGCTAATAACACTAGCTACAGCTACTGCTGAAATATCATACCTCACGAACTCCCTCCCGCTAGACACGCAACATTCAACTCGAAGTGCCGCTATCCTTTTCGAGTCACCACCAATTATGAAACAGATGAAGCTGCAGCTGACACCCGTCGTTTCTGATGGATTCCAACAAACCAGTCATTAGGCTTCAAAGTACCTGTTGGCCGCCTTCGTCTTACGCAACTGCTCTGCTCTCTGCGCGTACCACTCGTCGAGTTCTTTCTTAGCCGCGGCACGCATCTCCTCCTTTTTCTTCTCTTCTGCCTCATCTCAAATAGTAAATTACAAGTTGATTCCCCACCTATGTTACAACCTTCGCCCTCTTCACTGCTATGCTAAAAAAGAACACAGTAAAAAGCCATTCTACTCGAAATTCCAAAGAAATAAAGTATGACTCTATATTGTTTACTCTAATCAATCCTCGAAGGAAAAAACACCAGAAAGAATAAAATGTGGAATGGCACGATATGTGCTTTTTGTATTTTCACACTATGCTTTTTGCAATCTGACCACTACGAACCGACTAGTTCCACAAATGTTCAAAGACCAATAAAAACGCTCCAAGGTTTTAACCTAATTTTATGTCACTAAACGCTGTTACCCGGATACATTTAGCGTAAAACTGTGACCACATCCCCATCCTTTTATATAATAAGTAACTCACATCTAATGCATATGTAAGAAAACACGAGGAAAACTACGCCTTTCCCTTATAACTTCCGAGACAATCTCGTCTATTTGAAAATGACTTTTGACCAGTAAAATATTAGAAAATTTCTAAATCCCTATTCGATTTTGAACTCCACTTAAACAATCCAGAAAACATTAAACGCTATGACTTATGCATGACCAGGATCTTGACATTCTTTGACAAATGTAAATTTTTTAGCAATTATATGAAAAATACGAAGGTGTGCCACTTCACCCCCACAAGCTCCTCCACTACTTCAGATACTCCCCCACTATATCATGGAAGCTCCAAAGCTTCTTCACTTTTCGCCATCAAACATCCTCGTATCATTCTCCTCCTCTCAAATTGCCAGTCAAAAAATATATTTGCAGATTTCTTTATACAAAAAACGGTTCTCCTCATCGCATCTAGTCTCTAAAATTCGAAAACGCAAAGTAAAATGGATTAAAAATTTAAAGAATTTCGATCCCATCCCCATCGAAAACTCTTAAAATAGCCAGGCTCCACAAATCTTGCTCATGGCTCATAAGTGGTAAGTTGGCGAGTATTTTTACAGGGAGTCAGAATTTTGCCTCGAAGCGCGCAAGCTTTACTAATTACTAGAATGTTGTGAAATTTTGACCTTCATTAAACCCTCTAATCTAGGCCTTTCTGATAATCCTTCAAGAGCCTCGAGGCTCAGAACCTGCCGAGCTCACAGGCCAGAATCGTCCCGAAAATCATAGTATGCTAACACTAATAAGGAGAAGAAGTCTAGGATCAATGTTCGATCCTATAAAAACTTAAAATCCATTTACCACCTTAAAACCTTGCTGCAGAGAATTCGAGGCGATACGAACAACTCCACTAATCAACGCTAATGGTTTTTACAAATGGCATCACATGATTAAGCTATGGTATCTTTTTTTTTAAATAAAAACTACGAAAAATTACAAACAGCACGCATAAGAATTGTTTTTTAGAATCTGTCACTGCTACTCAATCTTTCCTTAAATAACTTCGAGGCGCTCAAAGAACTCCCTGGTTATGAATCGCACAAAAATCCCTTCTTCTAGTATTTCTTCACGCCTATGAGAGAGAAGCAAGAGAAGCATCTGCTAGATTTTCGCTCACAAAACGTTAACAAGACATCTCAATTGAATGCCTGCCTATGAAGAAGTGCCTCTTAGATGCAAATCTTTCGAACGAAGAACCTTTCTTCTGAAGCATTATTTTTTGCTCTTCACGCCATTTTCGAATTTTCTCTGGCTCCACTTTAGGCGTCGAACTGATCGTTAATGGAGAGGGAGTTGTATTAGCGCTATGACGTGCCATTGGTATATGTGTACTATCCAACGTGGTTAGATCCACACCCGAATCACCACCAGCATTCAACTCTTCGAAACCGTTGAACTCATTGTGCCCTATAAACAAAACATCTTACTAAACATTAAAATCGAATAATTTAAACGCAACACACAGTAGAGTGGGCTGCAAGAGATGGCAAACGGAGCATGCATGCATACTCACCAAACCATTGCACAAATTTATCTCATCTTTCCAACAAACAACCACTGCGCGATCCCAAAAATATCCAGAAAAGCGACAGAAGAAATCATTTTCAAGTAGCTGTTTTCAATTTAATGCGTTTTATATTAGCACCCTGAGTTGTTTGCTTATGGTGTTGCTTTGATGTCGACTCAGAAACGACCAGGTTGTCCCCCAATATTCTTCTACCTTTCAACCTTCTCCTTGCCCACCTCCTCCCTAAACAACTGCGTCTGTTTAAGCACACATTTTCTTTACATGATTCGTTGTCCTCATTCGAATGAAGGCCGTTATTGTTGTTTACTTTTACAGTAGTTCTGGCAGCTGTGCAATGTAACTGTCTAACAATAAGCCTTCAATTATACCGTAACAGTAGAACATCAACTATACTAAAACACTAAAGCGCCAAATGCACCTTATTTATTTACTTTATGCTTTGCTTCAACCAATAAAACATTCACTACGAATGAATGTCTCTTCGTAGCGCTTCCATTCCCGCTTAGAGAAAGTTACAACGTTATCTGAAGGTAGTAATTATCATGCAGGTATTATTTCACCAACTGTATCACAGCGGATGAAACAATACGCGCAGAAGTGCCGCAAAAGTGAACCACGGCATTCTGCATCGAATTCGGATGCAAATATATTGGCAACTCCATCAGCTTCAAATCATGATAGCGTTGCCTCACCAGTTCAGGGCCGAGTAGCGTTATCAACCACCATTTCAAGCAATGGGCAAGAAACCAAACAGACGAGGGCAAAATCGAGCATAACAAAGACAAACAATTAAATCGTCGCCAATCGAAGATAGCCTAACACTCTATCGATTCTCACTGGTAGTGTTCGCCACCCATAAGCCATCTTAAACCTCATAGTCCATACATATCCCAAATCTCGTCAATTAACTATTCTCAAAGACCTCAGGCGGAAAGAGGTGAGGATCCTTACATTATATCTTACACCTTTATATAATATGTACAAGAGTCTTTACATTTGCTCTTGGAAATTTTAGGTGCTTAGAAAGGCGACTTTTTTTCAGCTAACAAACAAGCTTGACCTTTAAAAAATCTAGTTTGACCTTTCTGACCCTCTCTTCTCATTACTCTTTCAACGTTGAGGTGATCAAAGTGAAAATACTGACACCCTCGCGTTCACTTAATACAATTTGGTCAGTGATCACTGAAAAAACGTCATCATCATCAAAAAAAAGAAAGAATACTATCAGCAATATCAGGAGCGAAAGCCAAAATTTGCTACCTTGAAATGCTTTGACCTTAATAAACTACCAACTGATATACTATAACTGCACAAAGAGTTGCAAATAATTCGTAGAGTAAAACTTCCTAGTAAGAATAAAAGGCTGTCTAGCAGTGACTAAACCTTTAAATCACACCTTCGCATATTGTTTGCTTCTGAAGTTATCGCCATTTGCACAAAAAAACGAACGCTATATTTATATTTTCCATTCATGCAACCTACTCATCCAAGTACAAATGGGGATCCCTTCCAGTCTTCATCAATTACACCTCACCATTCAGAAAGGTATGTCGAATCGAATAAAAGCCTCATTAGGCGACGAAAAGATCGTTCCGGAGTATTAAATCGGGTGCTGTTAAAAAGAAAAGATAATTTAAGTTAAGCTTAAACGATCAGCATAATTCATTAAGCATCAATAAATCTTTTCCACTTTACAGTCGACTATTTTTAGTAAAATAATTTAAGAACGTTAACTTGAAAATTGGAGACATGCAAAAAATTTCGATCAATAAACGTACTAACTAGTATACTTTCATAGTCATTGAAACCTAAACAAAGGCGATTTGCTTATTAAAGATCTTTTTTCCAACGCTCGAATAATTACCCCTCTATTCCTAGCATAACTTCCATCTTTTCGCACAATTATACGATGTACAGCCATTTATCTATAACACTTGCATACGTTGAGGAACAAAAACATGAGGTTTGCTACCCTCTTTCGCCTTTGCCAGTTTTTGGAAGATCTTATGGCTGAATAACTGATCTTTTACAACTTAGAAGACAGTGGCAAAACTAAGTAATAGTAGCAGACTTATTTCAGCAAATGAAAAATGATTTTCTTCGATCTGATTCGAAAACGAGCCGAAGGAGTCGAAAATTTTGCATTTTCAGATGACTTTTAGTTTTGAAATTCTTAACCCAGTTTTCAGCGTCTTCTTTATCGTCTACCTCCGAGGCGCTTCGGTGAGTTAAGTTGGGTGCTCTCTAAATATGATTTAAGTAAAGAAAAAATCGCTTGAAGGATAAAAAAGTGTTCAAAAAAAAGTTCATCCATGACACTGCGCGACGAAGAATCCAAAATCTAAATCCTTGATATAAACATGTGTTTGACGAGCGAAGTGTACTAGGTCACTTCTCTCCCCTTCCTCCCCCCCCCCCCCCACCACCCCGGCTCCCTCTCCTGGTATCCGATACAGCAGTGTCACTCGAAAAAAAAGAAGCCAACTTTCCCCCAGCGATCATAACTGTATTTTCAACGATTAAATTTGGGCATGCACAAGGAAAGGGAAGTCAAACCAGCAGAAGAAAATGACGACTTTATTGTTCAAAGAGAATGACATAAGCCATAAGCATGCCAATCTTATTATACCCTTTCAATTTGCCCCCTTTCTTCCATTTATAAACCAGTGTTTACAAGCATTATCAGTAGTTCATAGCACTCTCTAAAGCAGAATAGATTCAATCCATCCTTAGTTCCCCCCCCCCCCCCGCTTCCCTCCCTTCCCTCTATTTCAATCCATCATGCGCGTTTGATAGCATCTCCGATAGTGAAATGAAATTTATGAAAAGCAAAGCGAAAAGAACATGCTCGCTAGCCGGAAAATCAACTTCCGTCTTTCGTATTTACATTTTGGACGGTCGGTTGGCGCTGTGAAAAACATAGCCGGATTCCAAGAAGTGCGCGTAAAATGACTACCGTTGTCCGTTGGTGGTAGCGAATCGGCAGCGGGCGCTGGTAATGGTGCGCCATCGATGCCGGCGAGTACATCTTGTTCACGGGCCAAGAAATCCGCTACCGGATCAGACATCGCCTCTCCTGAAATCATTCATCTATATATGAATCGAACGATAAGAACGTATTGTACTCATTTCATCAGCATGAATGATGACAGATAAAATGAGAAAATTAAATGAAACAAGGAGGATTTGATTTATAACTTCTAGTTATTGCTTCATTTTTATGATTATACTTTTATATTTCACAATTAAGCACAACTGAGGAAAAAACGACCAGATTGAAACTGGATAACAAAAACTATAAACAGGGATGTATTTCGATGATAAAAAGAAACATACTGATAGAGAAAAAACAAGAAAACACTGCAATGTCGTTTCATTCGCTAACGGAGGACTTGTTTACCTATCAAACACATCCATAAGGATAATTGTGCGCTTTAGATAGGCTACCTAGAAAATCTATGATTTTTTAAGCTTAAAAGAAGTTGGCGCTCAAGAATATTATGTATCATTTAGATTATTACCAAGGTGGAAAATGCTTCATTAGGGAGTCCGAGTTTAACGCTCGAATGCTTCTTCCAGAATATTTTTGCTCGAACAATGTGGCCTCATTTCCTCGTATAGTAATCGAAAAGGTGCTATATCTCTTACTCTCCCCACCCCCCCCCCTTCCTTCCCTCTCCCTAAACACCTATTATCCCCTCACGCTGCAATTCGTACTCGAACTTGGCAAACCTAGGCATGTAGACATGCTTTCATTACCTTCAAGGAAAAAATGGCACCGCCTTCACACAGTAAGTGCAAATACCTCCTAGACTAAAAAAACTTTTAGGAATTCATCAAAGGATAATGAGTGTTGCAAGGCGGATGCCGGTAATTGCATCTCCGACGATTACGCCCTCATTTACGTCCTGGTAAAGATGCCTCCGACGAATACGCCCCCCGACACTGTTGCCATACCCTATCACACGGTATGCCCATGATAAATGCGCCCTGTCTCATGCTGGTTTTACGATGAACGAACAACAAGCAACAAGTTTTGAACAAATGGAAATCGGTGGATAAATACGCAAATGCTGACGTAATGAAGGATGCTTAGAAGGATGAAATAGATTTGGAGTGCTAACGACTGAGGCAAAATAATTAACGAAATGAAAATAACATGCAAATGGTTTTTCGATATAACAACTGCAGTTGTCTAAATCTCAAATTGATACAATGAAATTGATGAGTAGAAAATCGAAGATTAATTTAAAAATTGTATAATACTTGACGAATAATCTAATAATTTAGGCAAAAGTAGTTCACCAGATATGAAAATAAACATATAAGCAATGGATGGTGGGATGATGAAAGCCCCCCTCCTCCTTAGCCATCCACCTCCCCTTTGCGGCATCACAGCTCTTATTTCTTAATTGATGATGTTTATCAATAAACTAATCCTGAATTCCTCAAAGCTACAAGATTTCCCTAAAGAAACCCCTCCCCTCTCGATTAATGAAGTTGCGTCACCTATCCTCACCGCAATATAGCATAAAACGAGAGATAATGATGACATAATGAATCAACATTACGTTCATTACTCATTGAAAAATTGACACACAACTGGCGGAAATAAGTCGACGTTATTAATAGTAAGTGAAAATCCAACTGAATAATGCACATCAGTTAAATGAAAACAGATTCAAGAACGCGTTAAGTGAACGCATATGTAAAACAGAGCACAAAATACACAAGCTGAAGTTATGAATATTTTACAGCGCAGAAAAGGCAATGGAAAATATATCCGTAAGTAATAGGCAACATCGACGAGTTAGTGGTCCAGAAGTTCGATGGTTTCAGAGTCGGAGTAAGATAAACTCAGTGACAACTTCAACAACAAAATAACGATGGATCGATGGAATATGCAAACATTACATAATTGCAAATGCAAAAAGCCTTATAAACGTAGTATGAAAATACTTTTTGATGTACACATTTTAAAAAAATATACAATCGCATCGCCAACATAAAAGTTGAAGAATAAACTACTGCCGCAGAAAAAAAAGATGAGATGCCTAAGCAAATGCGAGGCGAATATAAATAAAGATGCAAGGACAGGAGCAGTTATCGAAGGCACATTCGTCAAGGGATGGGCGCACACTGGAGGCGCATTTGTCCCGTAGCACTAAAGCATGGAGAGGGGAAGGAAGGCAGTGCAGTGCCGCCTTACGCATTGAAAGCGGTAAGAAGAGTGTCCTAGAAGATGTCGTAGGAATGGTATCATCCTCTCTCCAACATGCAAAATTCCGAGAATCAAACGTTACCGAGGTCAGATTAATGGCTATCGATCACGAATAAGAATACGTGGCTACAACAAGCTGGGGAGCGAACGTGTGGCTCTAAGTAAACGTGTCAGAACCGGTCAGGCTAGCCCCGGGGGGGGGGGGGGGGGAATCATGTGACGGGATGAGGACAAGCACATTTCCAAATAGAACATAGTCAAACAGGTGGTCACGAATTGTCAAGTTAATTCCACCCTTCGAGCTGCCATCCTTCAAACTTTTTCCTTCGAAGTGGAAGGTACCCGTGTAATCTAAGTCAAGAACCACTACTCTAATCAAGGAACTGCTCCCTCCTCGCCTAAAAAGTACTCCAACCTTCCAACCTATGCACAAAACCGAATTTGATCAATCGCATCGATGATGACGATCCGCCGTGTGTGACACGTAAACGGTGTCAAGACACCCATCACTTGAACAGTGCGCGAATAAAAAATCGATTGCAACATTCATTCGATCATTTGCATCGTGAAAAACTTTTTCACTTATGGGAATTATCGGGCAGTTGTAGTAGGGTGCACGTGAACTTACGACTGTCTCCGCCACCGGACATTTCCGCCGCGTGTTGTTGCATCTCTTCGTAACTGTCACCTCTAATAAACATTTGCATGCTTTTTGAAGTGTTGTAATCGAAAATGATGTTGTGTCATTTGCGCCGCGTAGATTCGGATTTCGAACATATGGAGTTTTCAGCGCGCTCGTCACATACAAAACCATTTTGATGACTATTTACTCAGCTATTTTCGCCGACTGCGCAGTTATTTGGTGTTACAACGAACGCTCGATCAGACCTATAAATCCTTTGTAGGCGCTTTTATAAATCTTTGCAATAGCACAATATGACAGCGTCGTCGATATGCGCATGTGTGTGTGTGTATGTGTATGTGTGTGTGTGTCTGTCTCCCCATCTGTGCAGCAGTTTTAAATCGGAGTTCGCTGAGGCTAGAGTTTTCCGCCAACATCATAAAATAATCTCAACCATTCAAAACGAACTATAGATAAAGGTGTCAAACAATTCGAACCCTATTCACATAGAACGAATTAGATTCCACGTTGGTCGGACAATTGGAAAAAGAAATTTTTTCAATGATAGTGTCCTATGAGTAGTCGAGTCACTCAAAAAAAAAACGGAAGCACTTTTCCGTACACTCCATTGTTTTATTATATTTTGTTGACGTTTTATGAAATTGACCGGTCACATGAATGGGTTCACTAACGCGAATCATACAACTTCCGTTTACATGCTTCCCACCTGTTAGAGCAACCTTTATTTTTAATTATACATTGCGCTTAAAATTTTACTACATAATCCTTGCCGAGATTGAAACTGCTGAAACCGAAATGATATCCCTCGTTTGCTAGTAGGGGACCGAAGGCACGCTGAAGAATCCACGCGTAAGGCCATAATTTCCCGGGCTCATCGCGTTAAAGCAGTGAAAACTGTTCGGGACTCGAAGAGAATTTCCATGTAAAACACTGTTTGCTCTCACTGAGCTAATGGTGGTCTTCTCGTTTATCAACAATAGCAGTGTGGTACTCGATAGTACTCTTAGGAGAGAGCATGATTCAACAGTACCATCGGTGTGGTCAGCTGGCTTTATCTCGTTGGTAAGAAGACAAACGTGCCAATAATTAACTCACAGCGTCATTAGAGAAGCAATAATCTGAGAGTTATTGTGCAGTTTCATCAATGGTACATTATTAAATGAGGACATTCCATGCGAAACTCGATCATTGTTCTTTCCTATCTATGAGTAGGCAAACGCATCACATAATCCGCAATTCACATAATACCAACAAGAAGCCAACCACAACCATTGAAATATTTCAAAACAAATGGAAAAGAACGTCAGACGACGCTTTTGCATTTCGCTCATCTGACAAATCGCTCCATATAAAACAATATACATTAGAATTTAAGGAATAAGGCCCAATTTTGATAATGTTCAAGCGCCAACTAGGAGACAGACATACATACAAATACAAAGGCAAGTGTCCACAGATGTGAGAGCCGTACTGCACTATCCGGACATCATATTGTGCAAGTAAATGAAAATGTTTTAGCCATTCATATAATGGCTATAAAAGTACAACCATATAATGGTATATTCATAACGTACTTCTACAATTCTGTTGTATGCAAATGATATTACTCGTCTTTCCATAGGTTCTCATACACCTTTGATTAAGAACGTATGTCAAAGAAAATGTTCACGCGAAATAATTGAAGATTAAATCATATTTACACATCAGAACGACATCGATTATGTATTTACCAGCGTTTCATTAAAGACCTCTCCGGTGTTAATTCAACCCAACATTGCGACCGGTCAGCAAACTTTTCCGGAAATTCTGGAGAATGGGAGGAAGCATCGCCTCCCGTGCAACCAGCTATATCGAATACTTTACAGCGAGTATCCTCTCCTCACTAATATTTGTTAAATGCAGTCATCCGCGCGTATAGCGTTCGTGTGGTAGATTACCTACCACACGAACGCTCCCCCCTTCCCCCCCCCCCATCCCACACCACTTACCCCCCCCCCTCACCTTGTCCATCATCTGCTGGACATTACACGGCCATCGCATCATAACATTGGAACACTGGAGAGAATGTAGGACGATATGTCAGAAACTGTAGTGGACGGCCTGAACCTGGTTTTGATTGGCGTTCAGACCTGAAGTAAACTTCAGCTGCCTAAAGTTTACAATATTTTAGAATCAATAACCTGTAAAATAACGGAATCGATTTTATGTCCTGAAATGGGAAACAGGTTGCGTACAATATGTACTTATTAGATGGAATCAAGTTGTGTTGCTAACACAACATCCATATTCTTAAGGGCGTGTCGCAACGGCTATAAACAAGCATATGCGAATTAGTTCATAACACATATGCGTGACACTGGAGACAAACAGGATTTGATATACGGCGAATCTCTGAATGTACTTGCATTTTCCAGCTTCGTGGGCGAAATATGTCTGCCTCGATGGCGACTGCTGGAAAACATCGAATGCATACTTAATAACGTATGCAGACGGCCGAACGAATGAGATATACACGCGACCGTTCATCTTTCCTGAAAAGGTGTGGTTTTTATAAAGGCTATGGTAAGTCTCTCTATTGGGCGGATAGGAAAAAAATCTATAGATGAGAACATTTTTTTCAAGTTTGTTAATTTTCATATCACACAAAAAACATTCTCGTCTGTTTAGATCTTTCCAGTATAAACAGTCGAAAGAGCAGTAAAAGCAATGCCGATGATGCAGCTAACGGTGGAAGATAGTAAGAAGTTTATGAGGTAACAAAGAAAACAAACTTGGGCATATATGCTGACGCTGCCATAGGGCGTTCACTCGCCGTTCCCACCATTGGAATCCATGCTTTCCTCCGACTGTTTTCTATGCAAATCCTTAATCAACTGTTTGCCGACTCTCTTTGCGGCACGACCAGCGAGTGAGCATGGCAGTAATTTCGAAACATGGAATGCCGCCATCGAAGTGTGCCCAGTTGCACAGAATGCTTCATGTGCTATCGTTGATGCTTGTTCACCATACCTGTAAAATTATTTTAACACGAACAAAAATAGCCAGATACAAAGAAAGACTCCAACTACAATGATAAATTTTTTCAGTGAGAAAATAAAAGGAAAATGACTGAAGCGCGTGAAATCATTAGAAACACAATTAAAACAACTTACCGACTACATTTATAGTTTATATGAGCCTGATTATCCACAGCTATGAACAAACCCACCAGTGACTAAAAAAAGAACCTTTAAACATCAAAATCATTACAATGTGTTGTGCGACAGACAAACCTAATATGCACCCTCTAGAATTCTACTTAAATGTCGCCATAGTTGACTATGGCGACATTTAAGTAGAATTCTATAGTTGACTATGGTCATTTTGCACCTCGACTAAGATGTGCACCAGCAATTTCCATTCAGGTCACAGCCACTGTATCTGGAATAATAACAATAAACCAAAACTTCCGTCGTTTCATGCAATCGAAACCCACTACTGCTTAGTGCTTCTATTCTGCCTTCTTTCCAATAGATAAACCGTTTGAGGTGCGCCAGATTATCATTTGTGCAATTTCAGGTGCAAAATGTGTCGTTATTTTTCGATAGAGATTTTATGAAACCTTGAAGTGCATCGATGTCCCATTTGCGAAGACATATTTCAAGATTTACAAAGAACATACCGCAGTCCTTCTGAACAGTACTTTAATGTTGATACTCGGTCTCAAAAAACTTTTCCCCTTCGATTCAACAATAGCGACGATCCATTTGTGTTTACCAAACGCAGTGACTGCAAAGTATTCTGCTTACAATACTGTGTAATTAAATTTATAAAATTATAAAAGAAAAACATCGAAAATAGATTCTTCGCATTAATCACAAACAATATCATTACAATGAAATAATCTACGGCTATTCTACGACTAAAAAATTGCTGTTATTTAGAAATTTTTATAGGCAAGCGCCATCTACTTCAGTTTGCGCCTAATGTTCTGGAAAAATTCCGTATTTCCGGTGCTTCCTTCAAATGCAATACTGGCCGTACGAGTTGTCAATCCAACTGTTTTAAGCTGTATTCTGACCAATCTGCCTGATTTGCGCCTGAAACAGTCATCTTCGCCGAATTCAATGAAATTTATTCTAATTTAGTTTTGTATGTTGAGAAATTTTCCTTTAAAGTGCAACCAATGCAAATTAAATATTGCAATGGCTCTGCGTTGGACTTATTCGCCTAAAGTACCCTTCTGGCACGAATGTTGCACTCTTTGTTTAAATATTGAAAGTAAACAGGTAAACAAGACGTAATCAAGTCGATACGCTCGATTTTGTTGACAATTCACGGTTAGTAGCCATTAGCAATATGCTGACAGTATTGACATTAGGTTATGAAACATGCGCTCCAGTAAATCTCTTCTTCAAACAACTACGAAAGCCACCACCGTCCTTCTTTTTGACAATAGCTAAGCCACTAACGCACTTAAACTTGTTTCTACTTACATAAATGGAGCTTCCGAGCACATCACTCGAGAACGAGAAATTGAGAGACCGTTGAGAATCATCGTATCGCACAATGAGAAAGACTAAAAGGACGCTCACTTAGCATGGATGGTATCAACAAGCTCATCTGCGACATTACTGCAGAGAGTTTTCAACGCATTTCCCATCGCAATCCAAATAATGCTCGCACCGACGACGCTACCTCCGAGTACGTTGATTGTGTCACTGATTAGACCGATGCTTCTACCACTACCGAAGCATTTCTCAGCATTTGCTGCCAATTGACGACCCACTACGATGCCAATTTCTCCTGTTTTATCCACTGCAAACATTCGTTTGTTAAACATTCAACTAGAATCTATGGAATAAAGTAACTCCGAGATTCTAAAAACCCGATGTTTTACTATGCAAATCAAACTGTTTTGCCATTTATGGGTTCTATTTCTATTGCACGGAAATTATTTCACGTATGCAATCATTGCAAATATCCAAAAAAGAGATCTATAAAGCGAATAGAAAATTTTCCTTGCACATCAAAAAGATTTTCAAGAAAACCAGCGTTGGTTGAGTAGGATAGAATGAACAAAACCATTCAAGAAACTTGGGAAAACTCAGAAACCATTCGAGGAAATCTTCTATTCAAGAAAAGCACTGAAAACCACGAATAGGAAACTAGAATTTCGTACACTAGAATGAAACCTATTGCATGCAGCAAAATGGTGGAAGAATGCATTGAAGCTTTGTCTAGTGAAATATTTCGTGTGAACAAGACCATCATTTCAAGGTCTAGCGTAGGTAGGATGGTTGATCACATGCTAAAAGATCTTATCTATCAACTTCCAGATGTTTTTCCAGAAATGCAGCTGCTATTAAATAAGCACTGAAACCAGCTGATAGCCGAACGCGTCGAAACATATCTGCGCCTCGAAGGTTACCAAATCCAACTTAGCACTAAAAAAATTGCGAAAGAAGTATTAGGAAAGGCATTCAGCTATGAGATTATTTCACTTCTGCATGAAAATAATTTCCATACATCATTAAACAATGCTTTTGGCGTTGAGAGTTTCAATCAGCAATCATGCGAACTTTCACAGTGATTGTGAATATCCGCGTAAATTTCTTTCGATATTTTTGGGTATTCAACTCTTTTCTACAATCTATTTCAACATATGTTTTCCTTTTGTTTTAATTCGTGCTGAAGTTTTTTATTGTTTTCTTTTGTTATATATGATTTCTTATTTCATTTAAATTTCACGATATTAGTTACAGTTTCAGTTTTATGATTGATCTAATGTTATACAATTTTCAGAACTGATATGTGCTAATATTCAATAAACTTAATGCCCATAAGTGTAAAAAAAACAAAGAAAAAATCTAGCTAACCAGGGATTAATATTGGCGAATATGGCTTGGAAAAAGTTGTTCATCACTTCAATATGTTTGTGTTCCACAGTTCAACGCTGCTTTCATTAGTAAACACTTTTACGCATTTCACTGATCTCTGTTAACAAAAATCCTAACGCCATCAGGATCCGTACAAGCCCGGCGTAGAAGGAATACATCATCAAAATGCACGCATCATTTGGTGATGATTAGCACGACTTCTCATTGCGCAGGTGGTCTCCTACACTCATGCCAACATAAATGTATATCGGTTTTGGTTGCAGAGAAAAACTTACAAAAGTATTTAATGCGTTTGGCAACGAATTTGCTGCCTCGATTAACGTTGTGGACACCTGCTTCGACCAGCGGATGGACATCCATCTGATGTTCGTTGGGATGCATCGATGATCGATGCTTGCCTGCCACCTCTGCCACTGATTTCGACATTTTCGCCGCGGTAGAATTCATTTTCCATGCTATATTCTCACTACCTAAATCACGAGATTCGTTTGCACCAACTGATCGAATCATACAACGTCATTATTACAGGCGAAGGATCATGAAGCGCTGCTTTTTAGCACTAGGATTCGTCATGCTTGTTTCATGAGCTAAACGATGTTGTAGAAATTTTTCAACTGTATATGAAAAACTATTCCCTTTTATGGAAATTTTTCATCCATTAACGAATAACCAACGTCGAATATTCAATGACGCCTTATCAAAACAATCCAAATATCGATTTCCAAATAATTTGAGCACCAAATAACGTCAAATGAGAGAAAAAAACCTTTGATGAGCGTTTCGGCAAATTCCTCGCTAAGTCTTCTTCTTTTTTTGCATCTTAGAGAGGGCACAATTCCAGGTGTGTGCACTTCACTGAACTGTTTCAGGAATTTGAAACAATCGTCGTCCATCCGCTTTTATGGATCAGACAATAAGATTTTATCAATAAACTTATCTGAAATAGTATTCTTTATCGACACTCTTCTAATTATTAAAAGTACTAGAATCTTTGATAAGCATACATGATTAGGGCTGTGAAGAATATACTCCTAAAGATCTGATGTTGTCACTTGACCATAGACGGATTTGGAAGTGAAAATTTGAAAGAGATAATATTTATAGCTCAGAAAATGGACAAAAAAAAATTATATGATAATAATATGCATATATATGACCATTAAACGCAAAATGTGATCGAAATTCTGTTTGATTAAAAAAAAAACAAAGCATCTAATAAAAACTCGGCAATATATTTATGTTATAATATTATTAATGAAGGTCAATAATTAAGCGATAGTAATGAAAGAAGCTTTTTGCGGTGGAACAATCGCAAAGAATCAGACGTCACAATAGGCATTGCGCAATATCACAACACAACTAAACGTATCGATAAATTGCATCATTCACAATCACAAATCTTCTCAAAATTCCAGCAGTTTGCGAATTTAACAATCTATTCAACCTCACAGAGGATTCCATCGATTTTAGCTCATCAAAGTTGTGACAGTTAATGAAACAAGTAACTAATTTCAATTTGCTGTGGTGCTGTTGATTACTTATTGCACATTTAATAACTGAGAAAAAAAAGGGCTCATTCGCGTAGAGAAATTATATTGAACAAATCCATATAAAGACAAAAAAAAAAAACTACGTCTATACTTCAACAAACTGCAAGTGAGTTGTAAGGTGATTAATCGCCGTTGTGAGACGAAAACACATAATGGTCGATAATACTGAGAAAGATTTGTCAATCAGATGTTGCAATAATTTTCAAAAGACTCAATTGTTCTTAAGCAACTTCCCAACTTATTCAGCTAACATTAGTCGTAATTGAACGACAGCCTTGGGAATATAAGAAAACGCAACTGACGAGAAATAAAGACAAAGATGGCCGAAAGAAATGTAGTTTTAGTGCAATAACCATTGCTGATAGGTAAATGAGTGGAAAATGAATATGAGTAATATGTACATATGTACTATGATCGGACTAATGTACTAATGTACTATGATGTACTATGATCGAATGCTCCAGAACTAACCCTCAATTGCTATGCACCTCAATGCAATCATGCATTTTGAATAACGTGCTTAACTAGGGGACTATTGACATGCAAAGGTATTTGAAGGGTTTTCAAGTGTGTGCTCAGTAAGACAATGACCAGCTTTATCGATGAAATGTTTCTACCACGAAGGATATTCAATATAATTAGGGCAACAGTTACCGATTTTATCATCGAGGCAGATAATGCACTAGGAAGAATTGTAAGAATTTCATATAGAGTTGGGGGGGGGGGGGGGAGGTGGGGTGACAACAGTGTCACAAATAGGGAGGTCATATTTACTACTCATAAAACGTTACAAATCTTAATTAGCAAAGGAATGGGTTTGATGGAAGTGGATGAGTCATAAGGGCGTATACGTCGTTTACGGCGTGCCATGTCAGTGCCGTTTGCAGCAAAGGCCGCTGTCCAAGGGTGAACCGAAGAGGACGATTCGCACAACAATATTCATTTCGAGAGAGACGAAGTGCGTTTAGGCCGTTTGATAGAGACCTGGTCAACAGCACTGGGGCATTTGCGCACAACATTTCTTTTATACGGATACGATGGGCGGGATTTGCATTAGTAGCTTTGGGCAAGGGGAAAAATTGGAGCACAAGAAATTAGTAAAAACATTATGAAGTGACATATAAAGTAAGAAGAGAAATGGAATCGTTATTGGGTTGACCAGCGGCAAAGAGTAACAAAGTTTTATAAAATCATACATCACGCATTGCAAGTATCTAATCAACATATCATATTCTGCACAAAGTTCTGAGCATAAGAAAAAACTATAATACAATCGGCAATATTCTCAGATGAGAGCTAATGAATGATATTGATGGATGATAGTGAATGATACTAGAGTTAATGAATACTAATGAATGAGTGATACTGATAACTGAATGGAGATCGAAAATCCTGCAGCGATCCATGAAAACAGGTGCGCTTTCCTGCGTCGACAATTTCTGACTGCAACTTATTCTAAACAAGAATAACTCTGAGTTGAAAGAAATTTGGGATAGCATTGAATGCAGAGAATCTGCGAGAAATTGCTGAGGATGAGAAATACCGTATTACGAAAGGGAGCAAATAAGAACAAATCAAATTCGATGTCGGAAAACCCATTGACAATGCAGCATTACAACGAAGGGTCACAGTATATGCCTATATCCTAACTGATCTAGACGAAATATTTCTGAACAATAACTGTAAAATGGATTCTCATTTTGCGCAGTTATTTTGTCCAGTAACGGTCGTGTGAAGTAATTTTTGGGGTAATCTATAGGGACGACGATACATGCGTACAGTGCTCCACTGTAGGTTCAAAACAACTGATGAAGACATTGAGGCAGCACCCCCAAAGTTAACACTGTACAGGTCTCGGAAGAGGACTTGTGTTTTATGACTACAACTGCTTCCAGAGCACTATAAAACCTGCACTACTTACGCAGAAGTATAGCGGACACTGCACTCAGGTTTGGTCACCTCACACCTCCATTTCTTACTGTAGATCTACACTGTACACAAGTTTGGTCACCTCACATCTCCTTTGGGACCGAGCGCGCAGGAAATATGCAAAACAGAGTGCTGGCACCTAACAAATACAAGGCATAACGAAGAAATAAGTCATTATAAAACATTTCATTGCTACACTCCACTCATTCAACGACACCTAATGCAATATTTGCAAGAATGGATGTTGGTTGTATATCGTTCGTTCACCTCCTGGATCCTGTTCATTATCCATAAATTTCAACCTGTGTTCAGAAAACATCGCCAGTGACAACATGACCTTCGACTAGCAGCAACTTTACGATTCATGTTCTTTAATAGATTCTTGACCAATTGTTTAATGGCCCAATGACGGCCGGTAGATAATAAGGAGAAGTGGTTAAGCAGAAACGATTTCCTCGACCTCAAACAACTGCCTATTTTCCGGGGACCAACAAAAAATAGGATTATTCACGTGCGCCGATGACGTAGCTATGCATCAAACCCGCTGTGTACCGACCATTAACACGTGTGCCCTGACCTTGACAATCGCTCGTTTCCCATGATGCATCTAACGGCACTTAAGCAAAACATCGCAAACAATCGTTATCTTGATAATAAAACCGTTTATTTACGTGGAATAAATGGGAAAAGCATAGAAAGATTTGATAAATCAATTATGACTGCTGTGCAGAAGTAGAAGAGAAACCAGAAGAGAAAATAAAAGAATCAGAAAAGAAAAGAGATTGGAAGGATATAAAACAAATGAAACGGAATAAAAGAATAAGGATATGGGCACATGACATGAGAGGTTGAGAATCAAGTATAAGAAAATGCTTCACAGTAGAGTTAAACCTAGATCTATAAAAGCCCACGCCGTGTTTGTTTATAGCATCAATGTGGGATTGATTTGAATTAGCAAAAATAGATGAAACAAAGCACTCGCTAAAGAAATTATAGAAATAAATATCAAGGAAAAAAAATAATAAACACTAATAAATCGCAGATGCGTATGAAAATGACAGTTGTTTAACACCATCGAGAAATTCAACAAGAAATAGTGCTCTCAGGGGGACGGAAAAGACCGCAATCGAGAATAACTCAGACGGGTGTTGAATCCCGTTCGTTAACAATTACTTTCAGTGTGGAGGTGACTTCATTAAAAGTCATCCCCTCTAGATACTTTCCATCGATAACCGAGAAGCAAAATCTCTGCCCTCTGTATATCTGCATGTGTTTGCCTTTAAGCTTTCTTTCCCGTACAAGCAAACTATTTGTTGCGCAGGTGACCATATCGAAGCTTATTAAACAAACTGAGGTTACAATGAATGAAATAATATAGCACACAACCCCTAAGAGTTTCGAAAGGAACTTAATTCTCACTCTTCGTGAAATGATGAACGCCTCGCTGCGATAGTCTGACAAGTTGATAATCGACCTTTTTCGAATGAGCAATAAAAGGGATTGCCATTCACTTGAAGATGGCCGACTCCGTCAATTCTATCAATCCCTGCAGGAAAATTGTCGTCGCTCATCTCCCGCCATTATTGCGTCATTTATATGATTTATCAATCCCGTCACTCTATGGGTCACTATTGTTGTTTCTTCCTTCTTACAACTAAACTAATTTAACAATCAATTTCTTGTTATTTTTGTAACTGATGATGGCATCGTAACGTTGAAACGTTTCGCCAGTAAGTGTTCATTTGTATAACAATCTACGACAGTTGTATAGAGTTTATTTTCGATGTTCAGTTAGAGAGTGCAATATGCGCATTGGCCCTTAAAGGGGCTCTTTACATGAGGAAACAAGTACACAGTAAATATAATAAAATATTTGCAATCATTGCCTCTTAACTGATAATTTCTTAGCACAAACAACTAAATTAAATGAATTCTCATCGAGTTAAGCAAACTTGGCAAAGAGGAGTTATATGTTTATACTATCGTCGCAATTACAGAAATGTTTAACTCGTTTTTTTGCGTATTTATAACTTGGCGTCTTCAAAGCACACTATGGCAACGTTTGTCTGCGCATGTTGTCGATGTTTCTGTGTATTCGTCGACGTTGTAATCTCAGCTCAGGAAGTACTGTTTGCAGAATTTTCTCTTCGAAGCTCACAAGTTGCATATAACAAGAAGGTCAACACCTCAGTCAGAACAAGCGGTATTTGGTATAGCAATAATAACTAAATCAGAGGAGCTCAAATCAAAACAGGTTTCTTTGACTTAATGTGATGGACATAACTTCCAAGACAATGAGTTTTGTTCCTTAAAATAAAAGTGAAAGTGTTGACAACATCTAGGTAGGTTTGGAACGCGACAGTTTGTCTGCAAATAGGAGACACTTGCTTTGGCAAAGACATTCCTATGAATAAACTCCGTTTTCGCATCATTTTTTATCACGAAAGTTCAGGCATATAAATATTTGCATAGATGACAGCATATGTAGTCCTTTATCAGCTTTTAAAATGTATTTTATAGGTTGCAGTATCTAAAGTATGTATAGGCTACAGTACATGTTTATTCAACGTATATACCTATACATTTACATATATTCCAAATTTGCAGTATTATATATATAGTATAGAGATTACAGTACAAGATTTTAGAGGTTGATGATACACATACAATTTATACAGCATAAGAGGCATATAGAAGTTACAACTGATGAAAACAAGCATGACGAACAAACAATCTGATCATATCTAACAGCAAAGAAGTTGGTGCTACATAGGGCAAAAGAATTCCAGCACGATATTCCAGGAAGAATGTCTTCAACCAGTTCTGAGTAGGAAATGCACCACGTTAGGTTAACTTCATCACCAGAATATGCGAATGAACGCCGCCACCTTAATAACGAGAAATGTAAGCAAAACGGTTAACACGGACACAGACCGCATAAACGGCACACACAAGCAAACGATACCCACACAAACGTGCACACCACTGAACACATAAAACCCTCATAAATATACATATGCACAAGCACATGCACACGGTCGGGAGCTTGTCTTGAAGCTGGATAGATTAGTGTTTTACACATCATCACTATGCATTAACAAATTCACATGCATTTAGCTATACAGGCCGTTTGCTTTATCATTGAATAATGCCTTTTGCGTAGTTGTCATCGACGATTTCGGCATAAATTTGTTCAATGCATTTCATCGCATAATCGTTATAGTGTGAACCAATATCGAAAAACGAATATAAGTTTTCCGGGTTGAAAATTCGACAAACCTGGAAAAAATACGTCATTACTGACTTTTCTGCGAAAACTCACTATCAATTTTCTTGCACCTGAATTTTTCTTTGTCACAGACGATGATGACATCTTAAGGTGAATGTGTTCAGTTGGCGATCTTATATAAGTGTAAATAAGAAGCTTGTTCAGTATAATAGTTTCTGAGGTTATCAATTCCTCCATCCAAAGAGGACCTTATTGGGCTCATCTGTTGGTGTAATCTCGATTTCCATTCAACTGAACTGTCACGTAAGAAATGAAATGCGACATCTATGGCCAAAATTTACAGTCAGAAGCTCGTCGTCATTTAATCTCTTCCATGCGTACAACACAACGGACGTAGTATTACCATACTATCCCAAACCTTGCCACATACAAGACGGTAAAGAGGGAAAAATATGCCGTATCGACATGCAGTCTGCTGGGTTTCGGTCATATAAAATGGAAGATTCTTTCACAGGTAACCGAGCTCCACCCCTAGGCGGATTCAAGGAGAATAGAACTGCATACTCACTTCATGTTAAACCAAGACACTGTCCAACTAGGTGAATGAAACCGGGATGGAACGCATTAAAATAGACAAAGAGAAAGGTCCTGCTGAAAAAAAGGATATAGTGTAAATAATGAGATTACAAATGGAACCTAATATTCATGCGTATCGGCTCCCATTCGTTCACATGAACACGGGTGCCATGTCCACGCGATCTGTTCAAAAGGATGAAAATTTGCCTTACGACCAATCACTACGGTAACAACATATGATCGTCTTACCGTAGACGCACCGGAAAAGAGCAACGAAGAAGGTTCTTTGTTGTTTAATGATGAAGTGTGTAAGGGGGCTAATGAAAAGAAACGAAAAACAAGGAAAAGGCTAAGAGAAAAGAAAAAGGAAAAAGATGCGTGAGGCGTTAACGAAAGAATTGTTAGACGATTGTTTATTACTATTCTGTTGTGAGATGCCTTATATGACCTTACTCATGGAATTATGCGAAATTGCTTGCTCAGGTAAATTCGCGGATCCCTTTTCTTGATTGTTTTGCACATGTACGAGGTCGCCTTGGTAATGCATCACTATGCATTTGTACTACCTATATGACATATCTTCCAACTGTACCCTTCAGATAGCGTATTTCAAACACCACCAACTAGCGCCTTTTGATAGGTTTGCATAAATCGAGGCAAGAAAAAGAGGATTATCTCATCACTTATCACATGCAAAAAATTTCTATAGTAGCTATTTACATACACTGAAACTTGAAGTCAGAAACGTTTCGGATTTCTATTGAGCACAGAGTGAATAAAAGTGTTGCTATTTGATTTCTTTATGAATAATGCAATGTGTTATGTGATACATGGATATTTGATATGAATGCAATACGATGAACTTACTTGATGATCGCAAAATAATTTATAAGTAAATATCCGATCACAATTTGAACATTTCAGGTTGTCCAATCGTTTGTAGACATGCTGAACTTCGCTCCAAAAATATGAATAATCAATTTTCAGACCATCAAACGATGATGCCCTTGCATCCTCAATACTCTTCATAAGAAGAGGCGTATAAAATCTAAATCACTCCAAACAATTAATCCGAATTTGTTAGGTAATGAATTCATTGCCAGATATATATCGTGGAGGTGAATCAAAAAAGTTGTTTTCAACAGAGAATTGTGCTGTTGCATTTGACGTTGAAAAATAATGACGTCTAGAACGGCTGCAATGTTTCAGCAGAAGGCGTTCTTCATAATCACCTCCTGCTTGCATGGCGTATGTCCTTATATTTATTTAGTACATCCGGGTCAAAGCATGATCCTAATGGCGTTTGTTGACAATGCGGTCTGCGGAACAATCAGTCAACAGCAAGTGGGAAAATATTTTTTGACTTACTACGAAGAATTTTTTCGTCACTTGTTACAGTTAAGTGTCCCAATTTAACCGCCACGTCTGATATGCCGCATGTGACTCTCAGAGAAATCGAAAAAGCAGTGCAAGCATAAAATCAAGAAAAGCTGCAGGACTGTATCAAGTACAAACGAAAGCTAACAGCTTGCGAAGGCACTGAATGCTGAATGCTCTATTCACCAGGCATCTGCAGCACGGAAAGATATCGGTAAAAAAAAAACTGAATTTTCACTCGTTGTTCGTTTCTGCTAGCCACAAACCGCCGTCTCCTGAAAAGCCTACCCCGCCACAGCAGCGTCTGTAACCACAAATCAACCAAAGCTCGTGCATCGGAATAGAACGCATAGTAAAAGAATGTCGGACGTTTGAATATGTGCGCATTTCTATTGCATTCTACAAGTGCACAAGTCACTGATCGCTTGTGAGTTTGTGCAAGTCGACCACTTTCGAGCACATCACAATCCTTTTCATATATTATTGTACGTCTTTTTTCCTCCCTCCCAGAAGTAATTTCATTGCGGTGCCATGTTCATTAGCTTTTAGTATATCTGTGTAATTTTATCAGTTGTACTATACCCTACACGAAGGAATATTTATTCATTCATTCATTTATAGTGCGGCCGGTTAGTAAATATGGAAAAGAAATTATGAGTGAACCACTTTTCTTTGTTTATTGGCAATGGATATTCGATGACGATGCGTTTCGTCACTGCTGAAATTCGATCGATTGTATACTGAATATTATTGAACTGATCATCTTTTGATAAATCGATAATCGGTGAGTCGAGTGGAAAGAATGAGCTGGAAACGAAAGAAAAAATTATTGCTTGCAATAAAAGTCGGTGCGTAGCAATTTTCAGTTGAGTACCATATTAATTTCTTCAGTAATCGCTATATCAACAACAACCTCGTTCATTTCGAAACTTCCCAATGGTCTTATTGTGCATCCCATTTCAGCTAGGGAAAGTCGTTTCGAAACAACACCCCTTATTGTTTTAATCCTTTACTAGGAATTACCAATTCTAAAATACATCAGCACCTCATCCTTTGCTTACAGCTTATGCGTAACAGAAGGACATAGGAAGTTCTGTCTTTGATATACGTCCACGTAAAATAATGAGAAATCCAAAGATTGCTGCGTCTTCACGAAATGTTGTTAACCGGTGCATGCAGCGTGCAAGTAACACTGCTTTCGGTGCACCGGTAACGACCGACCAACTGTAACTTGAGGTAGGTATAAAAGACATGGATGGCACTAACTGCTTTGCATTACAAAAGAACCCCCTCTCCCTTATATAAATTGCCCTCGAAATCACAAAAATTTGAATCCAAAGATTGCATCTGCAGTATTATTGAATTAACCTTAGCTTTCAACCAGTAGGTCCAGTGTGGCGCTTCTCTCATTCTACGTTATCAATTCTTTTACTTTGTTAACGATGAAATACTCGATTCGATTAACAAAGTTATCTCCATCTTTTGATATATTCGTGAAACTACAATCGAATGCTAAGCAAACTTTGAAAACTCGAAGCATCATGCAAATATAGTTCGATTTGTGCGTTGTGCACAAGCACATTATTGTATAGAAGTTTTGGCTTAAAGTATAGTATAGTTTTTTCTTTGCTGCATCTGCGCACAAATTGTACTTTTGCGTTTTCTCGACTTGGAATTCGTGAAATTCTTTTACGTTTTAATGGATCCGATAGCGTTTATTTGATCACGCGTGAAATAAACGTTTAATAGGCCACCTTGAAGGCATTATGGTGACGTCATCTTTGTGGGTACACCTATATGCATCTATGTGTGTATGCCTCTCCAAGTCAGCAAGATTTCAACTGGCGAGGCACAAAAGTTACAACAATTTAAATACATCATAGTATAATCCCCCTTCTTTAATTTCTCTTGCATCCACTGCCTTTTTTGTGGAACAGATTTCGCTTTACGACCTCCCAGTCGGAAATTTTTGCAAGCGTGTGTTTTGAAGGTGGAGCAGAAATTCTTCTTCTAATGACTGCCGTGATAAAATGTTTCGAATGCACCTTACATGCAAGTACAATACTGTACCGATTCTCAGAAGAAAGTAAAAGCACTTTCATAATAATGGAAGTCTCCTGGATAATGATATCATTGATCATGATCGTCGCCGCAAGCAGAAATGGGGAAAAAAAATCAGATTTGCCTATATATTCGAAATCACATCGTCCATTCAGTTTCGTAATTAAAGTTATCCGATCGTCTATAAGCGAATTTATTTTTTCCTAATCAAAATTAGGTACGAAGGCCCAGAAAATGTTGTACGAGAACTCAGAAGTTTCAGCGCCTTCGTGTTGTGTATTTTTCGCTCCATCCAGATTGACAAATTTTGAATCAGTAAATAAGATGACCATGTGATATGACGATAAGACTTAATTTTAGAGAGTTATCAATCAAAATTTGGAAAATTTATAGCTCGGACTCGTCCGTATCCTTATATTCACTACCAACGGAACTGTCTACAATCAGTTAATATATTTACGATCACCCTTAAATTGTATATTTATAATGTGCATTGATAAAAGCGGCTTTTTGGATGCAACAAAAATCAGCTATCCATTAATTGTTTTGAAAATGTGACACGAGAGGGAAGAATGGTGAATAGTGTTCTCCAGTGAACAACATTATTAAAGCTATTTTACGCCAACAAACGATTTCATTGAAATAGCATATAAACTTTGTTTGCTTCTTACCGGAAAATAATGAAAGTAATATCCGGTTTCATCTCCTCTATAAGCTCGACACTGGCGTTTAGAAACGGACCACATTCCATGATCGCGTTAAATGTGTAGGTGGAACCAATAAAAGGTGGACATCCGATATTCGCGAGAAGTCTTATTTCTTTGGCACGTTGTCCGAAGGCTTCAACAACGGCGTAGAGTGCTCTGTGAGCGAAACTGTTGCCAAAAATTGCAACGCTTGTCTTCCCGATGTTCTGCAAAGAGAGTACCGTTTTGCTCAAACGCAGTGGAAGTGATGAAAACCTCAACATGCAAGTAAACTACAAATACAGCATCTTCATTTCGCATATAGTACTATTTATTCAACACAGGTTTTTCTCTTGTTAATATATGACACAATCTTATTTATAAGAATGAGACTAAAAGCATATATGATAGGAATAGTATCTATATGCGCCTATAAGAAGCGAACCGGAAAAAATCGCAGAGGTATGCGCTTGCTTCAGTCGTTTCACTCCGACTGTCTTTAGTATCGTGCCTTAGAGTTGCTTAGAACTTAGCCCCATCTGCTTACAGCATACCATCACACGCATGCACGAGGTAAGGCAGCTTCTAAGTTGGGGCAGTTCAGGGCCATGTTACATTTGTGACATCTCAGGTGGCATAACTCAGTCGCTTTCCCCTTATCGACCCCCTTTTCATCCTTACAAGAAAAATTTTGCTGCAATACAAAATAAAGCCAGGAATTTTTGCCTGTTGACCTCTTCCCGCTTTATTGGACTAGTACTGTTTGGGCAAAGACTATTGCAGACGTCCTCGATTCTGACCCTTCTTCGCTCTCGCCGACCACTGGACCTACACCACAGTTGCTGAACTTTGTTTAGTAACCTACGTCTCTCGGGAAATACAAAAATATCACAAAAGCTGCAGTGAAGCCTTCTTAACACCAATCAATTTTAAAATTCTGGGTTAAGAAATGGCCTCACCCTCCTATTCCTCCCTGTCCCAGCCGTTCTCTTCTGCGACAACACCGATCCTTCATCAAACTTTATTAAATGACTTGTTTTCGCGCATCTGACCCACTATCTCCTATTGTTATACCTCACGGAAAACTTCCACGAAAAATCTTCAGCAGTCGTTTGATCGAAATAATCATAGAAAATTTGTGACTGTTAAAGGCTCAACTATAGACATCACAATCATCGAGGAACCTTTTTGAATAAATATGAGTGCGAGGGTATTAGAGTCATTCAGCAATTAATGATTTGGAAAAAAACGTATTGGATGATATAGCGGCACAATTTCCTAATAAACGGCTGCAGCAGCCTAGAGGCGTCTTTAGATAATTGTTGACCTTTTCAGGAAGAACAAGCAAGAGACATAACAGTTAGTTCCCTTTATTCGCTGGATGAAAAATATGAAATTTCGATGTCACTCATCGATGCACCTGTGCTTCGAAATATTGTTGCAATGTATGGTGGAAATGTGCATAGAGCTCTGCAATCTACTCATTGCATCACATAGGAGTATAGAGGAAATCCACGAGGTCCAGGTTCCAATCTGCTAAGATGGTATTTTTGAACGATATTTTACCTTGTAATATGCAGTAAACGGGATTTCGATGCTCTTTGAGTTGAAATATTTGTCTAATAATGGATCCGGTAAGGAGTCGTTTGGAACACCGACTGGCCAGTAACGCATAAAACGTTCGTTAGCAACTAAGGCATTCTGCAGCAATGAACTCGTCAACGTTTTAGGCCGATAGTCTTGACGATGGAATGCAAAGCAATCCTTCTCTGCAATTCATTCATCACGTCACATAGGTGAACCAAAGTTATTACAAGACTGCAAATTGAATGCTACCAACACGGATAATTTATTGGTGATAAAATGCGATTTAAAGCTTTAGTTTTCAGAGAAATGCATTCCAGCAAATGAGGAAAAGTCAAAATGGAGAATAGAGGCCGAAAAAAACTTATTACGACAGCAGCCATTGTGGACAGTCCTCAGCAATATCAGTCACTAACCGAATAAAGTCTTTTCCACTGTTTCGTTCATACTTCCATCATTTAACAACGTTGTTATGCTCGATCGATCCGTTTGTTGCTCGCGAATTAGCAGTGGGGCATTCGGGTACTTCATCAATATTATCGAGGAGAAGAAGATTGGTGAGATAAACATGAGTGCCTTTAGAAGATTTTCACGAATGAAATATTTCTCGACTGTTTTGAACGATAAGTACGCCAATAGGACGGATAGTTGCGCCAAGATGAGACAGTCTGAAAATCCTTTTCCATTTCTGCAACATCTCTCCATAAATGACGCACATTCCGTTGTTATGATTTCTAAAATGTAACTAGTAGCAGCGTTATGTGCTACGACGAGCATCGAGTGGATTTTCTTGAATTCGCATCCCACATGACTGGAAAGTTTGTTTTGGCAAACAAACACACATCATAAAGCAAACATAATGACTGCCGGAGATTTGTTACGATCAATGTTCTTCTTGCACAGGTTCCCGTCGGCATTTCCCAGCAAAAATTCTCGTAATTGCTGAAAAAGGGCATAGAGATTTATAAAGTGGGGGATTCATATCTGCTTAAGTTATCGATTTTTTCTACAGTAAAGAGGCCATTGTCACACTTAGGACAATCAGAAGGCCAGAAAGAGTGGAAGATAGGAAAACTGTTGAATTGATAAATAGAAATTCTGAAAGCAAAAGGTTGGGAAAACCAACGTGTCATTCAATAATCGTTTGGAATTTTGAACAGGAAGCAAAAACAAAATTTTCTGGAATTTCCCGTCTCAAAAAGATGAAAATTTTAAAGATTCATCGGGGTGGGAAATTTTGGTTCAAGCGCCGACGATCAAAGGAAGCATCGAAGGAGGTGAAGAAACGGATGAGAAGGAAGCGTATAGACAGGATCTGAAATGTATAGAAGCGAATTGAGCTGTGTCGGCCTTAATGTTAATGTTCAAGTTAGCTAGCACATGAGACTTAAAGTATGACTAAGTTTATCGATGGCTGTTGCAGATCAAAACTTCTTGAACATATATTTCACTAGCTTCAGGATAAGAAACCTCCGAAAAATTCATGCCGGAAGTTGAAATGTTCAAGTTGCAAGACTGCCAAAGTTTAAGCTGGGAGAAGCTTCATGCCTTTCGCTTCTTCAAGAATGGCAACTGCCCTTGCTCAGATGCCGTTTACTTCTACGCTCATTAGAGAAGATACAGGTTTGTTAACCAGAAAACTTTTTCCAACTGATTACGAAATATTTCTACGAGGATCCAATAAACCTGATGTCTTAAAAATTCGCTTCCTCCTACGTTCAACGGTATGACTTTGTCGATGCCAATGTAACGAAACACCGGAAAGTAAAAGGTTTCAACGTCCCTCTCGGAATTTGTTTCACTGTTTTCGATTTGCGTAAATCCATAGCAGAGCTGCTGTTTTTTTGAACTGTTGTCACGGTCTCAAAAATCGGATCCACTAAAGTGAATATCAAAACTACTTTTATAGATACTGTTTGAGCAGAGTTTAACGATCACGGGTTATCAAATGACCTTCGAACTGAATGGACCATTGAACAAACGATTTCTAAGTTAATGCAGAAACGGTCTTATATGAAATCCACGTTCATTGGATGATCTCCATGGATATACGCGCAACACCAACTGTTGCTGGCAAGCAGCAGCATAACGTCTCCAAGTTTGGGTGAGCGAGGGAACATGCATGTAAACGCTGCTTCCAAACTGAGTTTTCTGCGTGTAAACGTCAGCAATTCGCTTCCAGTGCATGCTACCTGTGCCACCCTGTTGCGAAAAAAAGACACCGACTTTTACAAGACGTTTTAAGCTGTTATGAACAAAAGAAAAGAAAAGCTTTTCAAATAGGTGGTTTCAAAGCAGTAAATAAACAAGTGGCTTGCCTCTAAACAGTAGCTGATCTGCATGATGAATATACCTGAAGAATACAATAACTGGCCAGTGGGCGAGATAAAGAGAATAGGATATGTCTCCAATGAAAAGGAGCGTTCTACTGATGAAGAAATCATTCACAGAAGGCGATATACGAGCGACAATTAAAGTCGCTGCAGCTGTTACCGTAAGGCGACATAACAACTCGATGTTCGGTATGAACAGGATTACCGGCGAGATAAGGAAAGTCGCTATAACGGCAACCATCTTACACGCCATTGCTGGAAGAACTGAAAATCCATTAATGGATAATACATGGGATCTGACAGCTAGATCTTTGTCTGAATCATACATTTTAGTAGTAATTGGAAATGCCCGAGCGGAACAAAAAAGGTTTCGTCTTTGGGTGCACAACAGGGCCATTCTTTTCAACTTGTTGACCAAAGGATCTTTGATCCAATCGCCTCATCACCAAATCGTTATGCCTATTTCGGAAAGATCGCAGTAGATGAAAAGTTTGCTCAGTTATTCGTCATTTTCAACGGATTTCTGACAACTAACATACAATAAACCAGGACGGTGATTGCAAAAGCGATTAACTTCTGGAATGACTGCCAAAGAATTTGAAACACGCCTCCTATAAACACAACTATCAGAAAACATAAGCTGGGCAACTGACTTGGCATAAGCATCGACATGACATCAAAAGCTGGAAGCTATAGAAATGGCAATAAAGTGGCCCTCACTTCACCACTACAGGACCAGCTTTCATTTGCGTCCCATTCGAAGGTTGACAGGTGGGCTGACAACAAAGGAGCTTTCTGTTTTCAATTCTTACCATCTGCTTTAATGCATGATTTAAAGAAGTCAAAGGGAAATTTGGTTTCTCGCTTCCTGCACGCACTGCACCGATTCTCTTGAAACTGTTTTCGGATTGGTAAGATGGGTATATTGTACCTCTAAACATTTCTGAAAGATAAAATCGGAAAAGACTTCGAAACTGAAATATGATCGAGGACATCCTTCCTCCATACTGTTCCAGCCTTCTTTCGACAAATCATCAGAATCGAATTTCCAAGATCCTGCGACCAGAATTCCGATGCAGTGGACCGCGGCTCACAACGATGCAGGCATTAGCAGCAACTGCCACTCATGAAAGGGGTAACGCGAGAAGCGGAATCCAAAGATACTGACGAAATCGAACCGCTAACCCTGTGATGGAATTCGAAGGCAAATGAGCCCGCAAGAAACTGCCAGAGGCGAGACGGAAGCGACGAAAAATGGAGTTCACCAGTCGATTCGACATGCACAACGAACGATCCTATGGCAACAGTAGCGACGAGCATTTTCCCCAAGCTGAGACGGTGTGCAATCAACGCGAATAGTGGCGCAACACAATAGAATTGTATCTCAACGGCTAACGACCAAGCGTGCAACAGGAAATCATAGTTTGCAACCTGCAAGAACATTAGAGCACATATCATAAAGAGAACATTGCTAGGTGACGTCATATTACGTTTAAACATTTCTTCGACTTCCCAACGTTAGCGTGTGTTGGCTTATTCAAGAGATTTTGACCAATATTTCCCCGTGCTATGAGTAATTGCAACGACATTTGTTGAGACGCTTCATATTATGTCGACAAGGCTGGTTTCGACAACATATTTTCATTCCTCCTAAATCGAACCTGAGCATCCTATAGCTGAAACGCCCCCAGGTTAAATAATCGCTAAAAAAGGTATGTGGAATTTTTCCACATGATACCTACCTCCAGCCTGGGGACATAGGAGACAGATTTCTTTCAAAGTTAGATTATGGTTTTCGATTTTTCTTCGGTGCTGCTAAAGGTAAGTATAAGCTGTTGCAGTTATTCGGTGTACGCTGCATCTTGTTGAGTGGCAGAACGCACTCACCTCAGCAAAATAGTCCTTCTGTTGAAAATATTTGTGGACATTCGACAAAAAAGCAAGAGTCCATCCGCTATCAAGAGCAAGCAAGCGTTGATCATAAGAAATTAAATATATTCTTCCAACGACGAGCACAGCGAAAATCATGAGATAATAGGCAGGAAATATCCGACGAATACGCTTTGAGAAAAACGTTCCTGTATCGGCAAATGAGATCGGTGTGTTCCTCGAGAGGATCATCGTGATGAGGTAACCAGAAATGACGAAAAATATATCGACGCCAAGAAAACCCTTTGGGAATACACTCGGAAACAGATGGAATGAAAGCACATAGATGATCGCCACTCCACGCAAACATTGAATATCATCTCTCTTTCCGTTTTTCCCTAAAAACATCATAAAATCGCTGAGATCCAAAATTATAGGTTATGTGGAACATTAGAAATAACAAAATAAGTTTACGGCAGTGAGTGAATTATGGCAGCAGTAGGTGGTCTTTTCCAAACGGTTTGAAATAAACGTCGGTGAGATGAGAATTTTTCTTTGGATCCTCACGGATAATTTTACCAATAACCTTCCAAGTATGAAATGGACAAAGGTGCTGCTAAAACGCTTGGCGAAACAAGCCATATCGACCGAGTGAAATCGCCAGAGCAACGAATGTGCAATAAAGATGAAAATAAAAAAAACTTTATCATTTCGACCATTTTATCAGAGTGTTTTGAAGGGCTGGTCCAGCTACCCGATAAAGTGTTTTTTCTTCGTTGGTGATGGATATGAAAGTAACATGAAATGGTCGTAAGAAGAGTAATGAACGGTGTAACAAAAAAATATACAAAGTAATAGTTGACAGCGGGTGTTATAGAACGCTCATTTTGAATGATAATAAGGAACTGCTTAAGGCCGCAAAAGACAAAGAATCAGTGGTCAGAGCGCGTCAAACGCAAAAGAGGAGGAATGATGAGAATGAAATTTCACGCATGCTAAAAAATAGGGGTTGCTAAAAAAATGTGCTCCACTAATCAAAATCCCTCAGAAATGAAGAGTTTCGGCGGTGCGTTTACATCCGCAACGGTTTGCTGATCGGCAGGCAGAGGAGATTCGGAGCAGCAAGTCAAAGGTCGATCCCTCAAAATGGTAGCAAACCCTTAAAAGGAAGTGCGTAAAAGAAACGCTTTTTCATTCTATTCTTACTCCGCTTTCTTTTCCTCTCCGGATGATTAACATGAATACAAGCCACCGTGTAAGCAGATAAATGTGCTAGAGATCATATGAATCTCAGCCGAATAGACGAGCGAAATTGAATTGGTTCACGGTTGGCTCGACGATTTCCTTCCATAGGTGGGATAACAACATAATTGCTTTGTTTAGTTAAACTTATAGTTATAGTTCAGATGGCAACCGATGGGATTTATTGCACGTAGACATGCAAATTTAACAGCGTAACAATTAGACGATCCACCGATCAGTTGGATGTAAATTACATGTGCTAGTGCACTACAACATCGCAATTAATAATAAACAGATTGCATACAGCTGATATTTTCGTGTGATGTGGACAAAGCGTTCCTCCAACTTTCGTCACTGTAGGAATTAGCAGTTGGTTCATTCTGAAAGCTTATCATTAGTACAAGGGAGAGAAATGACGTTATAATCGGAATAGAAAACCACTCCTAGACATTTGTGGGATCATTTGTGCATTCGAATAGCTGCAAAAAGAAAAATATACGCACTGTTTTATTGGAGTGACCCAGACGAGAGGGGCAAAGGAAGAATGACGACGAAAAGGACTATAGTAGGTCACTGTTCTCGCTTCCAAGTCTTTGCTGTTCATAGAGCCTAACCCATGACACTTCACTTCATAAACCATGAATTCACATGAACTTCACAACATCTAATTCTCTGAGCTCCGCAAATAACGTCGAAATGCCTAGAAATGCGTCAACTTTTCCCATTGATTCACGATCTGCAGAACTCTTGCAAAGGCATATTACGATGGCGCTTACCGTGATCCCGTATATGCTTGTCTGCTTCCTTCTCTATTGGCTTGATTCCTTCCAAGTCCTGAACTCTAAAACCAATAGGTGCCTCCCATAATCCTCCACTCGTCTTCTTATCATATCAGTAATATCTCTCTCCCTTGTACAGCCCAACGATGAAGGAACTCGCAAAGTTGCGTTCATTGCTCTGCTACTGTCTCAGCTCTGCATTTCAGCTCTGTGGCGAAGACACGCGAGTGAGTTATACAGCTGCTAGAGAAATGAGAATTGAAATATGTCTCAAATCAGCAACTCGCGATATTGTCCACTTGACCTCTCGCCGCAGCGACTATATCGTTTCACTTAAGTAGCGGTGCGGTTCGTGTGCAGACGCAAACGTCTTTTGCGTTGTCAGTCTTCCTTTTTCATTTTTCATGTTTTATTGTTGAGCTTCCTTTCTCAATTTGCTTTCATTGTTAATTCTCGATAGCAGTGACTCTTGCTGATCTCTTCATTATGTATCTGCATCTCGTCAGTTGACGTTTCAATAAAAAGCCACCTCGTCTATATCAGATCACGTCTTATGATGTTTTCGTATTCGTTTATCAGTTACGTCGCGTCTTGATGTTGTCAAGAGTACGTTAAAGGGTTTAATTACCCAAGTTTGAGGTGTCGGGCGATCGCAGATTTGAGAAGTGTTCCCCGAACCTTGTGAATAGACTTGGGGCGAGCCAACTAGGAGGTTGGCCCAGACTCATTTGGCAAAAGAAAGGGCGCAAGTGGACGAGCCCTCTTCAATTCAGGCCAGTTTACCTTTATATCACGTTGTCGCTGAAGATCTCGAACGGTTTCGAGTCCAGTAGAGAAGTGACAAGCATAGCGACAGAATAGTCGACGGCGCAAGAAAAGCAATCTGCGGTAAAAAAAACTCTGAATCCGCACGCATTAGGCAGTGACGATTTTTCAGTCTTCAGATAAACTGGTGGTCGGCGTAAGCGCAATCGTCCGTCACCTTGTTTCGCGTGAAACAAGTGTATCGAACTTTGCATTTTTACACTGCCACAATTGTTATAAGAATTGCATTCATAAAGCTGCCTTATTGCGCCCACAGTGTGTATCCTATCATTCTCGTCGCACAACCTGCCCCCCAAGTTCTCGCCAGTTTTTGGATAATTTTCTTTGTTTTACTTGCTGTTTTCACATTGTTGTTGTTTCGACTGGCCTGCATTGCTTATAAGTTTTACTCCACGTGCATCGTGATTCTTAATTCTGTTATCCTTCATTCTAATAAACCGGCGATCTAACTGTTTTCTTTTCTGTCGTCAACATACGAACCGCAACATCGTTTTCTCCACGACAAGCTCAACAAACTGACATTTGCGCAGATATCCAAAAAACAATAAAAAAGAAATATTTCTACAACCAAAAATTGCAAACTGGAATCACTCATGGGTTCTTTCTCAACCTTCACCGACCGGGCAGTACTCACGATTTATCATTTACTGAGTGAAAACCATCTCCAATAGTGCACAACCACAATTTCAATTCCATCATGCAAAAAGTGATCTTGAGCAACTGAACAATTAAAGAATCTTTGATTTTTTGCAGAAATATTGACCCCGTGAATTCGATAGAAAAAACAACGACCTCTTCGTTTGATCGAATTTCAAAGTAGGATGAGGATGGGAGCAAATGTGCGACTTACATGAAAAATTTTTCGGATTGAGAAATAGCAACATTGAGACAGCAATGACTGTTAATATCCAAATTTCCCGTCTTTACATCAAATACTTTTAGCAAATTTCAGAACGTAAGGCCACAAAGCTAACCAAAGATGCAATTGGCTTGTAAGGTCCACAAATTATAATGCACAATCCAAAAAATTAGGCGGCGATGGCATAATGATGCAAGCCTTGAGGAGAATGGAACAGCGCAGCGTTGCGCACAGTATATTGTTTGTCCCGAAGATGTAACAGATTGCAATGTATGACTGCTAACGATTCCAAGTAATGTCTACAATTACATGAAATTTAATATGAACGCTATCATACCAGTGCAGTTGCTTCATCCACCCATAAATTTATGGCACATCGAGTTTGTTGCAGAATCGCCTCTTTGCCTTCTGACATTGAGAGGCTGCAAGAAAGATTTCGGTCAAACCTGTTGAAAAGATTGACTGCCAGCGATTCATTATAAGTTGTCATCGAGTAAATATTAAAAAATACGCGCAATAATGTATGCACATTTCAGTGGAATCAGCCGTATGAACAAATTTCCTAAGAGATCGTTAATGCAGTTCGATCCGTTAAATATGGAAGCGATTTTTTGGCCTTTCGAACGCCTCGAGAGGTTGGGACTCTGTACATTGGGGTGGCGAGTTTGTGATGATTGATGAAAGAGAAGTAATGAATCCGACAGACACAAACATCAACTTCATTCGCTCTTGATGACGCCGAATCCAACATAAACTCTGCGGTTGTATGGTGCAGTTCTCTCTGCACGTCGAGCACCTGTAAACTCTAAGACTTCTGATCGATGACAGATGCCGTCGACTCCTTCCAGATACTCCACCACGAGAGAGCAAACATAATGGAATCAACCACAACCAATTACCGCATGACTCGAGTTGAGTCAGAGGAGTCCCCCCCCCCTCCACCCTACCTTCCACCCCAATTCCAGAAAAACCACCTTTGCTTATTCCAGTAGTTCCTAGCAACTTTTGGTTTCAGATGCTCAACAGGTTTCAGTCCATAAGTTTCGCCCTTGTAAAACTCTCATAACCTCTGCGTTACCAATCTAAGAAGCTCAGGTGGTACTCCATCCGACTTTTGGCAGTTGGCGAAATTTTCTAAACCCAATATATTCAATAATAAACAAGGATCCTCTCTGAATGCGATTTCTTCAAAAATTTCCATTCAGAGAAGAATGAATATCGATGAGGTATTTTACTATCAACACACTGAATGAAAGTGAAAGAAGCTGAGTGAAAGACAGGTGGCGTAGTTGTGGAGCAATTGCTATGAAAAGTTAATTCGTTTTATGCATCTTGAAAAAGCGCTCAGCGCAAATAACATCTTTGCAAATAATTTAAATAATTGTTTTCGTAAATCGAAAACTTATCGCATCGAAACGATATGTTTTTTTATTGAAAATAGAGACCCTCGGCTACCATTTGAAATAGACCGTCTCCGAGACGATGAAATATGCATATAATTGAAAATGATGCGATGAAATAAAACAACAAATCGTTTATTCCAATTGGTTGAATCCAAGAAAGAAAATTAAACGAGATTAAAATGTGCGACTAGACACTCAATAGTGAATGAAATTGGGGCGTCAGTGATTTCGGAATAGATAGAGGCATAATTAGAGCAGCAGCGATCAAACAAAAACACGGACAAGTACAGCAGACAGCGATTTCAGAAATACGAAAAAGTAAATGTGGAGATTGTAGATATAAAAGGGTGTTTATCAACAATAATCTGGAGACTCATTTGATAAGTACGGTGGCATATCACATTTGCTTATTCAAATAGTAACAGCAAATCGATCGCCATTCGAGAACAACAACGTGGAATCAACTAAAATGGAATGGACAGCATCACGACCAAAGCCGAATGGAATATTGGCAAGATCTTAGTGGAATAGGAGGCGAGGACCTTCACTAGGGAGGCATGATGAAGGAAAATCTCGGTAGTAATTTTCAACAGAAGGCATGAAAAGGTGAAAGAATGGACTGTTTATTTCAGCGAATTGCATATGATGAGCACTGTCAATTTTGTTGTCTTAGATGAATGAAGTGCAAACATACACAAGCTATCAGCAATACATAAAACAATTCGAACAGTTTGAAATGTAACCTTCGAGTATCGTTAAGCACTCAATATCACCCAACCAACTACGTCACCCAACACGCCAAATTCCCAATAGGAGGAGGGGGAAGGGGTTTGTTGGATGGGGGAAGAGAGGGGGGATCGTAAAAAAGAGACGGGGAATGATGGTGTGACCATGATTTTCTCCGAGTGCATTGACAAGATGCGATAACAACTTATGATCTTCCAGATGCGTTCGAACAAGTCATCTTTTCAAAGGTTTCTGGTGATCGTAGTTTTTTAGGATATTTTTTGGTTTCTCTGGAGAAAAAGGCTACTGTATAAAGCATGGCAACACCTGTCGAAAGCTAGGACCAGAAGCAGTGAAGAAGCGATAGGTTACTCGAAGTGAAGCGAAGAACGTCTTCAAAGCCGCTCAAGTCCAAGGAGTAGAAATAGGTCAGTGTAGCCGAGAATTCTGGCTTTCCTTTGCACTACGATAGGATTTTTTCCGTAATCGGAAACAGAAATTGGTAAATGTGCCAAATAACCGAAGCAGGCAACCGGAAAAGTTTCAAACGTATCTGATAAAGGAAGTTTCTATTTATTTCTATTCACTCTATTTTTTAACTTCCCAAAGTGGGAAAAAATGCAAAAATTATGTAAACATAAACAACAGAGAAAAGCAAAACGTTGCCGAACGGATCAACGTTCAACATATAAGAGCATAAGTAATACACAGGTCAGAACGACTTAGCTGCAGCTTAAAAGCTAAAGGATTGAGTGTATTAACGATATCGACGAGAAGCAGATTCCAGACTCCTATAACTTATAACTAGAAACTATGCAGAATCTTGTTTGTACTACAGCGTCGTTCAGCGAGCCAAAACTGATGCGCACGTCGATTACTGGAAGAGAAAGATTGAAATATTTCTGGCAGCGTAATGTCGAAAGCCGAGCACAGTTTTGTGTTAAAGAAACAAATTAACATTGAGCTTGTGATATGTCAGCAATTTCAGGTGAAATATTTTTAGCGTGGTGGTGCATGTAGACTTTATAGAACACGACAAATTTTACGAGAAGCAGTGCGGGCGAAGCGTTCCTGAACATTCTCTATCAACCAGGTATCGGTCGGAAACCAGGTAAGGAGAACTATACAGGAGTGCAGTATTACAAAATGGATGAGCAGTAAGCGACGAAGGCATTTCGTCAATGCCGAATACATCTGTGCTGTAAAGCGCGGAGAATACACATAACGATTTTTGAGGAGTTTTCTGCAACAGTGAATAATGCAAAATTCACTGAAGTTTAGAGTTGATTATAATACGAATGTCTTGCACACCATCCACAGTAGAAAAAAGTCATTTGTCATTTTCCACATCTCACGCTTTTAGAGGCTTGCTAAGTAGACAGTATTCGCCACGCAGACGTTTCCTGAATGTCCATCTATAGCAAAGGCCGTTATTGCCTCCGGCACAAATAGGTCTTTCGGACTTAACTCCTAATTTGTGTATGAAATATGCTGCATTTGAATGCAGTGGTATTCCAAAACTCATCTTATCAAAAATCGCTTATTCAGCACAGTTTTTTGCGAACAAGGTACAGGGCAATAGGATAAACACTATTTTATACATTCTTTTACTGAAACTGAGCATATTCTTATCCTCCACGGTTCGCGGGAGCCTCCTCCATCCCGACTATAGCCACAGGAAGGGAAATTTGAAAACTCAACACAGACCGCAGCGATCCTTGCGATAGTCCCTTCTTTCGCAGAATTGAGTCAGTTACCATCATTTGGGCGGTAGGAATAGATGTTTGCAAACAACATTCGTTCAAGCGGACACGATTAGGAGGCGTGCAGTGCGCTGTAATTTGCTAATATGCAAGCATATAAATGGAATGAACACAGAGCATTTTTACATCTCTGAATAAGGGAGACGTCTGCGTTCGGAACGTTTTTTTTTTGGTATTCACTTAACATCTAATTTTTTTTTTGTTCCTTAGCATTTATTTATATGCACAAGAAACGCACACGCACACGGTTGGCTATTAGCAACGCTTGGAACAAATGGCATCCGGAGAGATATATATTGCAATCGCGTTATCATTCAATAACTCCGTTCGCATAGTTTTCATTTATAATTTCACTGTATACTTTTTCAAAGCATTTCATCGCATAATCGTTATAGTGTGAGCCCATATCGAAGAACGAATATAAATTTTCCGGGTCGAAAACTCGACAAATCTGAAAAAAAAATACAATCATCATTACTGTTTTGACAGCTCAGCCAGTTATGCTTTGACTTTTGCACTCATCAACAAATAAAAAGTACATATAGTGACATACACTTAACTTTCGCCTAAAATAATGAGGTGACTTCCTAAGGTTTTTTAAAGGCTTCTTGTGGGAGATTTCATTGTTCGAGGAACAATTAAACCACTGAACCACTGCATTCTGAAAGGATCTGTCACTGAGTCGTCCTATATAAATGTAAACAATAAATCATAGTGAGCATGATGCTCTCCGGAAAGAAAAGCAACTCTTTTATCGAAGATGAAACTCAATGAGCTCATTTGATGATATCATTTCTATACTTGTGTTCAATCGTACGATTTCATAGGACATGAGGTGTGACATTTTCGGCCATGAATTCGGTGATGTCCTGAATCTTCCAATAGATGATGCCGCGGAGTTGCATCTTTTGCTTGCTAATGCTTAGCAGTACGTAAGAAAACCGTCAGCAAGCAAGCAAAACAATGCCATTGTACCGAAATGTTTAAATTTTTCATGCATAGTAGTCAAAAATATAAGGTGGTGTAATGGAGCGGATTTTATGCTATCCGATATCACGTTTTCAGTGACTTCGGCGTTATAATTTTTCATTGAATGTTATGGTGTCACACTGCTACTGAAACTGTAAACGTTGCAGCTTGAATACCTCGAGCTTGTAAATCTCTTTATACTTCTGCCTATGCAATTTGGAATCCCCCGTTTCCTTACAATTCCATGATTCGTTTCTGATATCATACTTTCAGGGAATGTTGCAAAATGCTGTATTCATGTTTGCTTCTCATGAGATCTTCGATGACACGTATCAGCCGAATCGCAATAGCAAATGAAAAAAACCTTTCATCAAGTGAAAAAAAACCTTTCATCAAGAACCATTGGAATATGCAGATTCATTCTGATTTAATTTTTCCTGTTGTAAACGACTTTTTCGAAGTTCTTTTTTCAGAAATAGTCTTGTTCGCTCGTGGCAATAATCGATGTAGGCGTATGTTTCAGCTCGCAAAAAAAAAAGTGTTCCCACAGAAATCGTACTAAACGGTGCCGGTTTTTGCGCACTTAGAAGCTGAAATCTCCTTCATATCGTTGCCGTTAATATATCTTCTCCTTCATTTTTCAAATAGCGATTGAGTCGTTTTGATCCCCACCACTATTGCTTGTCTTGCATAGAGATCCCCAAATTGTTTGACATCTGTTTGCCCGAGTGCTTCACGGACGTCTTTCTATTTCATGTTTGGTGTTGTTTCTATTGTACGTTGTGCTGTCCATCTTTATGTTTACACAGACACACCTTTTTTGTGTTTTCTCGCTTTGTGATGGTGGGCAAGCCAATATGCTAACGCTTTGGCCTTTATCCACTAACCTCTATAAAGAATATCATGCAAGAAACATGCTAATGTTTCGTCCCCCTTACTTTTCTGATGCTCAAATCAGAAACGTTTTTTCGATTTATGTCAAAACAATTATCGATCGATTAGAGTGGTTATTATCTGAAGTTCATATCAATAATCCAATCAGAACGGTGAACTCACTTTGAAGTCGCAAAACAACTTATGAGTGTATATTCGATCGCACTTTGAACATTTCACGCTGTCCAATCGTTTGAAGATATGCTTTGTTTTGCTCCAAAAAAATGAATAATCTATTTTCACATCATCTAATGACGGTTTTGCATCTCGCAAATGCTGCATAAGAAAAGGAGTGTAAAATCTGAAATAGCATAATCATATAGACAGCACATGTAAATACTTTATTGTCAACGCGATATTCACCAGTAAAAACCTTCGATGTAACTAACTTCAACCAAGTAATATGCAGTTACATATAATCGACGTTCAAGAAAACACTATCAAAAATGTTTCGAATATTTGTGCAAGTGTTCAATGCGGCTGTTTAGGTTCAAGCGCTATACAAGCGTATATTTACGCTGACGGTGCTGTTGATTCGTCCGATTCAACTAACCGCTGTGGAATCGAAAGCGAACGTTGATCCCGCTATCTGACCCGTATATCTGCATACTTTTAAAATTTTACATATTGGCATGTGATGAGCATGAGCTTCACTATGACTAGTCCCGAATCAGAAGCTAGTAATGAGCACAAAGGTTGTAATAAATATTGATGTGCTAAGTGATTCTCGCACAGAAGCTGGAAGATGGACTCATCCGAACAGGTCGAGGACTGTAGCAGATAACTTTCGCTGGTACGTTGATAAATTCTTGCCGGGGATTTTTCGAACAAAAAATTCCACATGAAATTCCCGAGTGAAAAGAAAAAATTTCATGGGATGTTTTGTTGTTCAGGTGAATTTTTAGCAAGTGGTTTGCTCAGAAAGTCAAAGGAAATTATGAACAAAATTTATATACCATCATATCTCACTAATTTGAGAAGGGAATTTAGAAAAACCTGACCTGAATAGTCTTAGAAGCTTCGAAAGGTTTGTGACAGCATCTACGAATGCCAGTAGTGCCACCCTTTCAAACCAAATTTCTATAAAACTCTTGACTACAACAAAACGCTGAACCCAGAAGAATTTCCATAAACATTCTATTCGCTATTTTCAGAGGAAATGAATCCTATAGTTTATTAGGAGGTAACTCCAAATAAACTGCAGGATTCATTTGCAGTTGCGATTCTATATCCACTGATTTGCGTAGTGCCATACACCGTTGACCCACAAAATTTGAGGTAAATTTGCTGAATCTCTATTGGATTTGCTGCATTTCAGCGAATAACTACTATAACCCTAATAATGCAATAAGCAGCTAATGAAAATATGCCTTCTACAAAAGGCCATGAAACTTTTGGTCTGCACCGATTAGCGATGATGGGTATACTATAGTTTATTTTTGGCGTTTTGCCATCAAGTGTTGTCATCAGGAAGATGAATAGTGTTCCTCATTAATACGCATCTTGCGAAGAGGTTGAAAAGATTTCATCCATAATCGAGAATTCAAATTTCGTCGGCAACGATACAAGTTGGTCACTATTGAAATCAACGAGAAAAGGCTTAAATGTTTAGCAGATGACGGCAAATTTAGCCCGCTTGTAAGAAAATTTTATCGACGAGTAACCGAAAATCGCTGTGATTCGAAGGAGTTAGAGGGGAGCGCAAATAAGAGCATTATTGACGAGATTTCGCTTTCTATAACTGCAACCGAATCAGGAAACAGATTTCAAAAAGTGTAAGAACATGAATAACAACAACTGCGATACGATGGCCAAAATTACAGCTTTCAAAATAAATACCCCAGAATTCTCTTTCTACGGTCACCCCGAGGCTGTTGTCAAACAAGGAAGTAAGCAACGGGCCTGATTCATTGTTTTTCTCGCCAAATTCATCAAATTTTCTGGTTCATTCTCTCTCTCGGAAAAAAAGAATTTTCAGCACAATCAACCACATCTATTTTCGTGATAACTCAGAGCGTAGAGAAATCTCCCGTTTTTTTGGAGAAAATTCTATTCCGCATAAAGCAACTTCCACCTGAAATCGGTTAAGTAAGACCAATGGTAAATAGCCTCAGTTACTTTAGCTCAGCATACACAGGAATAAAATTAATAAGCAAGCACCTTTTTTTATTGACTGGCAATGGATACTCGATGACGATGCGCTTTGTTACTGCTGAAATTCGATCGATTGTGTATTGAATATTATTGAATTGGTTATCCTTCGTTAAATTGATAATTGGTGAGTCTATAGGATCGAATGGCCTGGGAACAAAAACTTCACGTTTACGTTGCGAATCACGTTTACATTACGAATCTTTGTAGGGCTGTTCTTAGTGAGTGGCTTTTCGGTAATAGGATCGCCAATATCAACCTCAAGCAACTCGAATGCATATACATTAGAATGCATTCAAAAAATCCATAGCGAAAGTTAAGAGAAAGCCTCAGAAACTTCAACTTTTCAACGCACTCCATGTTCTGTATTCCTCTAATCATCAAATGTGCTAGCTTACCTATCTAGTAAATAAATACAGACAACTTGCAATGGAGAAAAACACAATTTTATAGTCATGAAAACTTGGAAAACTCAGAGCTTGGAGTTAACTATGCTCCCCGGCAGACGAAGATGGATTGCTGCAATCCATGGATCGATTTGCTGATCGGACATTCGAAGTGTACGTCTGGAATATACACCGACAAAAATTCTCTCCTTAAAATCGCATTAAAATATCGTTTGCATCGATTTCAGTACGGAATTGAACGAAGAAAAGGAAAAGAAACGAAAGAAAGAGAGATGTATATGCCTGTGTCTAAGCAAAATCTGAGGTCTGTTATACGTAGATAACAATTTCTTTGAAACACCACAAAAGCTCGGCTCGCTTCTTACCGAAAGATGAGGAAAGTAATATCCGGTTTCATCTCCTCTATAAGCTCGACACTGGCGTTTAGAAACGGACCACATTCAACACCCACGCTATCTGTGTAGATGGAACCGATAAAGGGAGGACATCCGACGTTTGCGAGAAGCCTTATTTCTTTAGCACGTTGCCCGAAAGCTCGAATAACTGCATAGAGCGACCTGTGGGCGAAGCTATTGCCAAAAATTGCAATGCTCGTTTTCCCGGAATTCTGCAAAAAGAGTCCCGATTTGATCGACTGCAATCATGTTCATTTCGTATACCATATAGGTACTCAGGTTTTCGTTAGGAGGATCTCTCAAGTATAGTCGAATGTTTTAAGTTCATTTCGTTTTTTCCTCCTATGGCCTCTTAAAATTATTTGCGTGTGTGTAATGCAGTAGTGTATCAGATTATTAAACCTCAACGCAGCTTTTATAGAAACTGTTTAATAAAATTGCTATGGCGCATATTTTTAGAGGAGAATTCACCTTGTAATAAGCAGTTAGTGGGATATTTATATTCTTCGATCTGAAGTACTTGTCTACTAGTGGATCTGGCAACGAGTCCTCTGGAATATCCTTTGGCCAATAATGCATGAAACGTTCGTTTGCAATTTGAGCATCTCGCAGCATCGAACTCGTTATCTCTTCGGGTCGATAGTCTTGATAGCGGAATGCAAAGCAATCATTCTCTGCAATTCACCATGTTAAATACGTGAAAGTCATTTCTTATAAACTTCATGAGGAGTAACACAAAAGTATGCAAGTTAATTGCTACATAGATTGTTTTTCATTATTAAAATGCACTTCAACATTGAAGTTTTCGTTTCCATATAAAATACTCAACGAGCGATAAAAATTAGTATGGAAAATAAATGCCGTTAAAATCATTATGAGGGCGTTCACTTTGGACAGTTTTCAACAATAGAAACCACTAACCGAATGAAGTTTTTGCAACTGTTCCGTTCTCACTTTCATCCGATAACAACATTGTTGTGCTCGACTGATTTATTTGTTGCTTAAGAAGTAGTAGTGGGACTTTTGGATAGTTCATTAACATTATCGACGAGAAGAAGAGCAGTGAGGTGAAAATGAGTGCCTTTGCAAGATTTTCACGAATGAAATATTTCTCGATTGTCTTGAACGATAAATATGCCAGCAGAAAGGAGAGTTGTGCCACGATCAAAGACTCTGAAACTTCTTCCCTGTATCGGCCATCTTTCTCTATAAATAAGGCAGCATGCGTTGGCATTGCTTCTAAAATGCAACTGTTGGGTTTATTTCCCCTATATGACTAGAACGTTTATTTGTGCCGACTGGCACTCCACTTACAACCTCTTAGTGGCTGCTCGATGCCAATCTTGACAAATGTTCGCCTCATAAACGTTTTCGTCAGCATTCATAAAATTATTCATACCGCTGTGAAAGAGGATAGAGCTAGCGTTCATATTTCTGTAGTGGATGCGCTTTTGTGCTGCTGAAATAATCATTGCCACACTCATGGCATTTGGTTGGCTACAAAAAACAGGCAGTAACAGTGAGCTGAGAGAACGGGAAGAGAAGTTTGCAGAAGGAAGTTGATGAATGATGAAAGTTGAAAGTTGCAAATGAAAAAATTATACAACAACATCAGATTTAGTATTGCATATATGGACTTATACTAAAAATTTCGAAGTGTTCAGAATATAATTAGTGAAAATTTCTTTTAATTACGATGATTTACCTGTAAACAGTAGCTTATCTGCATGATGAATATATCTGAAGAATATAATGACTGGCCAGTGGACAAGATATAGCGAATAAGAGATGTCTCCAGTGAGGAGAAGCGTTTCATTGTTAAAGAAATCATTCACAGAAGGCGATATACGAGCGACGATTAAAGTCGCTGCAGCTGTTACCGTAAGGCGACATAAAAACTCGTTGTTCGGTATGAACAGGATTACCGGCGAGATAAGGATGGCCGCTACAACGGCAACGACCTTACTCACCATATCAGGAATAGCTAAAAATCCACTGACCGGTAATGATGCGGAATCTGACAGCGACATCCGGAATGAAAAAGAAATTTGCAAAGATAGTGGACAGTTACCGTGCTGGTCACATATTTCAGTCATATCTGGAAACATTCTGAGTGCAGCGGGAACAGGCTTCATCTCTCGTCGCATCACATAAGCTATTGCTGGTTTCTAGGATTCTTGTAACAATTCCATCCATCCACGTCTTTTGCGCGTGCGCTTTTTCCTACTTGCTCGCTTATTTGCATAGCGGCATTCGACCTATCGGGTTGTCCTTCCATCTTTGCTGTACCACCGAATACTCTTGTGTATTTCGAGATGATGGCATTAATACGGTCATTTATTCAGTTGTTCGTCATTTGAGGTGGATTTCTTAAGGTTTGGAATAACCGCGATACGGGAAACTAACAAAAACCTTTTTTTAACAGCATACATAAACACCGAGAAAGTGATGCTAGATAAGGAGCTCAGAAATTTCGTTTTCAAATCTCAAACAGCTTGAAAGTTGAATGCCATTGGGTTGGGATATGCTTTATTGCAATTCCGATGAATATAGGTAGCTTCAAACAAAGCAATTTGATAGTCTTTTGGAAAATAGACGGAGGCCATACGTAAACATTTCGTGTTATTTGGTTTCATAGTCCGAAAATGTCGGAATGCTCCTTAATTCCTCATAACTGTAGCAAGCCTTCCGGCTACTATATAGAAGGGAATTGAAAGATATATATATATATATATATATATATATATATATATATATATATATATATATATATATATATATATATATATATATATATATATATATATATATATATCGTGCCAAACAGAAGTGTGACAGCAGGAACCTTCTTTTTAATACTGTTCCAGTACTATGTGCGACGTCTCGTCGAAACTGAATTCTCAAGTTTTCGAAACCGGAATTCCGATATAATAGCCCGTAGCATTCAACCATACAGCTAACTTACCGTAACAGCAGCTAACGAAATATGTTACAAGGTGAAAAAGAAAGAAGAGACATCGTCGAATACGAACCGTCAACCTTCTGACGTAACTCGAAGGCAAATGAGCCGGCAAGAAACTGCCACAGACGAGAGGGAAGTGACGAAAATTGAAGTTCACCAGTCGCTTTCACGTGCACAACTAACGACAGTATTGCGGTAGTGGCGATGACCATTTTTCCGAACCTGAGACGATGTGCAATCGATGCCAGAAGTGGCGCCGTACAATAGAATTGCATTTCAACGGCTAACGACCAAGCGTGCAACAGGAAGTCATAGTTACCTATCTGCAAACCTGCATGCAGCATTGATCACGAATAAAGTCCATACTTAACGCTCCATATCCCCTTAGATTTTCAATAATTCAGCATGTCTCGGTTTAAACAATAGGATTGCCTCAATATTTCGGCATGGCACGAAATGATCATTCACATCCATTTCTATGAAGATGCTGCCACACATGTCAAATACAGCGATGATTTGAAGCCTGTTTGAACAGTTCTCAGTTCCGAGCCATGAGAGAATATGCCTAAGGAAGTGCACAGAGCTAACGCCCCATGAACGTCTCTGGAAAAAGAAAGATTCCTTTACAACAAATTTACCTCAGCACTAAGGACGGTTGGCCTAATTTTGCGATCGACTATAATCTGTCTTCCACTTCACTTCAAGAGAAAACTCTATTGTACTGATCTCTTGGAGGCAAAAACCGTTTTACGGACAAAATACAACTCATCCTAAGAGGGAATTTGTAAATCTGACGATAACTCGCTTTGTGAGGTTATTCGCATCTCAAGTTTGCTCAGAAGTCCGAACCTCACATAGAAATGTTTCCTCTTTAGGTATATTCCTTGAAAGAACACTGCTGGTGCTTAAAATGTTCGAGTAGGTGAATTCTGTGAATCCTGAAAACAATAAATTATGTCGAATAAAATAAAACTATTGTTTTCTGAGAGGAATTTGATCATTGCATAGAAGGTATTTTCATTCCACGTATATACCATGAAACCATTTGTATCTCCAACATGTTTGTATGTTTAATATTTCTAAGTAGAGCTATGTGCCCATGTAACTGTTGAACGCTACAATCCTAAATGAATCTCTTCGAAAGAACTTGAAATGTGCCATGAAGGAAGAGTAAACATTGATTCATTTTGAATCGCCTCACTGAGACACGTTCTTCTTTGCATGTCTGATTGCGTATTGCAATTCCACTACACAGTGTATTTCGTTGTGGATGAAACGAGCCATCCGTTTTTCAAGAGTGCATCACATGCACAGCGGTTGTGAGGAATCCAGTTAAGGCCAACGTTACAACGCCGAACATTTCATCGATGGGGTTATACGCTGACTTCGAAGGACCTTTCAACAGAAGCCACTACCTTGTCGTCGTGAATGAACACTGAAAATTGCTCGCACTCTCGGTGTAAACTCCGTTCCCACATCTTCCATCACCAATGCCTTGAAGAAGAATTTGGGTCAGTTTGAAAATCCCCAAATTCTTCTCACGGGGAGTGGCAAAGAGTTTACTGTATGACTTCTTTCGTGCTCGCGAAATTGCACATTTTTGCACTCGGCCCGTCCACCATCGAAGCAGTCAAGCGGAACGTTTTGTGGCGCACTCAAGCTCGCGATCGCGAAGCTAGTAGGGAGAAACCGAGAGCCGACGTATTCCAAAGCTTTTCGACGTCATACCACTCGATTCCCTGCTCATCTGGACTGGATCATTTGTCGCTCTCCGAAAATTTCTCGGAATCCTGGCTGCGTATAGTTTCCGGCTTCGTGATGCTAGCCATAGACAACCCTCTGGCATAAAGATATGAAGTCAGTTCACTCATCATCATGGCGTCCGTCGAGACCGCTTCGGGGTCAGTGGTGCTGTCTACGCCAATGATTATTGAAGGCCGAAAAGCACTTGAACACATGGTAACGTCGTAGGCAAAATTGGAAACGCGACCTACTTAATGTGTTTCGGAAGCGTCTCGTCAACCATCTGAAACAGCGCAACAGCAAGCCGAGTGCAAATCAATTAGTGAACATATTCGACCTGCCATTGTTCAATATCGATACCACTATGGCAAATCCACCTCAGCATCGTCACTGCCGTTGGTCTGTCCCTAGCTGGACATGTGCTCAGTGTGGCCGCCCCACCCCTTTGCGAGAGGATTGCGCACTGACTTTCTTCGCGTTAGCTCACTGATGCCCATAGGCTGAATGATCGTCAAAAGAAGTGTGTCGAAGCGTTGCACGTTCATTACATATCACCAATCTAGCAGTAACTGAAGCCGATTTCTCTCAAAAGTGAGACTGTGATTTTTCGATTTTTCCTCGGTGTTGCTGAAAACGTGCACAACCACTTGCAGTTATTCTGCGTGTGACGAACCGCACAATATTTCAACGCAGAACTCACCTGAGCGAAATAGTCCTTTTGTTGAAAATATTTGTGAACATTCGACAAGAAAGCAAGAGTCCATCCGCTATCAACCGCAAGTAAGTGCTGATCATAGGAAGTTAAAAATATTCTTCCAAAGACGAGCACAGCGAAGATCATGAGATAATAGGCAGGAAATATCCGACGAATACGCTTTGAGAAAAACGTCCCTGTATCGGCAAGTGAGATCGGTGTGTTCCTCGAGAGGATCATCGTGATGAGGTAACCAGAAATAACGAAGAATATGTCGACGCCAAGGAAACCCTTTGGGAATACACTCGGAAACAGATGGAATAAAAGCACATAGATGATCGCCACTCCACGCAAACATTGAATATCATCCCTCTTTCGAGTTTTCCCTTCAAATATTATCGCACCGTTGATACCCAAAATAACAGATTTGATGGAAGGGTGAGAGTAACAAAATGAATTCTTTGCATTGAGCGAATTAAAAGCATTATTGAATGTCCATTTCAAACAATTCGAAAATGATTTCACTAGGAAATCGCTTCTTCTGAAGCTTATGGATAACTTTATAGATTAGCTCCCGAGAATAAAGAGCATAGACTTTCTGCTTAAATGTCTGAAGAGGCAAAAAATCTGCCTATTTCGATTGAGTAGAACCATCGAGTTAACCCTACGGCGGACAATAAGGATAATTATTCGAGTAATGCAAAAGAAATTCGATCATGTTCATCCTTCTATCACAAAGATATGTTGATCTTATAAAGTCTTCTCGTCAAGCGACATTTTATCAGTTGAATGATGTCATCGATGACTGAAATGTTGTTTGAGTTTATAATGCATGGAGGGCGTCAGAATCGTCCAACAAAAATTGATCCAAGCTTTCTAAGTCAGTAATAACAAACTTAACCACCCATACTTATGATTTTAAGCCCATGATTGGCAATTCCAGGTTTCCCTCGACGTTTTAGGCTTATTGAAATCTTTTTCGAATATTTTTACCTTAAATCAACATCAAATGAATTTTTCACATGCAAGAACATCAAGCGTCTTCACTCTGAGCACATCAGGAACAGTGATAGTGGCGTTTGAGTAATTAGGGTTTTCCATTGGAATGTTGATTTAAAACCTCCAGTGAGGATAAAATTCCGACCCGATGGGGAATTTTTAAATGGAAGTGAAACCCCAAGAGAAATAAAAGATCCAGGTCAGTAAAATATATATTCCGCTGACGGAGATCTTCAAAAATGACGGGTTCTCACACCTGTTGCAACCATCTGCCAACCTGAAGGTAGGGGAAAGGTGGAAACCGCAGAATCTAGCTCAATCACGGAATGCGGCGGTCATAAGCGCGTAGAAAGCAAATGAGCTGACTAAGGTCATTTCATCCAATGAACATTGCTACCGGCTACCCGGTATTAATTGATAATGCTTACTTCTGCCAGTTGCGCTGGCAGGTTGGCGAGCTGTCAACTGCGTCAGTTCTAACTCAAAAAGAGAAATGAGTTATCATATGGTTTTGCTCAACGTTTAGCTACTGCAAACACTTCAGCAACGCGGTGGTGATATTTGAATAATCGATAATTAAACTGAGGTAGTAGGCAACGGAGTAAACTCTACTAAACGGACAAAATTAGTGGACGCAGCAATTAGATAAACAACCAAACGACTGAACGCACATCGTATACGGTGGGTTCCGCAACTCGAATTTCCCATTTTATCATGCTGGGCCCACTGCAATGCGGTTATTTGTGGTGCTGTAGTAGGGGTTCGCTATCTGGAATGGAACGGCCCTCGAGGCAGCAGTGCGCCATTCAATTCCGAAATACCGACCCTCCGAGATGTAAATTACTAATTTATAAACATATGCATATACAGAGTGCACAGATTACTCACCTCCGCTGTTCCGCTCTTCAGGAGGCAATATTCTGTTCAAATTTTCGTCATTGCAGTAATCATTCATTGCTTTGTTCTGAAACGTTTTGCCATAAGCGCACTAGAAAATAACAGCACAATATTCTGTGTGGAAATGCCATGTTAAGCGTTGTTGGTGTTCGTTAATATAGAGTATGATAAGTCCAGAAAGAATATCATATTTGTTTGTTAATAATACCAGTAATACCCGTACAACGACATACATTGTGAACGAAAGGAGACAACCAACGAAATGGAACTGACTAACCGCAACCGGTGGGTAGAAGATAACATAACTTCGACAAAAAAGAGAAAACGTAATGACCAGTGGATCTGCAGAATGAGTGGTACTGAAGTAAAGCAAATATTGAAGTAATGCGGTCACTGAATAGCCGAAGGAAAAAGAAAAGCGAACGAACGAAAACAAATACGAGTTTTTATTCTATAAAGGAACATAGAGACTTTTGGTATTTGTGAAACGTGGCTGAGCAGACTCTCTGCCTCATGAATTCGAATCAGACGGCTGTGATATGCTGTTATTGCAAAGTGTTGGATTACAGCATGGAAGGAACTGGGCTCAAGTAAGAATGATTTCTTGTTAAAATAGACTCCGTAGTAATTTTTGCAAGGAAGTCACTGAGAGCAAATAGAAAATTCAATTATTTAAGAGCAAGAGCAAACATTTGCGCAATGTTTTGACAACTAAATTCCAAATTTAATAAACTGAACCAAATCTGCGAGCAGGTAAAGATCCTCTTTCATTCAGGTCCCTGAATAATGAAAAAATGCAGCTCTGAAAATTTTGGCATCGAGCATGACGGAAAACTAAGCCAAATTTTGCAGAGCAGTGTAGACGAAGCGGACGTCACTTCCGCGAAGAGGTGATGAAAGCTTCATCCAATACTACCTTATCATACTTAGAAAGCAAAGAAATGAAAATTATATATCCATAGGAACAGGTTATGGAATAAGAAGAAAAAGCACATCTTGGGAAAATTGGTCGCAAAGCGCCGTAGCAACGTTAGCGGGAGATATCACGAATGTCGGAAATTTAGTCATCAGCGCATTAAATGATCGGACATGTGAGCAGTTCCGATGATGTGGAGAGGATAACAAACGAATTACGAACTTGTGATGAAGCTAGTGGATCGGAATCAAAAGCTCCAAATGGGCTAAATCTCCGTAGATAAACTGAGTGCTGGTATCGGATGGATAACCTCGCTTCCAATGCGATCGCCATCTTAGCGAGTCTGACTGATGCCGGGAAATCATAGCCAACGAGGACGAAGGTAATGAGGAATCCACAGGAATACCAGATGAACTAATTGACCGTAGCTGTGGCAATGTCACTGGGTGCTATGCGGACGGAGAAGAGGACATGCAGGACAGGATGGACTGTAACGACCCGAAGTCCTTTTTGGGTCACCGGTTTGTCGTCAAGCACCCTGATAAAGAAAGCAAACTTTTATTAGTCGACACATGGTCCCCATCTGGGCCATGAGCAGCGTATGCAAAGAACCAACACCAGTGAGTAAACAACGATGAAAGACGAACGCATGAATCAATGAATGACAGAATGGGCAATAACAATCCTCATGTACCTTTCATATACCCTTCAAATGACACTTATAAAAGCTTTGATAATGCAAAATGTTCTGCTATCACATTCAGGCTGCTCTTTGATCATAATCGAGCTGCTCTACTATCAAAATCGTTACGTAGGCTATAAAACATTTCAAAAGATAGGCTATGAAAAGCATCACAGAAGGCACGGAGAGCATAATGAACTGTGATGCAACATGTCGAGCTGCCATTTTCGAGAGCTCGGTACTCTGCCCGCATACTCGGTTTCATTACTATTATGAACATTTAATAGCGGAGACTTACCAAACACATTTACACGAGACGTCACAGTTATATCACATGCTGCCACCATTATCACCATCATTTCGAAATTCTCAAATGGAACATAAAGAATGCAAAAAAAAAGAGAGAACAGCCTGCCGAAAACTAAAGCACTCAAGTCTAACAAATTCACTACTTAGCACGCATACGTCAAAAAAGCACATTGCTTCTCATCTCATTTTCTATCACTTTTGCAGCAGGCAAGTGCCATTCATTATACTTCCTTATGCCGACACAACATAATGCTTTGATTTTTCTGTTCATTATACATTCATAACAGACATTTTATCCAACACTTGTATGTTTCTTCTCTTCTTTATCCTCTTCTCAACGCATACTTAAATTGTCTGTCTTATTTTCCTGTACTAACAGGGTTATGCGTTTCGTTCTGACGATGGCCCGCGCATAACTCATGTGTACGCGTCAACGGATAAGGGCCGAAACGTGGTCACCTTTTAGGCATTTTGTCCATGTCTTATTCCTGCACTGTTAACATTTCATCTTCTAACACTGGTCTATTAATACTATCTTTAAACTTCAGGGCTTCTTATATCTTCCTCTTTCTCTAAAAAACCTAAAGAAACATTATAACATCGTCAAGCCTCTTTCACTATCCACGAAGCGAATACCCCTTCCTTGTAGGCATTTCCTCAAATTTTGCTACCACCTGCATTTAACAAAACATATAAACGCGTATGGCAAAAATATGCATCTTGAGCTTTAGCCTCAATTTGTACATACTTTTATCAACTTCAACGAGCTCCCGTGGATACGTCAAGACTGCAGATTTTCGGGAATTATACCTATTGCGCAAAGGGTGCAGCGCACGGAGCTTCTCGTTCCGCACGGCGATTCTGGGTAATCAAATCCCCCGGGGCCTTCATTTAGGCGAAAAGCTTGCTCGCCCCAGAGAGGGTACAATTCATAAATTCACATGGCGGGGAGGCTGCGTTCGCAATGCCCTCTTTCGAACACTGAATAAAAACTATAAGCAATGCAGACGACTTTGTTCGATCACGGTGAACGAGACAACTCGAGAACTGGGAAAGCTGAGGAAATAGAATTGCATAGAGTTTGTGTTTGATTATGTCATGAACAGTTCCATAAACATAAGACTTCATATGCGCATGCATTATATATATATATATATATATATTTATATATATATATATATATATATATATATATATATATATATATATATATATATAATATATATATATATATATATATATATATATAACGAGCGTTTGACTCGACGTATATAAAACGAGCGTTTTAGGAGTTAAAACCGTTTTAGGCGCCAATTTTTTGGAAAAGGCATGAATTTGGTCAAATCAGTTAATTTCTTCCCATCTTTTTTCGTTCGTCGCTCGCCCTTTTAAGCAAACCATGAGTTTGAAGTTTTCTTTTCGACTGCGACTCTAATTTTCTCAGTCGATTTCGCGTTCACGATGTTTCGATAAATTGAAAGGAAAGTGACATAAGAGTATGGGAATGAAAAGTTGAAAATAATATTTGTTTTGTAATGAAATCTCGACGTGCGAAAATAAGTTTTATGGTTCGTCATCTCAGCGATAATTCAAATCATCCACAAAACGAGTGGTAAAATGAACACTTCTGTATGCAAACGACTAAGTCCATGAGCGGAAATGCAAAGAAATGGGAATGGACATTGAAAGGGCAAGACATGCATCGAATACAATCGCCAAATATTGCACCCGAATAATTCGTAGTAACCAGTGTGTGCGACGCGAAGTTGCAAATCCACGACCAACGCGTCATACGATTCATAAAACGTCCCAACATCATAAAATTCCAGCTTCAGCCTCAATTGTGCAAGCGTTTTCAACTGTATAATAAGCGTTTTTTAACCGTCCACATATATAAGAATCAGTACTCGTTTCATATGTGAATGACAGTTATTTTTGGTGATTTCAAATTCTGATCTCATAGAAGAATAAAAGAAATTCATGAGCGCATTAGCATACAATAACAATAAAAATAATTTATATAAAGAGCATTCCGAAGCGAAGAGAAGAGAAAAAAAGAAATGAAAAAAATAGCAAAAACATATGGGATATGAAGAAAACGTTATGTAGCAATTATAAAGTTAGTAGATGAGAATATCGAACTCCAACAGATCGTTCTATACTATACGATTGCAGAGAAACATACATTCTCTACTCTTATAATCGCAATAAGCAGCTGTTGCACTTGCCTGATCGTAGAGAAGAGACGATTCGAGTCGAAACGAAGTTTACCCAAACAATTGGGTAACTGAACACCCGTTGGGTAAAACCGACCAATATCACCGACTGAACATGCACCATGGCAACCGGTTTGAATTAAGCAACTACGGAAATAGAGGAACAGCGAAATATTATGGGACAGAGAAGAATAGATATCATCGAAGTCGATCTATGCAAAATTGAGTTGCAACACGGTCGTTCACCACAACAGCAGCTTATTCCTACGACTCTATTCTGAATGCAATTCAAAAATGACACTCGTGGCTGGCATATACATTCCTCTTCATTTGGTCTCCATGAATACGCGGCTTTCTGGATAAGACTAATAAAAATGCAACTCTTAAATGGGCTTTAGACTGCAAACAAGGGAATGATTCAAAACATAGTAGCAGAAGCAATGTTGAAAAATAACGCAATAAATAGTGTGGCATCGTTGCGGAATTGGTCAGTGCGCTTTTGCTCAAAGAAGCTAGAGTGAACACTTTCGAAGAAATTTGAAATCGATAATCGAATCTCAATCAAATTCATCTAAATGATCATTGGTTCCAGCATCTATCATTTATAACCACATGGCACTGATTTTCAAACATTATTCTTGATGGAGACTTAAATAGAAAATTTGACACACGTTAGATGGAACCCTCAATTTCTGCTCTAAAGTAGGAGGAATAGAAGAGTCTAAGTAGCTGGCGACAAGATTTCAGATAATCACCAAACAGAGCAGAAGGGTTGAAAAGGAAAAGATCAGAAATAATCTCGCCACTTTTACTATCATGAACGGGAGTAATCTGAACCCTATAGGACGGATTCGGAAAAACTGTAACCAGAACCTGATACTGAGAAGTGAAGAATAGCACAGAATCAACTACATCGCCAGTCGTCCTAATCTCCGAGATTAGATTTATGCCCAGCTTTTCCGCGCAGGATGATATTGTAAATTGATCATTTTAATTACGACATTACAGTTGCTGGATTTAACACAGTTTGCTTTGCATGACTCGTAGCGCAGTGTGAAGGAGCACTTTAAGTGAGTGGTCGTCATAGCAACTTTGACGCACACTCCAATTTTTGCCTGATGACAGCGGGTAATAATCAGCCGTACCCTCGCTCATTTCCTGTGCTTGAAGATGCATCTACGTAAGACCTTTTCAGGCGGAAGATTGATAGGCCTCACCATTTATCATTAAGAAAGGTAGATCTCTTTGAGGAACCTATTTTCTTCTGGCATAAAGCTAATGTCCAACAGAAGCGGAGTAATACTGTTTTGTAAAAGCATGCCTGAATATGCGAAAATAGTTAAAACTGGCATACAAATCAAAAGATGCATATTGTCGTCACTGCTTGGAACGAGGCTACTTCGAATGACTGACATCTGTTACCATTATGAAAAGACATGCAACATAGTTCCATGGTACGTTATCCATGTTAACTGGTCGTGGATTTCTTCGATGGTCTGCACGTTCTCCGAGCTGCGTTCGTGTAGTACTGTAACCATGGCTCTTTGTACCATAGACCTCGTAATTTTTTGATTCAAGACTTTCATCTGGACGTTTTGTTATACCACGTACCCTGCTCGGGAAGCTCCTTTATCTCTATTAGAGTTAAGGTGATCATCATTTCCTGAATAGAGAGGATCATTGACTTTCGAAGCTCCTCGATCGTGATCGCTATGACTTCATTCGTCATTGCCTTAGTTTATTTAATGAGCTTCATTGTCATCACATATACGAAGGAAAGGCGTGAATATGCAGATAAGATATGCGAAAGACAAACGCGGCAGAAAATTTTGTAACCTTCGTAACGATGGAGAACTGTTTAGGGGTTAATGGCTAATGAATTCATTTGCACATTGAAGAAACTTATTAACGAAAGTGATGCAACATTCGTTTGAGCCGTTCTCGGTTACAGTCTTTTCTGTTCTCGTGAGACGTTATTTCTTGTTGGCATGGAATATCCACCGTTCACGTTCGCTTATTTTGCGAGTTATTGGAGTTTATCTCGTTTACTTCCTTACTCCTTACATCGGTCATTTCACGACTGGTTATTATTTCTTTTCCTTTCCTCTTTTTTGTTTTCTTGCCGCACTACACGCTGAAGTTGCAGCATCTATCATTTATAACCTACATGGCACTGATTTTCAAACATTATTCTTGATGGAACATAAATAGAAAATTTTGACACACGTTAGAATGGAACACCACGCTCATAATTCTTCTCTAAATTAGGTAGGCATAGAAGAGTCCTAAGTAGCTGGCGACAAGATTCCAGATAATCACCAAACAGAGCAGAAGGGTTGAAAAGGAAAAGATCAGAAAATAATCTCGCCACTTTTACTATCATGAACGGGAGAGTAATCTGAACACCCTATAGGGACGGAAATCGGAAAACTGTAACAACTCTTAGGAACCTGATACTGAGAAGTGAAGAATAGCACAGAATCAACTTACATCGCCAGTCGTCCAAATCTCCGAGATTAGAAATTTTATGCCAGCCTTTTTCCGCGCAGGATGATATTGTAAATTGATCATTTTAATTACAACATTACAGTTGCTGGATTTAACACAGTTTGCTTTGCATGACTCGTAGCTGCAGTGTGAAGGAGCACTTTAAGTGAGTGGTATGATCTCATCATATGCACTTTGACGGCACACTCCAATTTTTGCCTGATGACAGCGGGTAATAATCAGCCGTACCCTCGCTCATTTCCTGTGCTTGAAGATGCATCTACTAAAACCTTTTCAGGCGGAAGATTGATAGGCCTCACCATTTATCATTAAGGAAGGTAGATCTCTTTGAGGAACCTATTTTCTTCTGGCATAAAGCTAATGTCCAACAGAAGCGGAGTAATACTGTTTTGTAAAAGCATGCCTGAAATGCGAAAATAGTTAAAACTGGCAGACAAATCAAAAGATGCATATTGTCGTCACTGCTTGGAACGAGGCTACTTTGAATGACTGACATCTGTTACCATTATGAAAAGACATGCAACATAGCTCCCTGGTACGTTATCCATGTTAACTGGTCGTGGATTTCTTCGATGGTCTGCACGTTCTCCGAGCTGCGTTCGATGGTCTGCACGTTCACTACGAAAGCAGCGTGAAAAATGACAAAGAACAGTGAATGAATGTATAGGACTGAGAGACATGAAAACGAAACGCACGAGATGTGAACTAGGAGAAGGAGCTTATATTGTTCAATCGACTATGTTTTTTAAGCCAGTTTTTTTGCCCACTTTTACTATGGGTTCGATTAACTATACTTTTCTCTGATGCGTCTTCATCGTTGACATGCTCGCGAACGCTCGCATTTTCGCGCTTCTTAGAATTCTGCCTCTTCTATTTGGCGTAATACCTAACAGGACCTTATAGTGACGCCATGAATTTCCTATAGGGACGCGTTTTGAGCAAGTTTTCTTTCTTTCGCCCGCTGCGATCCACCACAGCGGAACAGGCTGAAAGTGTGTCCTACGAATTGTTCTTCTTGGTACAAAGTCATCGAGGAAGTAGTACGGACTCCAGGGGATTCTCGCAACACGTTCCGTTGTCCAAGAACTCTAGGTCTTGAAATTAAGACGGTAGAGAATAACATGATGATCATAATAGGTTAATTTATCATCATTACAATAAAGCAAACGGTGTTCTGATGCGTTGAACACGAGAATGCGAAACAAAAGAACAGAGCTCAGAAAACAGCCACGAAAAGAACCGTTATTTCGCCTTCAACATCACGAGCGACGGCAGAAGAAAGCTTCCTAGAGGAGACTTATTAATTTCCTCTTATTTTGAACGCTAAAAAATGTGCGCAGCAACCTAGCGTGAAGGCAAAGTAGCTGTTCGTCACAAAGCAGAAAGTGTGCCAATGAGTACTAGCAGGCATCATTAAACTCGCAACAGAATTTACGTAAAGATGTAACGTGCCTAGCTGTGCATCATGGAGATGGCAACAACCCAATCCTTTTCTAAAAGCGAGCACACATATTTGCGCCTGAGAGAGTTTCATCTCTAATGTTATGGAACGTTGCTGCAGTGAACATGTCCTTTGACTCACCTTCCGATTTAACAGACCAACAGTGCCAACAGCTCCTTGGCTCTTATGACGATTTCGGCCTGCCCAAACTCCTGTCTTTGGTCCGTTAACAATGGTTTTTTATTAAGACAAGGCAGCTGGGGTTCTTCAAGAATTTTGCAAGAATGAATCATCGATGTTGGTTTGCCCCTTTCACTCGCAATCAGCTGCGAAATCGTTCTCAACAGATGGGTGCTTCTGCAAGCTTCGTTTTTCATGTTCACGTTGTATTCCCAGATTCTCGGCAGCAGCTGCGTTCAGACCAACGACTTCAGGTCCGCCCTACCTCGAAGTTGAAAGCCCTCCCTGAGTCGCTTCATTAACTGCCACATCGAACGATCTAGGCTGCGATTCCTCCCCTTTTACTATTTAGCGTGAGAGTTTATTAATTTCGAAGGAATCTGATGACAGCTACATCGCTAGCGAGCTGCGAAATACACTAAAAAATAAAAAAGTGGAACGTAAATGCCAATTGCCACGTTTCGTCAAGCAGGCTTATTTCATTCATCCTCCATCGATCTCCAATTCAAAAGGTTTCAAAGAATCCACGAAGCGTGGCAATAAATATTGCAGCCATAAAAATAAGCAAATATATTTCTCTTTAGTGTGGGGCGCGTATAAGTAGAAAACGTATGTAGTGTGTGGAAGTTACTGTTGCATAGTATCTAATGACTTTAACTTTAAAAAAAACACCCAAACTTCAAAGAATTTTAAGAAACTTTATATATCTGAGATTCTACGGTCACTTAGTAAGCGATGCAGGTAAGAAAGAAAGAAGTGAATGAACGCTTTGAAGTAAAAAAAAAATTACGAAACCGAGCAAAATAAAATAATCCGACTCTTATTCCAGTCTAAAGTGCAGAATTCTTTTCCTGATCTGGTTCACTGAAACCAAAAACACCAATCTTTAAAGTTAGAACTGAATAAGCGCATCGATGGCGATTATTTTGAATTCAGCAAAAGCTGAAGTATGCTTTAGGTGTAAGATATAGTCGGAAGATACTACGCTGCATCTGTACTTTTTCCCTGAAAAATCGGTACAATGTTATGTTTGCACTACTCTTCAAAAATCAGAGTGCACTGTACTTATATTACATTCCGGGTTCAGAGCTGGTGAAATGAAGCATGCATCCGATATCAGAACTAGAAAATACAGTCAGTATCTTTTGATGAGGCACCTTTCACACAAATATCACGTATGTAGTCGAGGATGAGTGAGATAACTCAGTTCATTGTGGATTAGAAATGTCGGTGATGCTAGTTACAACTGAATTGATGTAACAAATGATGTATTCTACGGTGAACATTTTCAGGACAAGGATATTTAATGGAAGAGCTAAATATGGTTGCAGTTGTTTGCAGAGTGAGCTTTTATTCACTGAACTATAGTTATGATCTTTGGATTATGTGATCAGTATATGATTCACAGGCATTGGAACCTCACAGGTAAAGTTAGCTGGTTGGATGATAGCGAATAAATACCGAATTTTTTTCAATTTCTTCTTTTGTGAATTGTTGGTTGTAGCGTTTAGGTACAAGCAAAGCTTGCACTTCGAAATATTCACCAACTGAGGTGTGGCTATCATTCCAACTACCTCCAACATTTCCATCAGTATCAAGTCACTTTCATATGTTATGTTAGCCGCAGTCTTCGCAATCAATTTCTTCGCCTTTTTAGACCATTTCCGCCCTTATTTATACAAATTTTTATTTCTGAGATCATTGCTGCTCTGCTCTAATTATGCCCTTATCTTTTCTGAAATCGATGGCATACCAATATGGTTCATCAAGGAGTGAGGTAATCACGCATTTCAATCTCCGTTTTTTTGTTACACTTTTTCAAACAACCGAACTGAATATTTACGCTCCATTTTCTCGTATTATTTGCACCTACTTGAAAATTTCATCTAGCTTCAAAATGAGTATCTCAAATTGAAGCCCAAGATTTCCAAAAGCTTTCGTTCTATCAGTTCGATTCGACTAAGTTTTCGTTCTATCAGAGCGATTGTTTAAGTCATTTAAGTCAATTGCCTAGACCACATTTCGTTTTGTGCTTTCTGGCGATGCTTAAGTGAATCAGCCAATTCTGTGCTTTCATAGAGTCCGTTTTGCGCTTAGAGAAGCTCTCTTTTGCCATCTGTAACTTTTATTTTAAATGCCGCTGATAAAATTACTCACCTTTCTCAATGGTTCCTTCAGTGCGTTGTATCTGAGTATCTAATTTCGTTGCTTCATCCAATGTCTTATCCATACGGAAGAAAACTTTCTATACTTTTCTTTCCTCACTATAATAAGGACACTGTCATTAAATGTTTTCATCGCTTCTATGTATCAAACTTGTTCGATGAAGTTGTTCGTACTAAGTTTACAAGACTGGATTGAATTTCTCCTCTGTAAATCTCTCGTAATCTCGTTTTTAGTGAGTTCAGCTTTGATTCAGTCGTCTTGTCCATCCAAGAATGGTTACGCATAAAATTATACAAGAATGAAAACGAACACACATGAATGAGCAAAATTTGAGGTCAACAAAAGCATGAGGATCGAAACTTTTCAGCCTTTGGCTAAACAGACAAAGGAGGTGTCGTTCATACAAGGGTGAACTGTTCTGCGAACTAATTGATAGGGATCCACACGTCTAACACCTACTGGAGCCCATCCGAGAGAAAGAAGAGCTTTCTACGCCTTCGTTTTTTTTTCGCGTATGGGTGCTGTCACTTTAGTCATTGAGCGTGCGTTTAAGTGAACAAATTTTCGGGTTTGTGTTCAACTGCGTTACATAGATGAAGCTTTGTTGTTGTGATGGCTCTCGTAATCGATCACAGTTATCGATTTGATTCTTAGCGCGATTTGCTCACATTCCGTTGTACGGTGGTTATGTGGTGCATTCTGATGGTTTTTTGATTTTCTTATGCATCATGCAGCATTTCTATATCACCAATGTGCGATTTACGAAATTATCACCCGAATGAAATTAGTTTTAGGAGCCTAACTTTGGTCAACGTTATATCTATCCAGTTTCATAAGAGCTGCTTTCACAGCTTGTGAGTTGAAACGATCGACAGCATAATTGTGTAGAAAAATTTTGAAATGTTCAGACGCCTGAAACAGAATGATATATGCCGAAAATTTCTTTGAATATTGCAATCTCTTTCCCGTCTTCACAATGTAACGAAATTTCCAATATATTCACCTTCATTGCCATATAAGTTACAATGACAATTTTTGTCCTTGACGGATATATTGTAGAACCCAGATGGCTGCATACGCTGTAGTTTTAAAAATGTATGAGGGCTTGAGAGGTTTATAGTCCAAACTGCAATAAATCTTAAACGCCATTTCTGCCCGAGTTTTGCATTTACCAAGTTTTTGCATCTGTCTGTGTTTTACCGTAGCTCTAGAGGCGTTAGTTAGAACTGTCAAGGGCACAATTCATTAATAGTTCTGTTCCAAAAACACTGCTGTGCACATTAGAATTTGAGTAAATAGGAAATGCGGTATGCATTGCAAATGTGCCACTGAGAGAACTAAAAGAGAACAGTGACGAAGCATGTTAGAATGCTTAGCAGAAAGAGGATTTCATTATAACGTTCTTTTGCTTCCGAAATTGTCATTTGTTGATACTCACCTTTATAATAACAAAATCGCTGCTCTCACTAAGACTTATAGCTCATTTACGAAATAAGCGAAAAATCCTCAAAAAAATCTAACATTTATTATGGGCATCGCTATCGTTTCAAGTATATTTCGCAAAATCTTTAATTAGACAACAGACCACTAATCACTTCGCCATGAAATTTCATAGTAAATCATAAAACTTATGTTGAGACGTATCACGAGGGCTGAAAATTGCATAATTTGTAACGTAGTCATTTGTAAAAGTTCCGTTTTACCTTATGAGATACCGCAACAATGCAATGTGCTTTATGGTTAATTATTATTTATTCAATAAGTTGTGGGAATTTATGAATACTTATAATGTGGACACGTTTTTTCGAAGGGAATCGTCCTAGTCTTGCAGACGGAATCTCAGGCTTAGAACGCTTTTTGCCGTTTAGGAAAATCCGTGCAGCACAACATCCGAACTTCATACAGCAAGAACGCTGGAGTTATGAGGCCTTGAGAATTCTGCGAGAGCGAACCGGCTGAAATGAAAAATCCTGCTGAGGATATAAATCAAAAGCTGAGAGGAACTACTGCAGTAAGCAGCAGTGTCTTCTCTGGAGCTGGAGTGTAAAGACTCCTCTGACTCAGCTCAACTCATGCAGTAATATATGCTTTCTTTGCTTCTCCGCTTGTGTGTTCCAGACCCATACATGTTGCACTTGGTTGTGGCCCATTCCATGTTGCTTTATGTGTTCATATGATTTTCTTGGCACGTTAATAAAAAGGCTCTTGCCTACGTTTCTGGCGTGCTCGACATCGCTGATTCGGCAGTCAGAAGATGCTGCAACACATGACGGCTTGGTATCGCGAGAAATTTTACGACAGTCGTCAGCAATCTCTGCTGAAATCGGCGACGACAGGAACTACTGAAGGAATGGGGCGGTTGTTCGGGGCTATCACACCCACTGCTTCTTTTTGCATTGAGTTCTCAGTTTGTCATCGACATGGATGTCTTAGTTCATGTTTTAGTTCACCTTGCAATCCAGGAAACGCTTGCATGTTTACCATATATGTTCTCATAACATCTCCTAACTTGATTCAGAAACTCCGGAGGCATTCGGAAGGGACTTTCAGATGCATTTATTTCGTAAGCAGTCGAGAAGAGTTACGATCTCTAGAAATTTGTGGAAACGGCTGATTTGGCTCGAATATGGATGTGACATTTCACTTTTTTTAGTATTTACTCGCTGGCAACTTGCGATACTGATTTACTTGTTGAGGTTTGAATTGAAGGAACTCTCTGGCATGCTGTTCTAGTTTCTTTTCAGCAGATTGAGCGGTGACGTTGCTGGCAGCCTGTTGATTATCTAAAGAGTTAGAAATGAATCTACAACAAGCCCGATGTGCCATAAGATTGCGAGTGGATGGAGTGGATGGAGCATTTGCGCTGGTATGATAGTATCTGTAGCAAATTCTGAGAGACCGTAGATGCACTTACTTGAGATAATTTGGAACGAATGTTATATATCCTATCCGCTAAACTTGAATCTATCAAGCTTTCAGAACACACAATAGAGTTAGGCAACGTTCTCTTGTTTTTTTTTCCGTCTGCGCTTCCGGCATATCAGTGCCATTGCCCGGGTTTCATGGATGACGCATTATGTTGCAAATGAGTGTCCTCCATGCGACCGGGAGGGGAGCTACTCGATGGCCTGTTGAACACAACAACTATGAGCCTACAACTTGTTACATAATGAAGGTCACAGCGATAACAGCGATCATAAAACTGATTAGATCACAACAGATCACTTTTAAGTAGATCACTCGTTAACACCTCCCCCGAGTTCTTCAATAACTGAGTCGGTCCGGGCGTCGGACCACGCGACGTGAACGACGAAGTTGTGGAAGAACTTCTTGATCGCGATGATGCTCGTTCTTGTCCACTGCTTCAGTCGCTTTTGTTGAATCGGTGCCACTGTGCCTGTCCATTGCACGATTGTATGCGTCACCGTGTGAGTGGTCGCCATCGCTATCACCACTGTCAGATCCGTCAGTGACCGATGAAACATCACTGAGGTCGCCCACTGCGTCGCGTTTTGGAGCGTCTGCATTTGCATCGTCTTCGACATCATCACTCGTAATAGAGACCCGACTTTCCTCGAATTTCTGAAATTCAGATCAGCGCGTTGACGACGTATTTGGTTGGTATGACGTCTCCACGTCACTTTTCTGACTTTAAGGAACCATATGACGTCGCCTTGTCTTCCAACTATCCTTCCTCTTCTCCACGGCTGACCTTGGCTCGCGTAGTCGCGAACAATTACACAATCGCCAATCTTAAATCTCCTGTTTTTAATAGCTCGTGTTTCCGATTCCATTCTCAGCTTCGTCCTCTCTAGTTTCTCCGTTCCTTCGGAAACATTAAATCAAATACAGTTCTAATTCTCCCGCTTCATCATCATTTCAGACGGGTCTCAGTCCCGTACTTGGATGTGGTGTCACTCTGTAACCTCATCAGAAAATCGCGCAAACGATCCCCTTGCGTCCTCCTCTCTGACGCCGATTTTTTTAGTGAACGTTTCAATGTATCCACAAAACATTCCGCCAGCGATAACAGCGATCATAAAACTGATTAGATCACAACAGATCACTTTTAAGTAGCTCACTCGTTAACACTCCATTTGAGCCGACCACATTATTACTAAACTAAACAGCTTTATGTTTCAAGACTTGTTGTCTCTGAAATACTAAATGCGTGAAAAATGGAAGTTTTTCTTCAACCGTGACTTTTTTCGTCAGAAGTATTTACCATTGAAATCATACGTCCGTTTTCCTCCTTCCTCCCTCCTCCCTCCCTTTCCCTTCCCTCCCCCCCCCACCCCCCTCACTCACATTTTAAACTTCGAGACTCTCCACGCTTGATATTAAAATTTGTCGATCGATATAGACAGAATAATGATAACCAAGTTTCAGGTGCTAGAGATCACCTTTTGCGCGGTGAACAAGTTGCATGGCTTTCGGCTGCTTGAGTTCTTTTTACTGCTTTCAGTGAGCTGTGTAATCGGTGGAGATGGGTGGAGACATTGATAAATACCCATTTGTGATTCCATTTTTTGGCTGCAGAAGAAAACTTTTCCCATCCTCTGTTGAATATCTGCGCAACTCCATTAGTTTTTTCAAACTGAAGTGCAGATCTGATGGTGTGCCAGCACTGCAGATTGTCATTTTCTTCGATGCGGCTCTATATTGTAAGATATGACCGAAACACACAACGGCGAGAGGGAGAAGATTCAATTTTATTTCTACATTTTTCTGCTCTCATATGTTTGTAAAAGTGTTCCGCTATCGTCTCGGAAGTCATCCCCAATTAGACTATTTATTTTAGTCATTCCTATATTTTTCAAAGTGCGCAACTTTAAAGAAGAAGCCATCAAGATCGAATACTTGCTCGGGTGGGCAGGCCGTTCCAGTACGCTTTTGCACCAGTTTGCAAATATTGGAATAGACGAACGCTTAATGCATTGTGGCCATTTCGACGGGATGTTGAGGGGTAAATGGAAGGGGATTTTGCGAAGCTCGCTTCAAATATACGATTTATCAAGGAGGGAAAATCTTGAGTTACACTTTATGAACAGTGAGGGCTTAGCAGGGACAACAGTTGCTTGCAGAAATCCTCTGCGCCGGCATCCTTTACCTTCTCGGCTCACCTGGATCACTCAGATATGGTAGTGCAGATATAAATTTTCTGCACACTCCGTCCTTCAAATGCTCACGAAAATGGCTATAATAGTTCTTCACACCAATTTTGATACCTTTCTCTTTAGTGCACTAATGACAAATGTTTCAGAATAAAGCAAGTAGTAACCCGCACGTCGAACGTGGTGGAGGAACATGCTCTCGGCATCAGATCGAAGGATCGACGGTGAGCAATCTGTGTATCAATAATTGCTTTCTTGTGGTGCACATATGTATATTTCTTCGAGGACAGATTATTGCATACGCGCTTTGCTTTCACTTGATCGGTAGCTCGTCAAATGCTGCATTTGTTAAATTTGGTCATTCGCGTGCGACGGACTCCGTCGTAAGTCAGCAACATTGGTCATGTGTCAGAATCCACGTCGTCCTTAATTCATTATTCTGTCCACGCAATTAGTGCACGGAAAAATCAGCTCCTGACGCTAGATGCTTACGCCTTCGAATGGAATAACCATTTTTTGCTGTCATTCTCACACCTGCAAGTGCAGGTATCTCGTTTCATTGCATTGGTTGGCAGGCAGTAGCAAGACGTGAACATCTTTATGACGGTGTTCATTTCTGAAGCACTTTTATTTACGAAGGGTCTTTTTCAGTGATCCAGCAGAGTTCGCCTATGGGGCCGCAAAACAAGCATGTTGCAATTTTATGTTAAAATGAGGAGAAATGATCAAGTTTTTCGCATAACGGCAAAAATTCATTACATCTTTTATGGCTGTCTCTCTTATTTTGATAGTTTTACACTATCGATATATTCTGCACCACAGATATCTAGGCAGAAATTTGTTCGTTCTGCACAATTGGAAGGGCACTAATACAGTCATTAGTGAGAAGCCGAAAAAAAGATCCCTTTTCACCGAACTTCATTCCAACCCATGTGCAATCAACTGCAATTAGCGCCTTTAATTTACTCACTGCAGTAGGTTTATTTTGTATTTCTAATGTTCCACATAACCTATAATTTTGGATCTCAGCGATTTTATATGTTTTTAGGAAAAACGGAAAGAGAGATGATATTCAATGTTTGCGTGGAGTGGCGATCATCTATGTGCTTTTATTCCATCTGTTTCCGAGTGTATTCCGAAAGGGTTTCCTTGGTGTCGACATATTCCTCGTTATTTCTGGTTACCTCATCACGATGATCCTCTCCAGAAAACGCCGATATCACTTGCCGATACAGGAACGTTTTTCTCAAAGCGTATTCGTCGGATATTTTCCTGCCTATTACCTCATGATCTTCGCTGGCTCGTCGTTGGAAGAATATATTTAATTTCTTATGATCAACACTTACTTGCGGTCGATAGCGGATGGAGCCTTGCTTTTTTGTCGAATGTCCACAAATATTTACAACAGAAGGACTATTTTGCTGAGGTGAGTGAGTTCTGCCACTCAACAAGGTGCAGCGTACACCGAATAACTGCAACAGCTTATACTTATCTTCAGCAGCACCGAAGAAAAATCGAAAACCATAATCTAACTTTGAAAGAAATCTGTCTCCTATGTTCCCAGGCTGGAGGTAGGTATTATGAGGAAAAATTCCACATACCTTTTTTAGCGATTACTTAACCTGGGAGCGTTTCAGCTATAGAATGCTCAGGTTCGATTTAGGAGGAATGAAAATATCCTGCTACTGCCGAAATCGTCTGTTGTCGAAACCAGCCTTGTCGACATAATGAGAAGCGTCTCAACAAATTACTCATAGCAAGGGGAAATATTGGTCAAAATCTCTTGAATAAGCCAACACACGCTAACGATGGGAAGTCGAAGACATGTTTAAACGTAATATGACGTCACCTAGCAATGTTCTCTTTATGATATGTGCTCTAATGTTCTTGCAGGTTGCAAACTATGATTTCCTGTTGCATGCTTGGTCGTTAGCCGTTGAGATACAATTCTATTGTGTTGCGCCACTATTCGCGTTGATTGCACACCGTCTCAGATTGGGAAAATGCTCGTCGCTACTGTTGCCATAGGATCGTTCGTTGTGCATGTCGAATCGACTCGTGAACTCCATTTTTCGTCGCTTCCGTCTCGCCTCTGGCAGTTTCTTGCGGGCTCATTTGCCTTCGAATTCCATCACAGGGTTAACGGTTCGATTTCGTCAGTATCTTTGAATTCCGCTTCTCGCATTACCCCTTTTATGAGTGGCAATTGCTGCTAATACCTGCATCGTTGTGAGCCGCGGTCCACTGCATCGGAATTCTGGTCGCAGGATCTTGGAAATTCGATTCTGATGACTTGTCGAAGGAAGGCTGGAACAGTATGGAGGAAGGATGTCCTCGATCATATTTCAGTTTCGAAGTCTTTTCCGATTTTATCTTTCAGAAATGTTTAGAGGTACAATATACCCATCTTACCAATCCGAAAACAGTTTCAAGAGAATCGGTGCAGTGCGTGCAGGAAGCGAGAAACCAAATTTCCCTTTGACTTCTTTAAATCATGCATTAAAGCAGATGGCAAGAATTGAAAACAGAAAGCTCCTTTGTTGTCAGCCCACCTGTCAACCTTCGAATGGGACGCAAATGAAAGCTGTCCTGTAGTGGTGAAGTGAGAGCCACTTTATTGCCATTTCTATAGCTTCCAGCTTTTGATGTCGTGTCGATGCTTATGCCAAGTCAGTTGCCCAGCTTGTGCTTTCTGATAGTTGTGTTTATAGGAGGCGTGTTTCAAATTCTTTGGCAATCATTCCAGAAGTTAATCGCTTTTGCAATCACCGTCCTGTTTATTGTATGTTAGTTGTCAGAAATCCGTTGAAAATGACGAATAACTGAGCAAACTTTTCATCTATTGCGATCTTTCCGAAATAGGCATAACGATTTGGTGATGAGGCGATTGGATCAAAGATCCTTTGGTCAACAAGTTGAAAAGAATGACCCTGTTTGCACCAAAGACGAAACCTTTTTTGTTCTGCTCGGGTATTTCCAATTACTACTAAAATGTATGATTCAGACAAAGATCTAGCTGTCAGATCCCATGTATTATCCATTAATGGATTTTCAGTTCTTCCTGCAATGGCGTGTAAGATGGTTACCATTATAGCGATTTTCCTTCTTTCGCCGGTAATCCTGTTCATACCGAACAACGATTGTTATGTCGCCTTACGGTAACAGCTGCAGCGACTTTGATCGTCGCTCGTATATCGCCTTCTGTGAATGATTTCTTCATCAGCAGAACGCTTCTTTTCATTGGAGACATATCATATTCTCTTTATCTTGCCCATTGGCCAATTATTGTATTCTTCAGGTATATTTATCATGCAAATCAGCTACTGTTCACAGGTATGCCATTTCTTCACTTGCTATAATTGAAAGAATTTTTTTCCCTTTTCTTTCGAGCTGCTCAAAACGTTACGTGAACGTCAGAACCGTCTTTGCATAACCAGGCAACACACGCAATACGATCTAAAGGCGAGTTGCCGATGTCAGCACTGTGCTTTTTTGCATAACAATTAAGCGCTCCTGTGAGCATGCTCGTCGAGATAAACCAGTACACGTGAAGTGCATGCAAATCGGTTCCCATATTCACTTCGAGGTCGTTTGGTCAGCTGTGCATTCAGATGCCGGATTATCCTCTAAAGTATGGATATCAAATTGTATTTCTCCTGTAGCAATGTATTCACATTTGATATCGATTTTGGTGAGATGATCGCTCGCAACTCATTTAATTTTTTTTTTTTCAATCAGTGACCCCATCTTTCTGACCTGAACAGTAACTCACAGCAATAACAGTTCTCCTGAGAATTGATGGAGATGAGAAACAGTGAAGGAGATTCAAAGAGGAACGTCGGATGCCTACCTCGACCATGGAAATGAACAACAGAATATAGTAAACCCCGCTCACGATTTTAGAACAACGAATCAAATGATCCTGAAATAATCGAATGGCTCTAAGTTACTGTCTCCTTTAACTGTTCACCTTCAGACCACTATGAGTTTTCCAAACGGCGATGCGCATGGAGCGTCTTTTTTAACAATTTGATATTTGAAATGAAACAGAAAGTCCATACAGTGGTGTAACATTGCAGAATGGTCGACACCAGTAGTGATAACATTTCGACAACGTTATGCTATTTGTAAAGAGAAACTGCAGGTATAGGAAAGGGGTTTCAGATTCTTTGATCGTGGCGCAACTCTCCCTTTCTGCTGGCATATTTATCGTTCAGAACAATCGAGAAATGTTTCATTCGCGAAAATTTTGCAAAGGCGCTCGTCTTGATCTCGTTGCTCTTCCTCTCTTCGATAATATTAATGAACTATCCGAATGACTCATTCGTACTGTCCGAACAACAAGCGAATCCATCGAATGTAATCGAAGTTATGAGCAAAAGTCTGGGAAGGACCTCATTCGGTTAGTGGTCGATATTTCCAAAGAGTGTCCAGGTGGTTGCTGTCATGATAACGCCTGAGTATTTTCCAGTTTGATTTTTTCCACTAGCCGACGATAACTTCGACCTTAAAGGTGCAAGTCATTGACATGAAACCATTCATCTCAATAGCGTTCTGCTGATAGATGTTGCGTTTGTTGTCATAGTGTTTGTGCTAAACGATTCTCACATGCGTAGTCAAGGTAATTACAGAAAGAAACTGCTTTGCTTTCCGCTATCAAGACTATCGACCCAAAATGGTGACGAGTTCGATGCTGCAGAAAGCTCAAGTGGCAAATGAACGTTTCCTGCTCTATTGGCCAAACCACGAGCGCTACTCGTCGCCAGATCCATTAGTAGACAAGCACTTCAAGTCAAAGGGCATTACTATCTGGCTCACTGCATATCACAAGGTGAACTCTCTTCTAGAGTGACCATTTGCAAGTAGCATAGTGGTTTTATGCAACAATTTTTATCTGGATACTAACGATTGGAATGTGATCTTCGAGGATAGGGCAACGCATCATACTCGCAAATAATCCCTGGAGGCGGCGTAAAAGAGGAAAGCGGATTGAAGTAAGCACTTCTGAGCGGATGGACAATTCCTGTTGCCGAATCTGCCGAAAACGTGGGTACTTCTGGATTCTAGTTTTCCTCCGCCTCAACCTTTTGATCATTCAAAGTCCCAGGTATCACAACATCAACGGTCACATGAATAGAAATTTGATGATGTTCGCTTCAATAGTGTTCTGGCGACCAAATCTATAGCTGTTTTGAACATCCTGTTAGTGAATATCAGCAGATCTAGGGCGAGGCTCGTCAAATGGGAGATGCTTGCCCAGTTTTTCGTATGATTGAGTGACGAAAAATGTGACGAAAAATTTTAAGTGCTCATCAAAACGATGCTGACTTATAGAATCAGGGATCGAATGAAACTTGTCCTGTAAAAATCATGAATTTTAGTACAATAGAGCCTAAGTCACATTTAAGTATAGGTGAATACCTATTGGTGTAGATAGGCTTCTGGAATTTGCTCTTCCGGGAGACTTTCGGACTTTCGTCATATTGTTTTTCTCCAGATTTTGGAGTTGTTCCCATTTTACCTTTTCCCGCAAGTGCAAAGATGCATGGAATCGATGTGTGAAATTTGGCACGCGCAAGATATGTGAGATTTCGATTATATCTAATAGATGGGGAAAACGTTAACATCTGAAGTACTGATGACTGTCATGGCGGATGTGCTGTGAATATAACTGCAAAAATAAATAGAAAATTCCGTTTACTGATTAAATGTTGGAAAGAAAAGACGGAAGAACAACTTTTTGCACAATAAGATAGAAAGAAGTGAACATAGGCGAACCACTGTACTGTGTAGTGCCAGATTTACCAATCTCTCTATCACCCTTGTTACTGCTGTGACTGAAGTCTCTTTGAATGATGCGTTCCATTGCCCGCCATCAAACAGAATGCTATTGTTGCAGAATTCCGGGAATTTGAGCGTTGCAGTTTTTGGCAACAGCTTCGCCCACCGATCATTCAGAGCGATTGTTGAAGCTTTCGGACAGCGTGTAAAAGAAATAAGGCTCATCGCAAATCCTGGATGTCCTCCATTTATTGGTTCTGTCTTCACAGAGAACCCGGGAGATGATTGTGGTCCATTTCTAAATGCCAGTGTCGAGCTTATAGAGGAGATGAAACCGGATATTACTTTCATCATCTTTCGGTAAGGAGGAAACAAATTTTTTAACTTCGGAAGCGAAATAGATATTTGCTTTGAAAAACTCTTAGGACTATATTCATCTGTGGGGATGAATTGCGTTGCCTCGTACCCACTAAATTTCCAGCAAATTTTTGATGGTATCGAATTTTAATTGCGTTTCTGAAGAAAATTCTTGTCGCCGCAGATTCTGATTTACAGCTTGAGCATTATGATCGGAGAATTATTATCACAGACCTGTTAAATGACCGCAGAGTTTCATTGATTGTGGATTTTAATAATCCGTTATCGCATTTTAGAGGATACGATCGGTTACGAACTTTGTCCACTCCTAGTTTTAAAAACTCTAAGATTGCGTTATTTCCTCACATCAAACGGTCTACACTAATTCAGTTGAATGTCGCATTGTCAGTTTCGATGAACGAAAAACTACACAATAAAAAGGAGCTGAAAATTTCGGGCGTTCAGGAGATTTTCCTCGGATGTACTCATCTGATTTTGAGTAGAAAGAACTGTGTTCTCCTTCTCCATCTATCTAGTTTATTATTAAAATGAACCGGAAATGAGCCAGTGAAAAGGCACAAATCTGGTTTTTCCCCCACTTCTTAACGAGACCATCATAGCCAACGATGTCATTGTACGGAGACTTTTGACATAATAAGATGTAGTTATGTCCGAGGATCGGCACAGTGCTAGACTCGTAGGTAAGTTTTGCCCGAAACAGTGTCTTAAGAGAGGCATTGAAGTAATTCTTAATGTTTGTCAGCTATTCAAACAACCATCATTATCTCAAAATAGAGAAGTATAAAATTTCTGACGAGAAGGTCGAAAATACGTTGAAATTCAGCCCACAGAAAAGGCGATGGATGGAAAAGGAATTGGAGTGAGGGCACTTTCTTATGTTGCGAATGAACATACCAGAATTTCATCGCTGTAGCCTTTGAGGCTCATCAGATGAAACCCACTGGTATAGACTAAAAAACTTGCAGAGACGCATACAAGCAAACATGTCGTCATTACGCCGATTCGAAAAATTTGTAAATGCGCGACACGTGGCTCTCTACTACAGATGTTTGCTTTATTATTGCTTCTGTGAGTATGCAATAATCTTATCACACTTCGTCTTCTGACATTTCTCCACCCAATCCTGAATCATATGACGCGTCACTGTCAGCGAGCGTGAACAAGGAAGGGTTTTTGGCTCTAGAGTCCTTCCCTTGAGCCTCACTGGAGAATTTCTGAAGTTTTATCACCTTCATGACAGTGTACTTCGATATACTGCTTTTTTTATCCTGGCAGCAAATTTCTCATCCTTGACACTTTGTTTGCTGTGGAGATCATTGAGCCTCTCCCTCCCACTTCACCTTTTCATCTATTCGGATGTCCTGAATTCACGAATCACTCAGTGATATCATATGATCTATTTTATATAGGGCTCAAATTGCAGCTGATCTGCTCCGGGTACAGGTATTAATGAAATATTCGAATTGGTGTGCAAAGAAATAAAAATAGTAAGAGGTGTCACCTTGAACTGTTGCAAGGGTGTAGGATTTCAATTTAGCCGTCTGTTGTCAATTTACCCCTGAAGGATCCGCAAATCCTCTTTCGATGCTCGACCAAATGCTGCGTAACGTGGCAACAAGAGAGGCTAAGGTTTTTATTGAGCCTCTAAAAAATCAACAGTAGTGACGGCGGAGGGAATAACGCGATGGCGGGTAAGGCGGAATGGGTCGTGGCTCTGACAGAGCGTTGGCACGAGTAGTGCCGCTTCCACGCCAAGAAGCATCATATCGCGGACGTTATATTTGGCGTTTTGTTGTACAGTCCTAGGCCTTACCCTTCAACTGCTTCAGAAAACTGAACGGAAAGAGATCCTCAAATGCATCGAAAGTGAATGAGGTTGATAGTGCTGAAACAATTGCTGAAGGTTTTTTAAGGTACCAGTAGTTATGCAGTTGACTGTAGCAAAAACACAGATTTTTCTTTCCAGACCGTCTCCTCCAATAAACTCACCGATCGTCGATTTATCAAAGGATGATCAATATAGTAAATATTCAGCATACAATAGACCGGATTTCAGCAGTAACAAAGCGCATCATTCTCGAATACCCATTACCAGTAAGCATCCGGAGGTGATTGTTTTTTTTTTAAATTTCACTCGTTCATTCATTGAGTACCACACTAGAAATATCCAAGGTTCCTGCTCCTTCACCAAATAACTTTGTGCTGGAACTTCCGCCGGAATTGTGTTTGCAGACGCTGGTAAGAAGAAGTTATCTATCTTGTTTTAGAGGCGGAGATTTTAGGAAGCAGGAAAGACGGCAGGAAGTGGAGGTTCCAGTTAAAACTTAGATACGAAGATGTATATCTCCTGTGCCCAAATTTTCCCACTCTAGCCCCCTAGTTATATGATAACATACAAAATGATGGTATCAACTTGATGAAAAATTCGCGTTTTTTTTTCGATGGAGAATGAGATATGTGCACCAAAACCGTGATCCAGTACTCGTTTAATATCTGGTCCAAAGATCAGAGGCCAAGATCCAATACTTCCAGCAGTTCCTACCTGACTTTTTAGCGATTGAGGTTGCAACAGTGACGGAAGGGTTGCTGGCCCTCTTGACCTTGTAGCCGCGGTTTGCCTTTAGACATTAGCTGGTATGATCACTTAGGATCAGGAACGCAGACGTCACTCCCTGACCTACTGGGAACGTTTCCAGCATGATAGCACCTCTTATTTCATAGCGGATCGCTGGCATAACCTCACAGAACCCGTTGCCTGTCCCGCACCATGAAAAGGTGGTGGAGTACGACTCGCACACATGCGCAAATGGCTGCATACCCCTATGCAAACGTACGCACACGTACAGCGCATAAACATGAGGAAGTGAGGTGTTAGAATGTTCGATTTTTCTCATCCTAGGTTTCTATGTTCATAAACGATATATATATCTACAGAATTCTTCGCTGAAATCATTTACTTCCGAGATTTCTGTGGCCCACTACGCACTTACACTTCTTCGAAAAAAGCTGGCTCTTTTCACATATCTCGTCCAATTAATTGAAAGATTTCAGACCTTACACTCCTTTTCTTATGGAGCATTTCCGAGATGCAAATGTCTCGCTTGATGATGTGAAGATCGATTATTCCGCTTTCTGGAACGAAATGAAACATATCTTCAAACGACTGGACAATGTAAAATGTACCAAATGTGATCGAATATACACTCATAAATTATTTTGTGACTTCAAAGTGAGTTCGTTGTTCTGATTGGATTATTGATACATATGTTTCAAGCCATAATCGCTCCGATCACCGATAATCGATAAAAATGAGGAATTTTTCCGATGTGAATTATGCACAAGGAGGTAACCATCATACGATGCGTTTTACAATGTTGCATTGGCAAATGTTATTTGTTGCGTGGCCTCTTTTTATAGATTTTGTCTCCAATTTATGCAAACCTATCAAGCGGCGCTAGTCTACGCTCATCGAAGGTGCACGCATTATGAAAGGTATAGGTGGAGGTTGGGGTCATATCGGTGATACAAACGTATAGCAATGCATTACCAAGCTCATGTTCTATGTGAAAAAAAAAAAAAAAAGGAAAAGGACGTGCGAATTCGATTCTACTGTCAATTTCGCGTTGTTCTTCAGCACTGTCATAGAACGTGAGAAAAAAGAGAACTACCGCAACTTTGAGAAGTAGTGGTGTTTTCAAAAAAGGAATGACCCTAATGTTGATACTTCACTCCTATGATCTTATCGCATCTTTCATTTTGTTTTTTTTTTTTACCACTGAGTGTCATCGATGTCAAATAGCTTCTGTCACTGCTTTATCCTCATATGCGTAATATCGAGTGGTCGTGCTTTTCACTGCAAGGATCGGTTATAGGGCGATTTTCATCCTCTTTAAAAACAGATTCTTAATCAAAGACTATTTGTCTCCTCATTCTGAAATGACGTCTCAAAACCTTGCTAACCGAGAAATTTATCTCCTCACTTCGCGTTCTGTGAAGCGCCAATGCTGTGATGATCACTTTAAATGGTATTCATTTGCAAGCCTGCAAGTGAGTACGGAAGCGTGAGGATATCAGCTTCTTCATCTATGAATTTCATTTTCTGTCATCCATCTCCTCTTCATTGCATCCCTTCCACCTGTCTATTACGTAGTTTTATTTCCAATTCATTTAAAGAGTTGGTCCCATATACCGCGACAATTTTTATTGGGCTGAAAACAGCACGCCGTTCTGTTCTCTTTGAACTCTTCTTGAACACATGGATGTCGATTATCCGCAAAAAATTTTACATTCATTACATCGTTATGAAGCAAGTTTTCTGCCGAAATGCCTAATGTGCTGGAGAATATGGTACAGTGCCGTGATCTTTGTTGACTTCGGACGATATTCCTTAAGCTTTGCTATTTTAATATTTGCTATCGTTGGATGTGAGGCGGCGGCAGACATCTAACCTAAAATTTTTAGCGATTGTTTCGATTTCTCTGTTAACCAGTGGTTCACTCGAGCACAAATGCTCTGATTGAACCAACGAATGACTTCAGCGACTTCATTTCTGAGTGGAGGAATTGAATAATTCCCAGGGAAGCATTGAAATGAATAAGGCTGCTCATTAACAGCTGCCCAAGTTAGTCTAGTGAATGCTTCTCTGTTTAGGTTGAATTGGTGCATAGTCATTGAAATCCTGTGCAAAAAGTCTTTAGGAACTTAACCTAGAGATAACTTGCGTGTTGAATATCGCCCAATCATCACCTGATGGGAAAATTAATTGTTCGATATTACTGTCTGCTTATAATTTAGTAGGTGCAGAAAGCAACGTACAATGCAATGGACTATCAAACCAATAGTGATGAGCATTTTTCAGATTTGTCGAGTTTTCGACCCGGAAAACTTGTATTCGTTCTTCGATAAGGATACACATTATAACGACTACGCGATGAAATGCTTTGAAAAAGTATACAGTGAAATTATCCACGAGAACTATGCGAACGGTGTTATTGGATGATGACTTGATCGGAGTATGTAGACCGGTGACGCTGATATCTCAGCATATAATGAGTATGTAATATTGGTGTAGTTCGCTGTCGGCCGAACCCGTTCGCTGATGTGAAAGAAATGTGTGAAATGAAAAACTCGTTGTAAACAAATTTGGTTATATTCCAGTTTAATCTCTCGTTGATAAGCAGCGCTTGATAGCACTTCGAAGGGAAGAATGCCTCAGCAGCACTTCCACCGCTGTTGTCGGGAAAGCGAAGAGAACGTCGACGATGAAACGCCCGGACTTCCGGTGCCGACCAACTGCCGCAAAAAAAAAGAGGATATTGGTCTCCGATAGTGATTGTATGTGAATATACCTATGACGTTTCGAGGGTTATATAAACAGCCCTCGAAACGGCTAGGGATTCGTTCATCGTTTTACTGTGCGTTCTGCGCTTTGCGGTCATTCATTGCTTTACGTTCACTGCTTTGCTTTGCGTTCTTTGATACTTCACTCGTCTTCTCGCGTAGTTTGAGCGACTTTATCGTTCTCCTCGTTTCTATTTGCATTCAATTCTGTCGTTAACAGTCCTACCCTTTATAGCTGTGGTCAGTTCGCTTCATCTTGACATTAGCTATTTGTTAATAACGGTAGCTGCTGCTATAATTTCACATCAGTCATTGCGCCATACGATCTAAGAAAGATGAGGAGAACGGCGTTCATGTAACTTGAATAGATCAACAGTCTCATCTCTTCTATCTTCTTCATCACAAATTTTCACTTCTTGAATAATCAACTGCAATCAGTGAAATAAAAGAACGATGAAATTCTAAAGTTCGATGCTTCTTGTGGACAGTTTTCGCCAGCTTTTTCGCAGTTGATGGATTTCATTCTTCTCATACTGGAATTTGATTTAGCATGCTTTCAATACGAACCAACCGCATAATAAAATCTATCTATGACATCGCTCACTGTATGGGTCTTCGCCGACGCACTGATCGACGACGTGGCACCAAATGCCTGTTCAGCAAGCATTCCATCTGAATTCAATGTATGTGTTCAGTTTAAGGAACAGTTGTCGAATCGAGCACAGCAAAACGCAATGAGGATTCATATCTTTAACAAATCATGATTCAATTTGTATGGGAAGGCATGAAAATTTATGCATTTTTCTCACCCACCTTGCACGCCAACGAAACAGTTCCATGTTCTTCTCGATAACGCCGACTAAAGGAGAAAGCTTTTTGCAAAGGGAGAAGTTATAGCATAAGGCCGACGGATTGCAACAGATCAAGAACTGAAGTTGCCAAACCATCACTGATTTTATTCACATCGTCTCGCCGCCTGGAATGATGGAACACTAACCACAGTGAAATTCCGAGACCATCCGGTGACGTTTGTTAAAAACTAAAACTAAGGTATCCAGGAAAAGATTTTCGCATATTGCTGCCCTAATGTCAAAAATATACATTAACGGTTCGGTTTGAGCACCATTTGATGCAGAATAACGGGACAGTGCAGAATAAAACTAAATGGTTATCCGATCGTAGGGAGCGTTCGTAAGTAAGAAATACTACTGAAAGGATCAGTCAGTTCTTCTAAAGTAGTTCAAGTCGTCTAAAAAGGATGACAATAAATTATTTGAATTCAAACTAGAAGTTTTTACTGAAGATTCAAAAAGATACCACAATTTCCGAAAGTTGGCTAATTAACTGTTTAGAGAAAACCGATGAATAGGTCTAGACGGTTTTCTTTAAAACGATATGGTTTGGCAAAGAACTTTTGAAATGTTGACATATGAACATATATTTGTCTTCTACAGAACGGATACAAAAAATAAGCTTTGATATCTACAAAGAGTCGATACGGTGCGTTGATCGCAGCTTCTGGTACCTTTTCAAATATGTGTACGCGGTTATCGTGCGAACTCGAATCGGATGAAATGTCGGCACCCAAAACTCAAACCACATTTTCTGACAATAGCAGAGAGCAGAAAAATCAATATGATACTAATATATGAAGTTTCAAGATCTCTGTCTGCGAAACTGATGATCAATTTTGGGAAATCAGCAAACTATCATGTGAATTAAAGTGATCGATTGTATGATCACGAAATATCTTAATATGTTCAGATCGTTCGCATGAAAACGACATAAACTCTTTAATTGCTCATAAGTGCCGCTTACCTACAGCACGAATGACAACGGCTTCATATGGCACACACCAATGTGTGCATCGAACGGTACCATTAACTCTGCCCTCAAATTGAAGGTGGATTAGGAGTGCTTCAGCTATCTCGCAAAGTCATCGTCGTTAAAATAAGAAGGTGCTCTCAAGAATGAGTTGTTTATTATGAACCATACTGAGCGCTTTTGAAGACTACCGCAAGCGAGTTGTACAGTTTTATGAAGGAGCTAAGCAGACGACACCGGCTTTCATTATAAGTCAGAAAACAGTTTGTGGTACTGTTCGATGTCTCGCGAAAAAAGTAGAGTGATATCTTAAAGTGCACTTATTTATAGTTAGAGGAGTTATACTTGCTCTTTCATCGGTGAGTTACGCTAATTACTCTCCAGTAGAGAACATCAGATTCCTCCTTTTGAGTTGTTGTTGTCGTTTTGCAAGTGACGCTTCCACTTAAGCGAAATGATTTCCACAAGACGCTACATCTTTTCTGATTGCATTCCTGGCCTCAAAACTACGCTGTATCGGTAGCTTATCGGGCACCTCAGTGAGGCGTCGTCGACACACCATTCAATGATCTATTCAGTGAAATCCTCGCTTTTTTTGACCTACCGTCGAATGCTTCCGAACCTTCGAGGGCGATTGTGATTGTCGCATGGAAATATCACTACAGGTACGACACGAATTTATTGTCAACAAACATCTCTTATGTAGATTTCCTTCACACAAATTTTCTTCATTAGCGGGGGCAATGAGCATTCTAAACTGTCGCTAACAGTTTCATGATGTACAAATTGATCCTTTTGCTGTAATCATCGGTAGTCCCCACATTCACGTCCTTTCTGAGATCGCTTCCGCCCTTATTCGTGCCAATTTTTCTGAGATCGTTGCTGCTCTAATTATGCCTTTATCTTTCTGAAATCATTGACGTCCCAATTTCATTCATCAGGGAGTGGTCTCATCACTCATTTCAACCTCGTCAGTTTTTGACTCATGAGTTTAAACAAATGAATTAACCGTTCTACAGTCAGCCTAATGGTTTTGATTTCCATTTGAAAGCACATCATTTCGATTCGGCCAAGTTTTTGTGCCAAGCATTTGCAGCGACCGCATTTTCATTTTCTGCTCTAGGCTTCAAATGATCTTTTCATATATAAGTTGTCTATTGACAAAGCTTTTACATTTATCTGCGTTTCGGCGGTCTAGAATGTTCTAGAAGCTTCTTGTTAGAGCTGCAGGGGCTTTATTAATACCACGAATGGCGCCGAGAAATTCCGCGGTTAACTAACGAAACTTATGTTGAGACGCATCACGAGAACTGAAAATTGCGTCATTTGGTGTGAAATCATTTGTATGAGCTCCGTCTTCGCTTATGAGATATCGCAATGTTATGTATGCAATGTGCTTGACAGTTATTTATAATTTGTGTTGCATATGATAAATTGCACATAGATCGTTCCTATCTTTCTTTTTTTTTTTCATTTGATTATTTCACTAGTCTCCTATACAATTTTCTGGCTAAATCGGGTTCTGTGATCCGTGTGTATGTGTGTCTAATGCACTTTCAAGCTGCATTAACCAGCAGAGTTATTTTGTGAACACAGTCTGACTTCCTTCGCAATTTTATTTCACTCTGTTCTATCTTTTCCTATCTATTGATACCACTATTCCCTGTATGGGTTTTTTGCTTTTGGAGCTGGTTGACCAAGTATCGTGTCCGCGCTCCTTTGGGGCGTTTCTTTGCCTTCATGGCCTTTAGTTCGTTAACTGCACACTTCGTTATTTCTGCACGGAAAATAAGCTATGAGAGATTTATGGATACACACACTGCGGATGGACAGTTCTTAAAGAGAGCTCTTCCAGTCCTGTAGATGAAGGTTTTCGACTTAGACAACATTCCGCGATTTGTGAAAATTCGGACGAAATATGATTCGAGCTTCGTTCATTAGCAACGCGGCAGTTATGGATCATGCAAGCCTTATGAAAAAAAGGAATAGTACGGTCTAAAACTTGCTAAGCACATGAAATAGTTGTAACGAACTACTATAGTAACCAACGGTGATGAGCTCCTGTGATGTTGTTGTTCTATATGGGAGAGTGCTATGACTCGCCTCGAATCGGCGGCTGCCCTCGCTGCTTGCGTGATGCGTGCTCGAAACCCACTGAAGTTGTGTTTCACTGTGATTGAATTACTTGATGCTTGCTGAATTTCTCAGTCCTCTTATGATTGATCAGTGTAAACTACCACCCAACTTATCAATGCAACTCACCATCAGTAGACTGGCTACTAAAAAATGGCATGCGCATGATGGTTTCGAGTCTAAAGGGATCGGGCGGCATTCGACAACAATGAATGGCGGGTTATTATCCACGGATAAGAAGAATAACAGCTATGGACCGCCGAATTTCTGTTCGCGGCATCGGCAAAAGGAGAAACTGGAGGGGATGGAGAGCCGATGCAACTTCAAAGAATAAGCAAGCAGGACCGCGTTTTTGTGCGGATGGGCAAACCGTTCTTTCAGTACACTTCTAGTAGTTTGCAAATAGTGAACTAGACCGAAAAGCCTTCAGCATTTCCAGGCATTTCAGGACTGACGCTGCTTTCATAGAACGAATTCTTGCGAGGTTCACTTGATACTTACGATTTATCTAAGAAAGAAGTAATGAGTTAGATTTCGTGAGTAAAGAAATCCTTAGATTTTGTGAGTAAAGAAGTCCTGACGACGAGAATAGGTGTGTGCAGAAACCTCTCGCGTCGATACCATCCGCCTCCTCTTGCTTCACACGGGGCAGGTTGGACTTAGTGATGTGAAAATTATTTTTCTGCACTTATTCGGAAGTATAAATACTCAAGAAAATGGCTATGAATAGTTCATCACACCAATTTTGATACTTTTTCTCTTCAGTGCACTAATGACAAATGTTTCAGAATAAAGCAATTAGTAAACCCGCACGTCGAACGTGGTTGGAGGAACATGCTCTCGGCATCAGATCGAAGGATCGACGGTGAGCAATCTGTGTATCAATAATTGCTTTCTTGTGGTGCACATATGTATATATTTCTTCGAGGACAGATTATTTGCATACGCGCTTTGCTTTCACTTGATCGGTAGCTCGTCAAATGCTGCATTTGTTAAATTTGGTCATTCGCGTGCGACGGACTCCGTCGTAAGTCAGCAACATTGGTCATGTGTCAGAATCCACGTCGTCCTTAATTCATTATTCTGTCCACACAATTAGTGCACGGAAAAATCAGCTCCTGACGCTAGATGCTTACGCCTTCGAATGGAATAACCATTTTTTGCTGTCATTCTCACACCTGCAAGTGCAGGTATCTCGTTTCATTTGCTGGTTGGCAGGCAGTAGCAAGACGTGAACATCTTTATGACGGTGTTCATTTCTGAAGCACTTTTATTTACGAAGGGTTCTTTTTCAGTGATCCAGCAGAGTTCGCCTATGGGGCCGCAAAACAAGCATATTGCAATTTTATGTTAAAATGAGGAGAAATGATCAAGTTTTTCGCATAACGGCAAAAATTCATTAATCTTTTATGCCTGTCTCTTATTTTGATAGTTTTACACTATCGATATATTCTGCACCACAGATATCTAGGCAGAAATTTGTTCGTTCTGCACAATTGGAAGGGCATTAATACAGTCATTAGTGAGAAGCCGAAGGAAAGATCTCTTTTCACCGAACTTCATTCCAACCCATGTGCAATCAACTGCAAATTAGCGCCTTTAATTTGCTCATTGCAGTAGGTTTATTTTGTTATTTCTACTGTTCCGCATAACCTGTAATTTTGGACTCAGCGATTTTATGATGTTTTAAGGGAAAAACCGAAAGAGAGATGATATTCAATGTTTGCGTGGAGTTGCGATCATCTATGTGCTTTTATTCCATCTGTTTCCGAGTGTATTCCGAAAGGGTTTCCTTGGTGTCGACATATTCCTCGTTATTTCTGGTTACCTCATCACGATGATCCTCTCCAGAAACACGCCGATATCACTTGCCGATACAGGAACGTTTTTCTCAAAGCGTATTCGTCGGATATTTCCTGCCTATTATCTCATGATCTTCGCTGTGCTCGTCGTTGGAAGAATATATTTAATTTCTTATGATCAGCACTTACTTGCGGTCGATAGCGGATGGAGCCTTGCTTTTTTGTCGAATGTCCACAAATATTTACAACAGAAGGACTATTTTGCTGAGGTGAGTGAGTTCTGCCACTCAACAAGATGCAGCGTACACCGAATAACTGCAACAGCTTATACTTATCTTCAGCAGCACCGAAGAAAAATAGAAAACCATAATCTAACTTTGAAAGAAATCTGTTTCCTATGTCCCCAGGCTGGAGTAGGTATCATGTGGAAAAATTCCACATACTTTTTTAGCGATTATTTAACCTGGGAGCGTTTCAGCTATAGAATGCTCAGGTTCGATTTAGGAGGAATGAAAATATCCTGCTACTGCCGAAATCGTCTGTTGTCGAAACCAGCCTTGTCGACATAATGTGAAGCGTCTCAACAAATGTCGTTGCAATTACTCATAGCACGGGGAAATATTGGTCAAAATCTCTTGAATAAGCCAACACACGCTAACGATGGGAAGTCGAAGAAATGTTTAAACGTAATATGACGTCACCTAGCAATGTTCTCTTTATGATATGTGCTCTAATGTTCTTGCAGGCTGCAAACTATGATTTCCTGTTGCACGCTTGGTCGTTAGCCGTTGAGATACAATTCTATTGTGTTGCGCCACTATTCGCGTTAATTGCACACCGTCTCAGGTTGGGGAAAATGCTCGTCGCTACTGTTGCCATAGGATCGTTCGTTGTGCATGTCGAATCGACTAGTGAACTCCATTTTTCGTCGCTTCCTTCTCGCCTCTGGCAGTTTCTTGCGGGCTCATTTGCCTTCGAATTCCATCACAGGGTTAACGGTTCGATTTCGTCAGTATCTTTGGATTCCGCTTCTCGCATTACCCCTTTTATGAGTGGCAGTTGCTGCTAATACCTGCATCGTTGTGAGCCGCGGTCCACTGCATCGGAATTCTGGTCGCAGGATCTTGGAAATTCGATTCTGATGACTTGTCGAAAGAAGGCTGGAACAGTATGGAGGAAGGATGTCCTCGATCATATTTCAGTTTCGAAGTCTTTTCCGATTTTATCTTTCAGAAATGTTTAGAGGTACAATATACCCATCTTACCAATCCGAAAACAGTTTCAAGAGAATCGGTGCAGTGCGTGCAGGAAGCGAGAAACCAAATTTCCCTTTGACTTCTTAAATCATGCATTAAAGCAGATGGCAAGAATTGAAAACAGAAAGCTCCTTTGTTGTCAGCCCACCTGTCAACCTTCGAATGGACGCAAAATGATGAAAGCTGTCCTGTAGTGGTGAAGTGAGGGCCACTTTATTGCCATTTCTATAGCTTCCAGCTTTTGATGTCGTGCCGATGCTTATGCCAAGTCAGTTGCCCAGCTTATGTTTTCTGATAGTTGTGTTTATAGGAGGCGTGTGTTGAAATTCTTTGGCAATCATTCCAGAAGTTAATCGCTTTTGCAACCACCGTCCTGTTTATTGTATGTTAGTTGTCAGAAATCCGTTGAAAATGACGAATAACTGAGCAAACTTTTCATCTACTGCGATCTTTCCGAAATAGGCATAACGATTTGGTGATGAGGCGATTGGATCAAAGATCCTTTGGTCAACAAGTTGAAAAGAATGGCCCTGTTGTGCACCCAAAGACGAAACCTTTTTTGTTCCGCTCGGGCATTTCCAATTACCACTAAAATGTATGATTCAGACAAAGATCTAGCTGTCAGATCCCATGTATTATCCATTAATGGATTTTCAGTTCTTCCTGCAATGGCGTGTAAGATGGTTGCCGTTATAGCGACTTTCCTTCTTTCGCCGGTAATCCTGTTCATACCGAACATCGAGTTTTTATGTCGCCTTACGGTAACAGCTGCAGCGACTTTAATCATCGCTCGTATATCGCCTTCTGTGAATGATTTCTTCATCAGTAGAACGCTCCTTTTCATTGGAGACATATCCTATTCTCTTTATCTCGCCCACTGGCCAATTATTGTATTCTTCAGGTATATGTATCATGCAGATCAGCTACTGTTTAAAGGTAAGCGACTTATTTATTTTTCTGCTTTGAAAGCACTTATTCGAAAAGTTTTTCTTTTGTTTCGTTCAGAATAGCTTAAAAAGTCTTGTAAAAGTCAGTGTGTTTTTTTCATAAGAGGGTGACTCAGGTGACCTGCTTTGGTAGGGACCACTCCTGACGTTTACACGCAGAAAACTCAGTTTGGAAGCAGCGTTTACAGTTGGTGTTGCGCGTATATCCATGGAGATCATCCAGTGAACGTGGATTTCATATAAGACCGTTTCTGCATTAACTTAGAAATCGTTTGTTCAATGGTCCATTCAGTTCGAAGGTCATTTGATAACCCGTGATCGTTAAACTCTGCTCAAATAGTATCTATAAAAGTAGTTTTGATATTCACTTTAGTGGATCCGATTTTTGAGACCGTGACAACAGTTCAAAAAAACAGCAGCTCTGCTATGGATTTACGCAAATCGAAAACAGTGAAACAAATTCCGAGAGGGACGTTGAAACCTTTTACTTTCCGGTGTTTCGTTACATTGGCATCGGCAAAGTCATACCGTTGAACGTGGGAGGAAGCGGATTTTTAAGACATCAGGTTTATTGGATCCTCGTAGAAATATTTCGTAATTAGTTGGAAAACGTTTTCTGGTTAACAAACCTGTATCTTCTCTAATGAGCGTAGAATTAAAGGGCATCTCAACAAAGGCAATTACCATTTTATCAGTGAAATATATGCGCAGAAGTTTTGGCATGGAATAGCCATAGATAAACTTAGTCATATTTTGAACCTCATATGCCAACTAACTTAAACATTTAGTTGAAGACCGACACAGCTCAATTCATTTCTATTCATTCTATAACCTGACTACTCGCTTCCTTCTCACCCCTTCCTTCACCTTCTTCCATGCCTTCTTCGAACCTTCGGGGAAATACGGCGCTTGAAGCAAAATTCTCCCCCCCCCCCTCCCGTCCTCCCAGTGAAATTTCCAAATTTTCATGTTTTTGAGATGAGGAATTCCGGAAAATTTTGTTTTTTCTTCCCACTCAAAATTCTTAAATGGTTACTGAATAATGTGTTTGTTTTTCCAACCTTCTGCTTTCAATATTTCTACCTATTAGTTCAAGAGCTTTCCTATCCTCCACCTTCCTGGCCTCCTGAATGCCCTAAATGTGGCGATGGATTCTTTGTTGCGGAAAAGGTGGATAAGTTGAGAAGATATCAACTCCTGCAGTTCATAAATCTCTGTGCACTCTTTCAGCAATTACGATCATTTTTGCTGGGAAGTATGGACGAAAATTTTTCTAAAGCGAACATTCACCGCAATGAATCTCCAGCAGTAATTATGATTGCTTCGATAAAGCCACTCATGATTTGTGTTTGCCGAAATAAACTTTCCACTCATATGGGATGCAACTTGAACAACATATACTCGACGCTCATCGTGGCACCTAATGGAGCTATTAGTTACATTTTAAGAAAGCAAACCAAAGGAATGTGCGTTATTTATGGAGAGATGTTGGAGAAATGGAAAAGAATTTTCAGACTGTCTAGTTGTGGCGCAACTATCCGTCCTATTGGCCTACTTATCGTTCAAAACAATCGAGAAATATTTCATTCGTGAAAATCTTCTAAAGGCACTCTTGTTTATCTCACCAATCTTCTTCTCCTCGATAATATTGATGAAGTACCCGAATGCCCCACTATTAATTCTCGAGCAACAAACGGATCGATCGAGCATAACAACGTTGTTAAATAATGGAAGTATGAGCGAAATAGTGAAAAAGACTTTATTCGGTTAGTGATTGGTATTGCTGAACAATATCCAAAGTAACTACAGTAGTAGTTGAGTTTTTCCGGCCTTTATTTTGCAGATTGGCTTTTTTCACTCGCTGAATTGCAGCGAAGATTTCAAATCTTAGAAAATCATTTTCATAACGATAAAATGTCTATCCTGAGAGTATTCAACTGACACTATTTGATGCTTCTTGTGATAATGTTTATACCGAAACGATTTCCACGTATTTCACTTTTTAAATTGCAGAAAGAAACTGCTTTGCTTTCCGCTATCAAGATTATCGTCCGAAAATGGTGACGAGTTCGATGCTGCAGAATGCTCGAATGGCCAATGAATATTTTATGAATTATTTGCCAAATCATGAGAACAACTCCTTACCGGATCCATTAGTAGACAAGTACTTCAAGTCAAAGAACATTGCTACCTGGCTAAGTGCATACTACAAGGTAAAGTTCCTTTGAAAAATGTCACTGTGCAGGTAGTGTGGCGATTCTGTGTGATAGCTTTTACAGGCCAACGAAAGATAGGGCAGATAGACAGAGCAACGTATTATACCCTCAAGTAATCGTGAGAGGCGGTATAGGGGGAGGAGAGGGGATGAAGTCAGAATTTCCGACCATAGATGTGAACTCCCAATGGTCAAATTATCGATCATATGAGCATTGCTGGAATTCTTACAGTTGTTCTCTCTCTCAGACTTCTAATCTCTCAGGATCATCGATATCGTAAGATCAGCGGTCACTCTGCTCATTTTGGGAAGCGAGACAAGACGTCAGCAAAATATATAAAACACTTCGAACAGTTTGAAATGCAGTCTTCTAACATCGCTAAGCACGCATTATCATCTGAACAACTATGTTGCCCAACACGCGAAATTCCCAATAATCGGTTGTGGAGGTGGGGCAGGGGGGGAGGGGGAGGGGAAAGTTGTAAAAAAGAGATGAGGATTGAAGGTGTGACCAGGATTTTCTCCTAGTGCATTGACAGGGTGCAATTACAACATATGACGTTTTAGATGCGTTGGAATAGGTCATTTTTTTCAAGGATTTATGATGGGCTAGGGTTTTTTCATGATATTTTTGATTTCTCTGAAGGAAAAGGCTACTCTATACATATTGGAACTTTAAATGAATCAGATAACATTTTTCATGGGAAACATCTCGCTGTCGTAATCCCGACCGACCGTTTGATGAGTGCATCAAGGTCCCTTTCCAATATATAGAAGTGGCCGGCGGCATCCTGCAATGGACGATAAATTCTGGGGTCATCAGCAAAGAGTTTAGCACTCCTTAGAATATTATCGAAAACATCGTTGTCGTATATGAGGATTGAAACAGGACTCAAGGCACTTCGTTATGGCGCAACACTAGGAAATGTGGAAAGCATAGTAACTATCTCAAACTCTTACTTGAAAACTTCGTCCACATGCGAATGCTCTGGTCCACATTAGAAAGGAGATGACGACGCCACATTTTCCAGTTTCAAGAGCAGCTTTTCATGATCGACCACATCGAAGAATTTGGCATAATTAGTACATACAATTTCAGTTTATACTCTCATTTTTATTTCAAATGATGGTGAATGGAACACTTTACTTATTTATTTACTTAAGTTTAACAGGGAACCTCTGAGAAGATCTGACGAGGAACTCAAGAACTTTAGATCATTATAAATTACTGCAGTTCACTCTCCTTTACCAGCTTGATCTTCATGCATTGTGCAACGGTTGTTATATGTTGTGAAGTGATGGCTCCTACCAAAGAAACAGTCAGTGTGAGAAGATAGAAGCGGTTAGCTCCCCTTGGGATTTTTTAGCTGAGTCCTTCTGATAGCTCATATAGTTCGTGGTACTATTCCTAGTTCCTGTAGATTCGAGAAATGCCTTCACCTTGACATTCGTTGTTGTTTCGTTCCCACGCCCCTCTTTTTTCCCCTCTCCTCATTTCCTCATAAAGAAATCAGCAAACAAAAATAGAGAACGCTTTCGTTAACTCTCTTTTTCCCACAAAAAGATCAAGAAGAGACAACAATAGTGAAAGAAGTCCCCTTTCTTATCCTAGATTTCGCAGCGCATCATTTTCATCATCGACCCTCTCAGTGCGTTTTAAATAGCTACCTTTGTCTTCTCTCTCTTAGTTGTATGATAAATAGAGAAGGCATACAAAAGGATTGCGAGCGAAATCTTCCGCCTTAAACTTCAAAGTGACATCATTTTCTGCCTCAGCCTTTTTCAAGTACCCTACTCACTTTTCGCCTCCTCCAAAGTACTCTAAGTGGAATCCAACGGTTTCTGTGGAATCCAAGGATTATCCGCCCTAAATGAGTTTCCATAATTTCTGACCAAAATGACATTGTGAATGTACTCGCTTACTCCGCGAAAGAAAATTTGCATGTTCTCAATGAATCGTATCACCTCACCAGCTTATAACCCTCATTTTCATTTCTATCAGAATATGTACGTTATGGCTAATAAAAGAAACGCGTCTACTGAATAAACACTAGAACATTGCAGTGCTCTAAATGCTATGATTGAGGTTTGTTCTGATTATAAGCTTGTCGACAATTTTGTTACCTGTCATGAAACATAGTGCTATTTTTACAGAAATCCGGGGATGTGAGCGTTGCAGTTTTTGGCAACAGCTATGCCCACAGTGCATTCAGCGCGATTATTGCAGCTATTGGAGAGCGTGCTAAAGAAATAAGGCTTCTTTCAATGCCTGGATGTCCTCCGTTTATCGGCTCCTCCTACATAGAGGTTCCAGGAGTTGATTGTAATCCATTTCTAAACGCCAGTGTCGAGCTTATAGAGGAGATGAAACCGGATATTATTTTTCTTATCTTCCGGTAAGGAAAAAGCAAAGTTTTGTATTATATAAATGAAATAATTACTTGCATAGAACATCTCTCAAGATTTTATTCACCAAAAGGCGTGCATCTTTTCCGCTTATTCTCTCTATGTTTTCAATAAAATTAGTTGGGATTAGAATTTTGCTAAATGCGATTTGACTGTTTTAGTCGTGAAAATGAGTCGAAAATCAATTATCAAAAATTGTTAGATTGTCGTTTTTCTTTCATTTCTTCTTGGCGATGATCAAATTCATTCTTATCATTGTATCAGGAACTTTTGAAATAATGGGCTACTATTAACTCGATCAGAGAGTCGGTGCAATACCTTAGTTGTAAATATTTCATACTTGAAATGTTGCGACACAAAACATTTAAGCAATTATTAATAATTTATCGACACCTATTTAATCAACCATAATTACCCGTGGAAAACGCTAAAAATTTGGGAAAGGCTCCTAATTTTGATCAATTGAAATCAATAGCTAATGCAACAAAAAATAAAAACATTGGAAAGGAGGGGACACGCTACGTATGAATGAATTTACAGAAATTTCATCGCTGTAAACTTTGCACGTCATCAACTGCAACCTACCCTAGTGACATATGCATACATACATGGATACAAACAAATATACCCACAAAAATGATATTGCGACGGCTACTTGAAAAAATTTTGAGAAGCACATAGTAGACGCACAAGGCTGTCTACCTCGAATATCTCCACTAATGCCGCATTTCATCAAATGGTAATACTTTCATCATTTACTCTTTTTTACTCGTCGCCTACAAATTCCTTAGCAATTTGGAATGATACGACATGGAAGTATCGCACACTATACGAAGGGGGTTTTTAGGGGTTAGAATCCCATCCTTGAGCCTCAATGGGAAGTCTCCTGAAATTTTACTCACATTTTTGAAATATGTTTTTCCTAGCCGATAAAGGTAGAATGCTGGAAGTTTGCCTTGACCATGTGAAGATCTATTTATGATTATCGGAATTTATGAATTTCCCTGATTTATTGCTGAAGGAATTTTAGAATCACTATCGATGGCTGAATTTTTAAAATTCTGTCATAATGCTGCTGACGCGCAGAGGGTAGGTGACAGGTATATCCCACAGGTGACGAATGCTAAGGAAATTAAAGGAATAAAAGCTATCCTCTTGAACTGTTTTGCCTAGGTAAACTTGAATGTTAGATCGAATGGTGGGAATTGGGGGATGCAATCGAGAGCAGGAGCTTTGAAATTTCGCAACTTTACAATGGAACATATAATTGAGGGAGTTTTACCGAGTGCTTATTATACTATGCGTTAATGATATATTTCTAAACGTTACTCTTAAATTACTCCCGAAGAACGCTGAACGCAGAAGCGCCGTTGTTTGCATTCAAAGAGATTCGGAGTTAATGTTGGCGAAATAATGCTTCATGATCACTTCAGCTAACAATTGTTACGTATTCAGCTGTATTGCAAACACGAGGTTTTTCTTTCCAGATCATTGGCTCCATTAAGCTCACCGGTTATCGATTTATCAAAAGATGATCAATTAAATAATATGCAATACACAATCGATCGGATTTCGGCAGTAACAAAGCGCATCATCATCGAATACCCATTGCCTATCGACATCCGCAGGTGACATTATTTGTTAATTTCGTTCATTTATTTATCGAGATATTGCAGCAGAACTAACTGACATTTATCTCTACCAAATACTTCGATGACGGAGGTCTCTGTAGAATAGCTGCTGCAGATGCTGGTGGGACAAAAATGAATTTTCTTCTTGAGTGGCAGGAGAAACAACGGTAAGTGTGGCTCCCAATAAAACTCCGGTCTGAAGGCCTTTTATTCACTTTATTTAAATTTCCCCACTCTTGGCACTAGTTGTATGATAAAATACAAAATATTATGCTTTTGATGGTAAGAATTCAGGTTCTTTGTTCTCGGGAGAGTGAGGGGAGATTGAGGTGAATGGCGGGCAAGATAGTACATTTGATATCTGATCATTGCTTCCTCTGTGTACTGTTTCACGGTCGTCTTAAGAGCTGTTTTCGGTGTTTTTGTTTCAAAAAAAAAAATTCTTGGCCGTCACCTAGTGTTACTGACCTCAGAATTTGGTGTTTCCGAAACACCAATTTGCTGCTTCTATTCATAACTTTGTCCCCGCCGCATTTGTGGAATGTAAAACACTGTCCGTGGCGGTATTATTCCCTTCTAATTCTGGTTTATCTGAAGCTGGCGCAGGTATGCACTTCACACCGACAGTGATTGCGTTGCGTGAAGGGCGAACTGTTCTCGCTCAGCAAGTTGCGGTAAGCAGTGGGCCGGAGACGTTGGGCTCTTCATGCACCAGGATTGGTGAAAAATGAACTTCAGCTATGAACATGCGCAGAAACAGCGAACAGTGAAGTCTGTGTGAAGCGCGCTTCACTTTAATGCAGCGGCTGCTATGAACAGCTCAACTGCCAATGGCCCCAGACGACCAGATTTCGAAATGCTGAAGTGGACCAAGAAGATGAGAATCGGGAAAAGGTGTGGGAAGGTCAGTGTCTTCGGAGTCTGGATGAAGACCCACACTTGGCAGCTCATCTATCCGGAGGTGACAGCTTTGAGTTCAACCATCTCACAACATCGGTTAACCATCCACGTATCGTCGCTGAGAGAGTTGCAGTTGCACTCAATCCTCAGATAGTTGCAGCGATGGGCAGATACCGATGTGATGTGTTCGAACACGCTGAAACATCTCGACGGTGTCCTCGAGAGACTTTGGAAGCTGTTTTTTCATAATGCGATTGGTAAAGCGGGCGTAAGTTGTGACATGCCGTTTTGAAACGATGAGGTTGAACTTTACGGCACTACAAAGCGTAGAGCCTCATTGAAAATAACGCCTTCATGTCGACTCAACCATATATCGAACCCGCAGCCATTGCTTAAAATTAAATTATGAGGGGATCCAGGCTGGCAAGCAGATTGTAAGCTTGTGATGAATTCGACAATTGATGCCACCGGAGCATTGATTTCGATAAATCCAGCGGCAGCTGCTGTTGCCGATCAGCCGGCTCCAACATACCTTCCAACATCCGTTTCCCCGTCGGGTATCTACCAAACAGCTTCACCATCAGTCTTCGTAGAATAGCCGTGCTGACCGTCCACTGACGCTGAACATCCTTTATTCTTGTGAACCCTGGCAACTGGCCGTTGTATATTTACTGGGTTGTTGCACTGTCGAGCCAACTGCCAAGACTCGTACACAAGAAGATTTATTGACGAACCCAAAAACCGAATAGCACAAAAACTTTCGGAGAATCGCCGTAGTGGGATACATTGGGAGAATGAATCTACGTAGTAGCGAGCACAACAGGGAAGTACAAAGGTAACAGTAAGGGGATTGAGTCGCAAAAATAATAGATTTAATTCAAAATCCGCGAGAAGCATTGCGTAAACGTTTTTCAAATCCTCTCATTTCTCCTGATATGTGCTTTTCCAAGCAGCATAATTCATATTGAAATAACGCGTATTCATCATAAAGGATCGGAAAAGAAAAACTTTAAAATTGGAATGGAAAATGAGAACCGTTTTCTGCCGTAGGATGATTAACTAAATCTGCAACATCGATAGACTTCTCAGCACATGCGCAAATGTACACCACACTTCAAACTTCTGCACGAATGGGCATATGCACACAGAAACACAGTCGTATACATGAAGCACGTGGATACAAAGTATCAGCGTGTTCCAATACTGGATTTTTATTGTACTACGTTGTTTTTCCAAAAACATGAAATGAGTAAAAGAATCCTTCACCGATATTAATCGCTTTTGAAGTCTTAAGCACCCACCATGATTGTCGAAGTAATCTTCGATGCATAGTTTATGAAAACCGCAAGTCAAAACTACGTGACTAAGACTTCAAACATTCTCACAACACACTTTACAAAGCGCTAACCAACAACATCCCCATCAAGATTAAGAGCAAAGGACGACTCAATAGAGCTGGGAACGACGAATCTGAGCGACCCTATAAAAGCGAAGCGACAATCCAATCGGGGACGGTCGAAGGGACATCGAAGGAAACGCGTCAGTTCTCGGGCGGCACAACAATGATGTTTGTGTGTCTTTTTGGAGTAGTTGCTTGTTTCAATATTTTTTTGAGTAATTAATAAAAACAATTCAGAAGTCAAACCCCTTTTCTCATGCAACGTCTCCAAGAGACAAAAGTATTGCTCGATGATGTGAAAATCGATTATTCATTTTTTTGGAGCGAAACGAAGCATATCTTCAAACGATTGGACAGCGTGAAATGCTCGAACTGCGATCGAATATACACTCATAAATTGTTTTGCGACTTTGAAGTAAGTTCGTCTTAATGGTTGGATTATTGGTACGGATCTTAGGATCTTTAATGAAGGAAGTAACCGCTGCACTAATTGTCAGCTAATGACTTCTTTCAACTGTGAAAATCGGCCACCTGAACTTTAGAAAAACGCATTCTGCAGCGTTCTATTAGTGAACTTTATTAGTGATGTGAAGCTCCTTTCTCTCCTTTCTTGCGCTCCACATCTGTAGCTCTATTGAGGCACCAGTTGGTGCTTGTCGAAGATCTCCGTTGCAAGATGGTATAAGTAAAAAGCAGGCAATACAAAGAAGTTGACGACTTTTGACATCTGCAGAACAGAACAGTAAAGGATTCATGAAATCGACCAAATGGGCCGTTACCGTAGCGTACCACGAGAAGCCTAATATAAAGGTGTCACAAGAGAAATACGCTGTATTTTCAAGTAGCCGTTATCCACATTTTCTGGGCTTTCATGAACTTTCTTCCAGATTGACGTCGATTATCCAATAAAAAAATGTTCCATCCGTTACCGATATAGGCCAATGTTCTTAAGGAAATACGCGCTAGAAGAAAATGGCACGGTGTAGTAGTCTTGCTTTTCCTAAGCGCCACTAATGGGAGAGGTGAACTAGCGAAGATCCAATGTCGCGAAGGACAAATTTCAGCCAATATTTCGCCTTCTTTCTTATGCAGTGGCTTGATCGTGCATATCTCAAGAGATTGCACCACTGAATGTCTTCAGTGAATTCCTTCACCACGGATGAACGAATTGGGTGTCTTTCGGGGCAACATCGTAATGAACAAGACGTCTCATTTACATTTCTGAAAGGTAGTGTGCTAAATGCATCCTCCTCTTAGGTTGAATTGGTGCTTAGTCATTGGAATCCTGTATAAAGAGTCTTTAGGAGCGTTACCTAGAGATACGTTGCACGTTGAATATCGTGCCAATGTTCGATGTTACCGTCTGCTTTCTATTTTTTATGAGATGCAAAAAAGCAAATCACATTAAAGTGAGCTGTCCAGCAATAGTGACGTTTTTTTCCAGGTCTGTCGAGTTTTCGATCCGGAGAACTTGTATTCTTTTTTCGATAAGACTTCACATTACAACGACTACGCAATGAAATGCATTGAAAAAGTATACAGTGAAATTATCGACGAGAACTATGCGAACGGTGTTATTGGATGATGACTTGGTAGGAGTATTTACCCGGGGACGCTGATCTTTTAATGCGCGATGTGGCTACTCAGTGTTACTGTAGTCCGCTCCAAGGCTTTCATTATTACATATATACGCATATTATACAACATTCATTTCGCAGGAGATATCTTATTAGTGAAAACAAAGCGTTTAATGTCCCTTCCAATGATATGTCTGCTTTGCATTGACAGGCCCGCCGTCCACAACGAGAAAACCTCCGGCATCGTCACATGAGCATAGCTATGTAACAGAAAATGACTATCCGTGGAAGTACTGCCTTCTTCACGACGTTTTGAAAACTGGATGCAATTTAAGGATGAGGCGTCACTAGAGTTGGCTGCGTCCTTTTGATTAGATGTTCTCAAGCACTCTAATATTCAATAATGAAACTGCCTTTGTTCTTTTTAAATTAGGCTTGTTCCAAGCGGTGTTAGATCTTCTCTAACATTCCACCAGATTTGCATGCCTTCTCGACCTCTTGTGCTCATCACTGGCAAAAAATTTTTGGGACTCAAATTTGCGAATAAAGCTTCCCTTTAGGCGTAAGTGGTTTAATTGGTGCACAATCATTGAAATCCTGCACAAAAAGTTTTTAAGAACTTCATATCTCTGCTAATCTATATGTCGTATATCGCACCACTCATAATCTTTAGGTGGAAACTATATCTTTATTGCTATCTACTATTTTTCATTCTTAAATAGGTGCAAAGGCAAAGCACAGTAGAATGAATTATCAAAGAAGCAATGACGAGGACGTTTTTTGGGTTTGCCGGGTTTTCAACTCGGAAAATTTGTATTCGTTTTTCGATATGGGCTCACACTATAACGATTATACGATGAAATGCTTTGAAAAAGTATACAGTGAAATTATAAATGAAAACTATGCGAACGGAGTTATTGAATGATAACTTAATTTGGAGTATATATCTCCGTGCTTGCAAATTTCTTAGTGCACAATGCGGATACACATTGCTAATACTCTCAGCTCCAAACCTTCTTGCCACCTATTGATATTCGTTTGCTTATATATGTTTGCCAATATCTCTTCTTCATAAAGTACTTATTGTCGCGCAAAGAACTGAACCTGAAGCTGATGTGTGCCATACTAGCGATTAATTGAAGACATTCGTTATCTAACAAATTCTACATGACTTCTTTTTGAAATTTCAAAACGAAATTCTTTATCGTTATGAAATATTAATATCTTTTCTGCTATATATGGCTGCATAGTTTGTTTGCATATTTCTATTTCGATTATCTCTCATGGCAACTGTCTTTCTCGCATTAGCCTCAATCTTCACATACGATTCCTTATCACTTCTGAAATTATTACCACCCTTTATTTCTCTTTTCTTTGAGATCGTTGTTATTCTATTTACTTCCTCATCTTTTTCGAAATCATTGTTGTACCAATCTGATTCCTCACAGAGTGACTAAATCAATCATTTCTATTTCGTTAATTTTCTTCCACGGAGTAAATGAAATAGAATGTATCACTTCACGCTTCATTTCATCAATCCACTTACATTCATTATAAACACTATGTAATTCTTGATGGTCTAATTGAAACTGTAGCTTGATCTTTAATAAAAAAATAGCACGAGTGCCGAAGAGTTCAAGCTTATAAAATTTCGATGCGAGATTTCGCCAACTCCGATTGCGTTGCCTTCCCCGCTTAAAAACACCGCCGATATCGGGTCCAATCGCACCTCAAAAAAACAGCAGTTTCCATTCGAATGATTACTTGGCTTCATTTCGATGATCATCATATTCTATCATAACGCATTAATTACTAGCTCTCTTAGCATAGTCACAAATCAGAAAGTCACTTTCCGTATGCAAACCATTTATTGAAATAACCATTGTGAAAACAAGAACCTAACAACTATTATGCGATCTCTTCAACAATGTAAAGTTAACTAAGATATTCCACCGTAATACTCGATTATGCGCTCTTCTAAAAATTGGAAAGCTCGTTAAATGTTGGCCACATAATCGATATTCCATAGTATATCGCAAAATAAATCAGTCACAACCAGCAAATAAGTTGCAAAACGCAGTAAATGGCATATGAATTGACGTTAAAGATGGCAATAAACGCCATCGCGATATAATTAATCCCAATAAACGTCGTATCTATGGCATTAGTTGCTCCTAAGCTGAAACTACAACACAGATAGACACATACACATATACATAAATGTGCGAATAATATCTCTCATCTTCCAGCACGTTCTCATATAGCACTTTACAAGTAATGAAGACCGAATCACATATACAAATGAGGATTACACCGAAATTATCTCATTGCAGTTTTTGCAAATTTTCAGAGACCTCTCCCGGTGCAAATTTAACCGAACTCCATTTTCTGTCGTGGCCGATCAACAAAAGACTCGGGAGAGTGGAAAGGGGCATCGTATTACTTGACACCGGTTATACCAGATGCTTCATTTCGAGTACCTCATCCTCACAAATATTTACTAGCTGAAGCCTAATGCACGCAATCCTTTATCCACGCACGCTCCCCTCTCCCATCTATTCCATTATCCGCCAAAAATTATGAGATTAGTGCATCACAAATTAAGTAACCTATCAACAGAGGTAATCAGGAGGGTATTACGTTGCAAATGCCGGTCGGCCGAAGTTTCAACGGCTTTTTCTACGCTTGAACTTAGGCCATGAATTAGGAGCGATTGTAGCAACACGGAATCAAGCTATTATGCTAGCACGAGAAATACTGCGTCAGTATAATCTGCAGATAAATGCACGCAAAAAAAGATTTAATAACACCGAAATGCGATCCTTAGAGCGTGTTGCAACGGTGTTAAAGAAGCATCTGCGAAGGAATTCATTAAAAATATGCGTATAGTTTACCAGTAAGATGCAGTACGGCGATGTGAAGCCTGGAGACAAACAGGGTCCAATATTCAAAGAACCAAAAGAAATATACCTATATTTTCCAACTTTCTAGGCGAAATATGTCCCCCTTGAAGATGACTAATGAAAAACATCGAACGCGTATTTAGCGACGTCTTTAGGTGGCTGAACGGATGGTACATACTCATGACCGTTCATCTCCACTGCTTTTTGATGAAAATTCCAAATCGCTCACTTCTAATATCTCAATCGGATCTGTCCTACGAAATAGATTAAATAAATCCTATCGATAAGTTCCAGGAATATTTGCTGGCAAGAAAGGAAAAAACTCACTGAATAAACTTGACGAAAGAAGTCATTGACCGAAACATTTCCTTTCATCGTCATCAAAATTGAACTCGGATTGTCACGCAACAAATAAAAAACCTCTTTCGACACAGCTTCTTCTCCCATGTAAAGAGTTCAAAGCTCAGGGAACACACTGCCGACAATACCAACCACGCTGAGTTCATACATGAATGTTTAGAATGCAATAAAAACGCTCCAATATGCATCTGCGTACCTATTAGGCACACTGATAAAGTGTTCACTTGCCACTTCCGCCATTTCCGCTACTCGAATCTAAGGTTGCCCGCATCTTTTTTTTATGCAAATCTGTAACAAGTTGCATGCCGGCTTTCCGCGCAGCACGACCCGCGATAGAGCGAGGCCCCAAGTCCCAGAGTTGGAGTGCCGCGAGTGAAGTGTGTCCCGTTGCATAGAGTGCCTCATGTGCTGTCACTGACGCTTGTTCACCATACCTGTAGAATTATTTCGCTATCAACAAAAAGTATTTTTATGCTGCAAAAAGATCCCAATAGCAGTTTGAGTTTGGCGAATGAAAAAAATCAAACGGGAACTATTGAAAGATAAACCTATTAGAATCAAAATAAAATCGATAGATCGATCGTGTTTGCGATTTAATCGAGCCACATCCTTCGCAGCTGTCGTCTAACAAAAACGCAAATCACAAAATGAATATAAAGAATCATTAATGAGCCACAATGAGGTCGTGACCGACAGCAATTAGTCGCAATCTACATAATTCTCAACTGAATCGTTATTAAGCGCAGATCTACTCCACACTTTAGCATAGATATACTTGCTAATTATCACTGCGATCAAAGTTGTAACACTTGAAATAAAAACAACACAACAACACTTTCACGTTTTCTTATCGGCAATTCCCATTAACGGATCTCATTCTTTCTTTTTTTTGCCCGCTACCGTGATAAAAACCTTTAAAATTGCAAACTTTCTTTCATCTACATCACCCGAGGGTATAAAACTTCCCGAGCGAATGTTTCCTTTGTGAAAAATAATGTCACTTTTATTGCTATCACCTATGAAATTAATCATTCGTCAAACAATATATATGCAAATAAAAAATGAAAGTATAATAAAACTTGCAGTGCTATTACCCGCTGCTTCTATTTAACTATTAAAGTAAACTTTGAAGTATACTATGTTTCCATCGAATCAAATAAGTTCCAAAACTGGTAAAAAACCTTTTGGATAGCACCGGTATTTGGGACCTCATAAGTCGGGAAGCCTAGAGCGAGATTCGCAACCCCCACACCCCCACGATTTTCTCCCTCGTATTAAGGATAAGAGCGATTCGTCCCTGTCTTCCAAATGTAGGGATTTCAGAGTTATTCGCGAAAAATGCCGTAAAGTTAACTCGAGAAATTGTAAAAGAAAATACCTAGGACAGACTTTCCGCATCAATCACAATTATGCCGCATATCAAAATGATCGAGAGATATACTAACTGCAAAAATTAATGCGACTTAGAATTTTTCTTCATAGTAAGTGGCATCCATCTTGTCTCGCATAACAATGTGAATAATGATTGTATTTTCCCCTAAGCATATGCCGATATCTAAGTCAACAAAGTATAATAATATATTCTCTAAGCATATGACTAGTCATATAGGCCGATATCTAAATCTTTTAAGTTTTACTTTGATCACTAGCCCACCTTATTTCCGCCTTCTCCGCTACACATGCCTAACTCAGCATGGAATGCTCGAATTTAGCTGTGTATGTCGATAATCTCTCTGCAAACGTCCAATAACTCAACTGTTTATTTACTTTGGCTTAATGTTTGATTCGCCCATCTAAAACGCTCTTCACATAATTGAGATAATGAGTGCCACTAGCATGGTCCTGCAATTAAATAAACAGCACTGTCGACAGCATCTGTCCCATCCGAGTTAAGGAAGCCTGATTCTTCTACGAGACCACTGCAGAAGGAAAGGCCGGGAAAACTGCTCGGAATTGCCGCATCACACGAATTAAAAAAAATTGAAGGACGAAGCTCACTTGACTCGAACGGTATCAACGGCCTCGTTTGCAATATTCTTGCAGAGAGTCTTTGACGCGTTCTCCATCGCCATCCAGACAGTGCTCGCACTCACGACGCCTCCCCCGAGTACGTTGATTGCGTCGCTCACTAGACCACCGCCTCTGCCATCCCCGAAACGCTTCTCAGCACTTGCTGCTAGTTGACGACCCATCGCCATACCCATCTCTCCTACCTTATCCACTGAAAATATTCATTTGTTAAACATTCAACTATAATCTATGGAATAAATGGACCGAAGTTCTAAGGTTCGATGTCTTATATGAACAGCATCTTGGTCCATAGTTTATAGATTCACTATTTGATATCCAACGAAAAGTTTGTCTGCAGACATGGACCAAACTGCAAGCCTTAGCTTGCAAACTAGTGCTGTACCTTACCATGATTCTCTAAGGCCCTACAACGCTAACAACCGTAATAGAATTGATACTAGCAGGACAGACAGCTTTTAAAAAAATGCATTTAACACTAGCTGTTGCAGCCAACTGTTTTAGTCTGGCCCAGACTAGGATGGTAACTAATGTTTTGATGATCAGTGCAAGCTTTGGCCACATATGAGAATGAAACCGAAACGTTTCACTTTCCAGGTGAACGCTCTACCATTAACCTATCGCGCATGTTTCCAGCTGTTACCATTTCGCATTTATGTGTCAATAATGCCATTGCGCGCATAATGCAACATTGCTAATGCTGCATACCTTCAGCAACTCTAGTAGAACCGATATTGGTAAAACAGAATGCTTTACAAAAACACGATTAATATCCTATGTCACAGGCAATTATTTCACTTAATGTAATGTTGCAGCTAATCTGACTGACTAAAACATTTGGTTGTAACCTATAACATAACCGTTCATGGATTTCATTTCTATCGTACCAATATTACGTCTTATCTCCAATTATTGCCAAAGGAAACAATCCTACGATGAATCTAAGCAACCTACGCATGGCCACTATCCCTTTACGCTTCTATTAAACCTAATAGAAGGCATGTAACAACATCATCTATATGATGCGGCCTTCTAGCTGCTTTGCCGACACATCATTCTGTTAACGAATTTTCATCTGAATATACTTCACTTGCATTGATTAACGCAAACCTCGTTAGTGTTTTCCTTTCACTAACACTGGTACGTCTATTACTTGTTTGCCTCTGTGCGATAAGGTCACTACAAGCAATGCATACACCATCTTCCTTCCGTCGGACTGAATTTAGAAGGAACGTGGTTCTGCACAACCTATATGTTCACATAAAAATGCGCTGAATATTCTGAAGTTTCGCATGAATTGGTCAATACAGCTACAAATTTGGCAATAATATTAAGAAATTACTAAGAAATACCTGCCGAAATTAACAGATTTTATGCTCCCCAGACAGTAAAACAACAAAAATTAGTTCCCACCGAATCTTCTATATCCCTAACTGCGATACCCACTCTGTAACATTAATGAGCACATACAGGTTATAAAGAAGGAGCAAAAACGATTCGAGAGATGTCACCCCTCTATGCATATACGCCTAACAATTCTAAGCTATTTATCCATAGTAAGGCCTTGATGCTACCAACACCTATGCAATAATAGAAGAAAATGCTTAGGATAAAACAAATTATCCTATAGACACCGGAAGTAACATAATGCTAGTCAGAAAGTGGGACGAGGAACCCGTGCTAAAATTAAAAAATCGAAGTTATTAATAAAGAAACAAATGAAAATTCAGTAAGCGATGCAAAATAGTGTTGGAACTTTTCGAAAAATCAAAATCTCAAATGACAACTCGATCGTTTAAATGATCATTGCTAAGTGAGAAATTTATCTCGTTTTTGCCAACCTGTGAAAATGGGAACATCTCGGTAGCAGCTTCCTTTGCAGTTACGATAACAATCATCGTAATAGCAATGTCTGCTCTAAATATAGTCCAATAAAGCGCAATATTACTATTACATCAACCACAAGCAAAATGCATCTCACATTTTGAATATGATTTAATCCGATCACTGCAGCGATATTCAATGAGATCTGGACTTCATTCTGCAGACAAAGTCGATCTACAATTTGTAGTTTTCCATTCGTGCAACTTCCTATTGTGCTATTTGTGCTCTCTTAGCAAAATTTGCATAAAACACACAAGTATATATCAGTTTTGGTTATGAAGCACAACTCACATAAATATCGAGTGCATTTGGCTACAATTTTGCTGCCTCGATGAACATAGTGAACACTCGTTGCAACCGCCGGATTGATATACATCGGTTCCTCGTTGGGCTGTACCGACGATCGGTGTTTACCCGCCTGTTCGGCTACTATCTGCGACGTCTTCTCCGCCGTAAAGTTCACTCCCCACGCCACTTTTTCACCACCTAAACCATCGGACTTCTTTACACTGACAGACGACGACAATGAACCAAGCAGCATCGTCCTAAGTAAATCACTGGAACGCATTTTTAAACAACCGTCGATGTTATGTTCGCTTTAACGGCAAAATATTATTGAAGAAAGAAATATCTTCAAGGCTTTTAATCGGATATCCAAATGCTTTCTTCCGATGGAAACTTTCGAGCCAAACTGTATAATCAACACCTCCATAAAGAATCGACATCTGTGTAGCCAAACGTAGAATAGCCACATCTGGTACTGGCTGTTGATTAAGACGGACTTGTAAGTGAAAAAATATTCAGAGATAAGATCGAACACATCGAAAGCCTCTATGTGTATAGCCAAACTCCACAAAGACGAATAATCGACACAGAGCAATAAATGATATATTACTGAAATATATTCAAAATTAATTTCCTATCGAATCAAATTAGACCGCGCTAAATTCGAGGGAAAAACCTTTGATGAGCAGTTCAGCGATTTTCTCACTAAGTCTTCTCTTTTCTTCGTAGGTTAGAGAACGAGTAGTCTCCTGGGTGCGCACTTCGGTGAACTGCTTCAAAAAATTGTAGAAGTCCTCTTCCATTTGCTTATCGAGATCAGACGGTAAGATTATACCGACGAACATATCTGAAAAGTTATTTCTCTTCGAAGCTGTTCTAACCAAAAAAAAAAAGGATAACAATGAGCCTAAAAAGACCTTCCAAAGTGGAACCTCTCGAGAATCAAATATGATTACGGCTCTCGAAAGTACACTTTTTAGGACGAAAAACGTTTAAAGATATTGAAGAATTCAGGGCAGTGGTCTAGCAAGATAAGTCTGACATTGGCTGTTGATCACAGGCGAAGTTACAAATGAAAAAAAATGAAAGATTATATTCAGAAATCAGGTTAAGCATAGTGAAACCCTCTAAACGCAGTAGGCATACAAATAGAAATTCCCCAGCAAATATCTGTAACAAAATATTAATGATGACTGTTTATGTAATTCGTTGTATACAAAGACGGATGTTAATAAATAGGCAGCTATATTCGGCAGAATTCATCACTTCAAAGCGAAAAAAAGAGCAGAAGGCACTCCTTGCATCCCCTTCTCCTCCCTCCTCCCTCGCTGATAGATTGCATCAGTGAAGAAAGTAAAATTTGCAATACTTAGATATATAAGAAAGAAAATGAGATTGAGGACAATTTGATCGTTCAGCCCCTTTCAACAACACGTTACTTTTTCACTGATGACTGTTATGGATTGCTCAGCAGTAAAGGATATAAACATCCCGCACATCCTATGCAATAAATCTGGAGCACCCTTTCATTGGTCATATCACAACTGTGGCCTGTTCGTCGTTTGGTTCAAAAATAAGTGAGAATAAGAAGAACATACTTGGGTGATCAGTAGTCGGGTTGGGTACAACATACGCACCAACATCGTTCTTCAAAACTCGCGTTTTTTCTGGTATCAACGGATACACCCATGGTCCCACCTATAACCTCTTTGCCTTGAAAATAGTGTGGTTCACTTTTTTCTATCACAAACTTGTGCCGTCCTCGGTAACATAATAATCAACGACATAATAACAAATGTCCCCTCGGTTGAGCAATTTGTCTTTGAATTGATGGTCTAAACAAAGCCAATTTTGGCAGGAAGTGCTGAAATAAGCTCATCAAAACACTGCAGGAATCTATACGTATTATGGATCATAAATTCAGCTCTATAGAGAAGTTTGAAACATTTACGAATTGTCGGTTATTCATCCAACACATCAACTGAATAATAGCAACTCCATGTTTTACTTCATAATTCCGGATAGCTGTGAAGAATAAATCTTTTTTGTAGAACAGACGGAGAGAACGAACATGGAAGCCGATAACTACATCGGGCTAAAGACCTCGCCGTTTATTTTTATTAAATTCTCATCATAAATTAAAACAGCAGCACAGCAACGATCGTAGAATGCCAAGCAAAGTTGCGAAACACCAAAGCATTCACGAAAAGATATTCGCAAATGGCCTATATGATACTAGGATACCTGCATAAACGCTTCAGCTTGAACGCCAGTCGACGATTTCGTTTGCGTATTGAAACGGAATATCTCGAGAGGACATGGATAGGTCGGCACGGAGGTATCGTCTCCCTGAAATCCACAATCGCAATTAGCAACTGCTTTAACTGCAAAGTGCATGGCTCAAGTTCAATTTCTGTTCTGATCCCAATCGAGTTTCCTTGAGGAGTTATCAGCGCGAAAAAGACTTCTGATGACTTGACTGCTCCATTCGCCACATGTCATGAGTTGGTTACGGGTTCGAGCAAGTTTTACGCTGTAAACTTAATAAATTCCACCAGTACACAACCGGTGAAGCTGTTGGAGACTGTTTCTTGCAACCGAGCACCAATGATATGGTAGAAATTACTTGGTGCAGTTGGTGCTTTCTTAAAAGTCAGCTATATAGCTGACCGGGAAGAAATCTAGAATAGCTGGAATAGTTTGGATGACATCACCTCCTATTAGGTAGCTCTCGAAAATCTATTTTATGAAAGATATAAGTTCGCTGATTTAATTTTGAGGCTAGTGCAACAGCTATGGAAACTGTTAAAAGCTTTATATGACCTCGTTTCCTAACAATACAGATGCACCTAATATTTTTGAGGCATAAAGCTCGATTGAAATAATCAAAATGAGGTAAATTGTCACCATCATAAACAAAGGGGAGAGGTTAATGGAATTTGCCTCAGCACAACAAAAACTGCAGAAGACCTTCATCGTGACCTGAATTAGAACATAAACGTGAGGTAAACGAAAAAACACAAACAGAAAAGATCAACAATTCGATCTAACTGAGATGTACCTCAATAATGAAGAGTTGTACGCCGTCGGGAATGAAGAAAATCAACTCGGCCTCACCTTCACTCACCGACTCCAATTGTTGTCTCAGCTCGACTTTGACCTTAAAAGGCTCCTTTCTCATGAATTCATCACTCTGACGCCCAATGAATTTCGGGATAAATGAAACCGAGAAGTATTGAGCTCTGAAATGACGCCAAATTTCCTCCGCAGCAAACAGCTAATATACTTAGTGCTATAATCTTTGCAAATGTCGCAGTTATGCGGCAACCGGAACTCAGAAGGTATGACTCACGTCAACGAGTTGTCTGCTATGTCAAAATTCCATCTCCACTTATCATCTTCTGCTTCAATTAGCAACAGTTTAATATTCAAGCACTCAATTTTATTCCATAAATGTTTAGGCGCGGGCTGGCGCGCTTTCCCATATGTTGCCAACCACTCAGCCAGATCAACTGAGAATGCAAATGTTAAAAGAAAATGTAAAAGCGTGCTAGAAAAGCGACCATGATACGCCCTCTTGCAATACCACCCACGAAACCGACCGGCTACAAAAATGGCAATAAAATGAGCGCAATAATGCACATATATTCTAAACATTCCGATAGCTCATTAAGACCACAATAAAAGATTGCTTTTTCAGCAATCGAATCGGCGTGAAATATATGCAAAATTTCTAAAATCTTTCAATATTTTCGACTCTTCGATGTTGATGAAAAAAATTCAATGATAATGGAGGAGACTATTGAAGAAATTATAACGATTTTAAAAAATACGACGAATAATTTCAAGCTTCAGTGATATACAAATTGAAAACACCGAAAAGACAAACAAGCAGACAGATACAGATATATACATGCACGTCAAGAGCCTTACAAAAGCGTCAAACAATGAAACAATGTCTGTTGTTGCATTCCTTAGACGATCGAACGGTTGTATAAATCCCCAAGGAAAAAGCTTTTCACAGCCGAAATAATTTACTCTATAAGACAAGATCAAGAAGTACGGAAGTGGGCTTAGGAAATCAACCCAAACTGGAGGTTACACCTACGAAATCCGATTGCCGCTATGCTTCACTTCAGACTCACTTCACTTTGGACTCTTTACTTCGTGTTTGTCAGCTCGGATTACTAAAACTAATATCGATACTTTTTTGTACGAATATTATCAAATTTCATAATAAAATCGGAATTACTATCAAAACAGACTACTAAAAACGTTCACATCAGCGTTATTGTTTTCTTTAGAAGAGAACACAAAATTCCTGGAAATAAATTAGTTTGCAAACAATTATTTCGTATGCTAAACTTAGAAAACATACTCTTAGAAGTGCTAGGGAAATTTCTCTTTTTTATGGCAATCCGCCAGAGTATATTTTTCAAAAATTTGCGGTGCTCTCTAATTTCTATTGATTTTTTTTTTTCTCATATTATCGCTTTATGAATAGAAATTCATAATTTCAATAATAATAAAATATTATTGAAAAAATTAAATCTTTTCAAGAAAGCGATTGTATTAACACACAAAAAAAAATCGTAATTTTTTTGGCATCAATGTGATTACGAAAACAAAAAAATTTACAATGTTATCACCCACCGTATCATCTTTATCTTTCTGATTATCAATGGATTTTTCTTCTTCAGAGGTGGTCGCTTTCTTCGTGTTGATCTTTGATCGTTCCCGCTTCAATTCTTGCATACGTGTCTCAACCTTCTTTCTTGTCTCTATTATATTTTTGTAAAGTTCACTCTTCTTTATTTTCTTTGTATTCTCCGCTTCTTTGACCAAATTGAGGCCACGTTCATACATAACAATCGCATTATCCTAGAAATAATCACTTTATTGCATGACCGCAAATATCCAACATAGAGCTCATCTTAAAGCCGGTTTAATAACGGAAATTGTCTTATGCCTAATTTCCATCTCAAGTCGATCGTCCGTTTCGATAGCCCTTACCCCCCCCCCCCTTAAGTTGATTTGCAGAAATCTTTGCCTTCAATAAGCGTTCATAGTCATATTTTCATCACAGTCACCCACGTTGGAGAATTTGCGTCACGTAAAGTTTTCGCAGAGATTAGTTTCGCTAACACTTCACCGCCGAATCATTTCCGACAGATCATTTCTTCAACGACAATCTCGTCCTTATGAAAGACTTTTCAACGGTTATCCTCGTTGCAAGAAACTTTAGAAAAAAGACTGAAATATGCGCGATTGCAATAAACGTCAACGTACACAGTCGTCGATCTCATCATAGCAAAGACCCTGTTCAAAACAAGCGAATGCCTCTGCGAATAGATCATCGACATATTCCGAGGTTGCCATCCTTACGCACAGCACTCAATCTGTAATCCCAACTTGCAACGTATACAAACCAATTTGCAAATTAATTCATTTCAATATTATATCCTTTTATTAAAGCATTAAAATAAGCACTATTAGCATCGACGATTTCTATATCATCAGTATTGAATGTCTTTATAAGACGATACTATTGCGAAGCACTTTAAAAAATACTCTGCTCTATACTCTTGAAAACACATATTTTTTGCATTTTCCAGTTATCGAACAACGTATTTTTTCAACCATTTTTTAACCGATCATAAAATCTGTGCTTATGGTTGCATTACTGAGGAAATTATACTATTTAGCTGCTATTCAACACTGTCAAAATAGTTGCACGGAAATTTTCGTGTCTCTTTCCAAATCATTTCGCTGATAATGCGATTGCAATTATCACAAGAACAGATTCCGTGAGGCAATATACTCGTCACCTGTTAAAAGATTTCTATAATTTTGTCACGTGTACCACATCGAAGAACCACTCAACTGTAAAATTAACAGCATATGGGCGTGATATATATATATATATATATATATATATATATATATATATATATATATATATATATATATATATATATATATATATATATATATATATATATATATATATATATATATATATATATATATATACTTCCAGACAGTCATTGTAATGGCAATTCATTCTCAGGTTATTATATTGCAAGAATTCCTCTAGATCGGCTCTCGATTAGATTAAGCATCGATGAATTTCATTTCCATAAGCAGCTTTCTGGAATCGTTACGATAAACTTTTTTCGTCGATCAAAGCGAACCGCAAACTTTTAAAATTCTAGATGAAAGTTTTCGGACCGGAAACTTTTCCGGAGGATCGATTTGACCGCAGGATTGTTTATGCAAACGATCTGCGTAGAGTCAGTTAACTTTTGCAAAGTTTAGTAGTATATAAAAAAGTTATGTTGGTTTTATTTGAACATGAAGAGCACTGAATTTTCCACGAAATTTCATGAAATTTCTCGAGAAAAAAAACAATTGGCGAAGTAAATCACAATATCAATGCGTATACTTAACAATGAAAAAATATTATTTTCAAAAACTGCGTCTCAACCTCGACGAGATGATCGAACACCCTATTCCAAATGACCAACAAAAAAAGCGAATTTTTTTCGCTTCAAATAAACCTCCCGTTTGAACAAAAAATGTTCGACCTTTTCGTTTCTAATTACCTCCAAATTATTTTCGACACTATGAAAATCTAATAAAACCCGAAAAAAAAAACAAATGTTTTCAAAACCAGCATTTAACACTAAGGCGGATAGACCTGTATCATATCCCTAATTACAACTGTTGCAGGCCATATAATCCCATATGACTTCTCAAGCGGAAATACTGGAGATTGCGTTCTTTATTTATAAAAATACGACTAAAGAAAATAGACAATATAGAAAACATACTTGAAAATTGTGAGAAAAAGAAAACGAGAAAAAGAGTTGTTTCTTTATCATTAAACACCAATGCGCTACCAGTCAGTACCAATCGATAATAAAAACAAGTTTATCGCTGAAAAACAAGCCTGACGGAACCGGCTTATTTGTGAAAAGACCGATCAATTCGTCGTCGGTACAGTACGACCTCAATACTAACTTTAGTCTGTCTATGATATCCGTTATTAGGGCGCATGTGTCTGTCTGTTTGTCTGTCTCGTTTTGTTGGTTTTATTAGTTACTTTTCAAAACTCATTCAATAAATTAATTTATGAGGCGCATTGTTTTGGTGAAACTGAAATAAAATTTTGTGTCCATTTTTAGCTCATTTGTTAAGTATAAAAATAGACTAGAAGGCGTCGAACAATACTTCACTGGGGACTTACGTTTTGCACAATATTCTGGAATGATGACAGCACCAATTATGACGGTCCTCCTTAATTTGATTTGCGTTGAACCATCGGAGTACCATCAGTGAAACAATTTCATTCGTTGTTTCCTCAAAAACTGCATCTCTAGGCTTTTTGATATCAGCCGTGATGACTCAATCACCGCTAAACTCTCCCCTAAACTACCTCCCTTCCCCCCCCCCCCCCCCCAATTACACCGTTGAAGAAGCCACCTCACGAGTTAACCCGTACAAATAATTAGAAGACTAAATGCAACGAGGTTACGAAGTGGGTGGGCATTACTGGAGGTGTTAGAAAAATAGTTGTGACAACGTTTGAAGTATTGACGTCGCGAATATTATATAAAGAGAGAATGATTGCATTATCCAAATATAGAAACCTCAAACAACGCGTATCAGCGGTAGAACTAGACCGTCAAAAAAAAGAACACTTTCCATTCCGGTGATAATCTGACATCGATAGATAAGACTACAGCAGAGGAAAGCAGGAAATTACTGAGTCAAAATAGAAATGGGTCCGTCAATTTTGAAAATATTTCCGTTCGTTATAAAATCTTACCTAGGAAAAGCTCAGGAAAATAAAATTGATAATTTACATATTTATGAAAAAATTCTAAACTATTTTCAAGTAGTTATTCCTTTTATTTATTGCCTATTTGTTTCCGTTTAATGAGCGGTAGTGACGATTAAGTTTTATCCGAAAGTACGCATCTTATAATCAACAACGTAGTTGTGTCGAAAATTTTAGCGACAATTGTTGAATCGCTAATAAAACTTAACTAAAAACTTAACTCCTCCGGAGCGGAGTCAACACCAATCAAGATGAGGTGTTCGATACCACTACGATTGCACTAATCATATCCTGTCTAAAAATTACGAAAACAAGTCAATGTTCTGTGAGTCATTAAAATGTGATGAAATATTGATTAATGAGTTGTGAATTTCAGTATTGCCTTTTTTTGCGTTATCGATGTAGAAATTTGCACTCGCAATAGTGAAAGTTCACCTGAAATTCTCGAATTTTTCACGTCCCTGGTCTTTTCCAGTGCTCTACTTGTTCGTCTAATTATTGTCTAGTCTCGGTTAATTTAGCCAACTTACCACCTCTATAACTAGAATACGTTTTTTTTTTTTGCATAGCAAAGGGCTAACAAACGAATTACAGTCATAATTTCTAATGGAACCGATCTTTTGTCTCAAAAACGATTGGTTTTTTTTTTGTCGATTATTTTTCATATTAGGAGAGGAATCAGATAGTTCTTTTGTTGGTTATTGATTTGTTTGCAAGTTGATTCTTATGATGGCATTAATACCTGTTTATTTGTAATTAATAACTTGAACGGCACATTTTTCTACTCTTCGAATAGAAAAAAAGTATGATGCAATAAAGCGAAAGCCGTTTCCGCTATCAATGAACATCTTTTCGTTGAATCTTTTCGAGTTGGAATATGTTTATTTCTTTTGTTATTGCATCGCCCTCTCTTGAAATCTTCTTTTACCGCATTTATCTTTATCATTTATTTTTCAGTCAGTAAAGCGTATGATTAGAGGCTTTAAAAAAATCTAAAATAAAAGCGGAAATTGGCGATCACAAAGAGTTCATCCACCAAATAATGTTTAAAAAAACATATATAGTACAGGTAATTGCAACTCTTGCATAACGCACACATTTAGCAGATTATATTGCTGCAGAGGACGCTTAAAACGGCACAAATTACAGGTAATAATTAATTTACCTGGTGGGAAATTCCAAATGGACACAACACGAAAAGTAAAGCATATCACTTCAATTTGTTACCTTCACTTCAGTTTGATGCATGTATTTACATTGTTTTATGAATCGTAAAAAAAGACTTGGCGATTGATTTATGTTGCATTCTCTTTTCTTGCATTTCTATAATTTCTCCTCATCTTTACTTGACAGCAATACTATTTCATCGACCATACAACCTAAAATTTGGGTAATTAAACCATCGGTGGGAAATCTAATATTTGTGGGATTTTACTTGAAAGAGACGAAAAGTCTGCACTTGTGGTTGGAAATTGTCGTTTTTGCGTGAACACGTCGTCCAATTTGATGTTACGATAGACGTAACATCCAACTACAAACTGGTTCATTTCACGTCGATTCTCTCGGCGTTTCATGTCGTATCGATCAGCGAGCTTTCTCGAAGAGTTTCTTTCGTTGTCTTCCTTCCTTTATCTATCATATCCATTAATTGTCCAATATTCAACGCATTCAGTTTTATTAGCCTACTTTATAAATTTAACAAACTTGATATTGCAATTTATATGTTGTACTTTATATTTTGAAGTTTGTTAAATGAAGTGAAATGAAGCAACATTTGAGAACGCTGCAAGTGACTTTTCAACGCTTAGTGAAATAGTTGTATACCTTTGTAAGTTAAACTATGAAGTGCGCAATTAGTTTAGAGCTGATCACTTTCAGATGGACAGTGTCTTTTATCCGGGAATAGGTTTAACCACATCCCCCCCCCCCTATTCCCCGTTTACTGAAACAATGGGATGTTTGTCGTCAAGAGGTCAAGAGGGAGTGCATTTTAAGTTGTTCTTCAATTTCGCACTTGTTTAGCGCATTATGACGATATTTTGACTATTGCAGGTATGCATATTTATGCGAACAGTTAGGTGTTTTTGATTGTTGCAGGTGATAAGGACCGATTGATGCACTCACTCCGCTTGCTTTTCAAGAGAGGTCGAAGCACTTCGACGGACCGAATTTTACAGCATGAAGCGAAGCACATTTTTGCTACCGCATGTTATATCGCTTTAGCACGACGTGCTCACCATGCGTTATCATTAAATTTCCAGCGCTATAGGTTGCCGGGATTGCTTCATAGGACGTTACACTTACTTATGCTTTATATATATATATATATATATATATATATATATATATATATATATATATATATATATATATATATATATATATATATATATATATATATATATAAAAGAATAAAATATGAAGTGATTTTCTTTCGTAATCGATTTTCACTTCACACTCATTGTTGTTCCAAGCAAGTGACCTTTAAAACGTTTCAGTGCCAAAATTCCATTCACTCCATTTCCTCAAGGTGATTCGATTGAAGATACTCAAACGTTTTGTTTAAAACCTGTAATTGATTTGTCGCGTGTGTATCCTTGCTTGTCTTGCGTATCTGTGCTCCATTCAGCCGTATCGGAAGGTGCTGCGAGCATTCTCCCCGTTTTGTGATAGAGCTCAAAACCAGCCGGGATTAACTGAAGGTGCGCATCTCATGGATGGGTGTGGCAAGGAGAAGGGATGCACGACTACAACGTTGCTTAGTCTGTGTGCTCTTCCGCATTAGTCCACTTGCGCCTTTTATCTTATGCCGACGTTTGCAGCACTAGTGGGGAATACCAATGGAATTGATTGTTGGCGGACATTTGCGCCATAAAAGGTTGCGCAACTAACAAAACAGTTCGCGAAAATTTCAGTCGCAATGAAGAGTTGAAATTGAATGTAAAGAAAATTTTCGATTCGATCACGTATGAAATACTTTCGATCTCTCTCATCGTTTGTTCTACAAGAAATTTTGCATCCTTTTAATAGATTTATTTGGTCATAAAAACGACTCGAATGTCGGTGAAATTCCATTTTCGTTTTTAACCCCTTTTAATAGACCTCCGTGTTTAGCAGAACGTTTTTGTTTTCCTCGCACATGCCTCTTTGATTAGCTCATCTAGCTGCTTTTTTCATTGTTTGCATAGGTTCATTGGCCTTAAATGTAGCGTTGCACCGGTTTTTTATCAGAGGGGAAAAAATTGTCGGTGAGATTGTTTGAGAAATCAAAAGGAAACAACCAAAAAATACCGTTTCTAAAGGCCAAAAGACTGCGTCCAAAATGAGGTCCATGTGAAAAACTGTACAATACTTCCTAGACCTCTTGGATGTTATGGGAGACAGATGGAGGAGAAGGAAAGGGGGGGGGGAGAAGGCGGCTTACATTGTTCGCCGTAATTTTCTTGTCATGTGGATTGCTGTCCCTCGCACCCCCCCCCCCCCCGCCTGTTCATCTCGCCTCTGATTTTTCGACGTTCCTATTTGAAATTGTTTCAGACCTTTCGAGGTTGAAAAGTCATCGACGTCCATCAAGACTCTTGTAAATGCTGTGCGGAAAAGATTTTGAACTTTTACACTGAGGTGAATTTCTCGAAGCTTAATTCGAGGCTATTTTACTTGAGAATATCTAACAGTAATTTAATTTACTTGGCAATATTTGTCCTCATAAATTGCTAAAAGCAATTTTTACAACATATCGATAAACCTTTACGATTATTTATAAAAGGTAACTTTGATATTTTTTATGCTTTAGTTTTTCGTAAGAAACTTTTAGTAGATTTATCTAACTTTACACTATATACAACCTCGTTGATTAATGAATCCATTTAAAAACGAGGAAATCAATAAAAGACACAAAATAATGAGGAGGGGGGGGGGTGAATTTTTTGATTACCTTGTAGGCCTTCTGATTCTCTTTCTCCCCTTCCCACCTTTTCATACCTTCTCAGCTACATCACACGTTACAACTTATACCTTCATAATGCTACCAGTAATCAAATTCTCTCCACCTTATGAAACAGTTGTAGAATTGTTGAAAAGATGGAACAATTCTCAGTAACGCTTTTATTAAAATATAATTTGCAAAAAATTCATCAAAATTTTGCATGCCATTTAGCTAATTGCATTTTGCAATAAATGCAATATTTACGTAAAATCCTTTTTAAAGAAATATAATAATAAAATATGCAAATTTTGCGAATTTCATTATTTCACCAATTATGCGCTCTTGCAAAACTCTTGCAATTTTGCTCTGCTAATACGCATTAACGCAATATCATATCTGCATGTATTTTTGTATGTGTCTATCTGCTTGTCTCTTCGATAATTGCAATATGGAGGTGGTTAGAAGCTTGCAGAATTTAATTACAAATTTATAAAATTTAATGGATATTATATATACAACATAGCAATAACATTATTCATATTGATTCGTCAACTGTGAAAAAAAAATTGCTGATATTCAAAGGTGGGGTAAAAAATTTGCATACATTCTTCGTCAGCCGTCTTTTTTTTTTTCATTTCATACCGTTTAGAGCGGATGAAAATCACATTTCTTTTTGTGCAACATTTATGCGAGTGATCGGTTCGATTAACTTTTACGGGTATTAATTCAGGTATTTATTACTTTCTGGTAATTTCCAAGATGAGTGGAATGCTTAAACACATATCCTGCCAGTTGCTCTCATATGATTCTCCACTTATTTTACTCCGCATAAGAGTGATCCACGAAAAAGCGCTGAGACAATAAAAGAGCCCACGACAGGTGTTTAGTATTTACCTGTGTTTATGCTTCATTTGAATGAACCACTCGTTCATTACGAAAATATCCAGCGTACAAAGATATTAGAGCGTGAATAACGCGAACTGTAGTGGAATGGCTCAAATGGCCGGAGCCTTTGAGGCTCAAATAGCTGAAGCGCAAATCGATAGTGCACTTTTTTATGCTATAGATGCCTGTTATGCATCATGTAGATGTTCGCTTTGACCTTCACATCGCCGTCATACTTGCCCTGGCCTTCACTTCGTGATGCGAACGTTCTAGAACAGTCGGCGACCATGCATTGTTAGGCGATATCCCGGCGAGGCTGAACTTACGGCCCTCCACCGCCAAAGGTGGGCCGCCACGATACCAGAGACTAGTGAGTGGCATAGACGCCAATCTATCGCTACTGGAGTAATTTTTTTGGTGATTAGTTAAAAGCGATAGCGAGTTACTTCTTGCATAGTTCTCAAAGTGTTAAAAAATATTCGAGAATTGAAAATAATCATGGATTGTTTTTTATTTCTACGCTTCCATAGCAAATCATCACCTCGATAACGCGAAAATAAAACTCCATAAAAATATTGGTGAAAATTTTCAACTAAAATTGTTCGATTAAAATTAAATTTCCGTTGTAGTCGAAAAACAAAAAAAGTTGAAAGCCGAATTTAATTTGGTGAAAATCGTTCGAAATTCCAATTTCGATTTCAAGTTCTACTGGTCGCTTACCATTAGTGGATTGTCTATTTATCGTAGTTTCATTTTCCTCTATCTTCATTCGAATTAGATCATATCTTCTTCGACTTTCATTATACAAGTATTAATTGGAAGTGTCAATTGTTTCGTGCTGAATCGTCGTTCATCTCTATATTTTTTTTTAATTTGTAAATAATAAAAGATATGTTTGCAGTTTGCACTCCCACTTGGTGAAGAATGCAGCGAAAGGCATCGATGAAGTGGTTCGCTTTAATCATCACCCTCTTAGCGCAATGTATCGATTCAGTGGATCGCAATAACTTTAAAACTTGCGAGCAATCTTCATTTTGCAAGTATTATTTCTTTATTTATAATATTATTTTTATTTGATTAAATTTTTATTTAAATCAACAAATTTATGGAATAGATTTATGGTGAAATTGTTGAATGAATTGTTAATAAGCGTTTTGGACTTTCCAAAAGGCGTCTTATAAACTCTTGGACTAATCTCATTTAGGATTGGAGATTTCGGAGAGAGGGAGGGGGAAGAGACAAGAGTTGGATGGTATAAGAGTAAAATTACCATCGAAATAACGAAGCTAATCGCAGACGCAATGCACTCTCTCATCTAGCATGGACCCTCACTTTGTTGTATAGATATTTACCCGTTACTCATGCCTGATCGTGCCGTGTAGTATAGGGTTTGCCTGTCTCTAATCTCTCGCCTAGGAAGAATGTTTAGACACAGTAATAAGTGCTGTGAATGCGATGAATAGTTGGGAGGCATTGAAATGATCATGAGGTATATCGACTCAAGTAGATGGTCGATCATAGCATAACCGCTTGCTTGGAGGTCTTTTGCATTTTGCGTTCATATACGTTAATTCTAGGGGTGGGGGAGGAACGTATGGATAAATCCTCTTGAAACGGATATACAGATGGGAGGGATTGCAGGGGAAGGGGCGAGGGAGTCATCAAGAAGGATAGAGTTAACACAGTTCGCTGTAATAATAGACGCTATTTTTTGTATATTTGCAAGCTATAAGTGGCTAAAGGAGAATGTTGGGACTGCTTGCTTCACATATTTTGATTAGTGCTGGTATTTGCTTCTCAACCATTGCAAACTTGAGCACTAGTCGATGAAATATCTTTTGTTCTTCTGGTCATTTATTCTCTTTTCCACCACATTGATATCTGAAATGTGAGCACGACTGGTTAATGAGGGAATTATGCATCTCGGAAAATGAAAACCATGAAAAGATTCGATTATTTAGGCGGCATCGTCGGCAACAGAATGTCGCCGAATATTCGGTGGTTGCCGGAAGTGTTACAACTAATGGTTCGGCGGTGACGGCCGTTTTGGAGAGTACAGTTAATAAACTAAAACTGTCTATTGTATCATTAGATGATTCGACGATTCGTTTGTTGATCGATGAGGAGGGCACTCCTATAAGGCCACGATATCAACCCCTCGATGCCCTCAAGGATGCACAGCACTTAAAAACTGTCGAGTTGGTTTTTTTTCTTTCATCTTGGAAAGTCTTTTCAGTTTATACTTTCATTCAGGCTGATGAATTGAAATTTAGGCTCTTCTTTATGTGGATTATTTTCGGCTATAGTTTTGCTGAGTGTTTTTTCACTTTAGCAGCTGTGGTCTGCACTGTTTCATCTTCTGGCAAAGGAGTATGATCCATGTAAGGCACTACCACCTGGCCGGCCGCAGAAGGGAACCGATTACTTAGTCCTACAGCTGTATCTTTAGTAACTGCACTTGTTTATTTTTTACTTATTCATCGATATATGAAACGAGTGCATCAACCGCCTCTTATATAATAAGAGATCGTTGAAACACTCTTTGGTCTCTCTCGCTCTCTCTTTTGGGTGCGATTACCTGAAGTCTTAAAGGTCTGGAATTAATTATTACTATGAAGGCATGATAAGAAAAGGCGTAGAAAAGAGTCATGTTTCAATTAAGCGAAATATTTTGAAGGGTACATTTGCAGTTGTTGGATTTGTAGTTTATAGTTTGTCCGTTGAAATTGCTCAAAACGAAATTTCGCCTCACAAACCTTTTTATCGTCATGTAATTTTCACGGTTTGTTTGCCACATGCACACACCAATATCCTCCACCCTCCTCTGAAGAAATTATTTAACTCAAATATTCATTTCCTATCCTTTGAAGACTTCACAACTCACCTGACTTTTTTTCGGCCGGATGGAAGTGAATGCTATTTAAAGCACACGATGGCCTCATCGATCCAAATTTAAATAAGTGGTTGATATATGCAAATTTTAGGAAGGAAAGTCAGAGATTATTATAGCGTCATTACTAGGTGCTTATGATTTTTGCGCTATAATCCGATGAGCTATGTAGAGGGGACATATGACGTCTCTGGGAAATGTGTATCATTGCGTGTGATTATATGGAAAGGTTAGAAGATACATCTGCTTATCTCTGAGTTTCCTTCCTAAAATTTTAGGTTAGAAGATACATCTGCTTGCCCTTTCTTGTGGCTTTCCCTCCCCCATCTACCTTTCTCCATTCTCTTTCTTTATTATTATCATAGCACATGTTGACGATACAACATCAATTTCAGCTTTAATTCGTCGCAGATTGAATCAACATCAGCGTCGTTTATGTTGAAGAATAAGGCGAAGTTACTGCTCAACTATAAGCCGTTCAGAGTGGATATAATTGAAAAGGATGAAATCATTGTGAGCGTTAATTCGGCCAACAAGCTCAAGTTCGAGCACTTCAGAAAAAAGGTTTCATCTGTCTTCATGTCTCACTTCTAGCGATTGGTGGCCCTACCAACATGCGTCTTTTGCATCTGCATCACTCGAAGCTTGAATAGAATTAGAAGACACAGATCACGCTCATGGATTATTCTTAAAAAGGGATTTGCACGCGCTACCATGATCCATTTGAAGGTGGTAGTTGTAAGTCGCAGCTCATTTTCGGGCTCCGACCCCCCAAAAAAAAGGATATTCGGGAAGAGAAAATAAATCAGCGCACAAAAAGTTGCATTGTCTCACATTGGTCCTCATACAAGCAAGTGAATTTTTAATTTTTTTTTTGAAGAGATATTGCAACTTTAAACCAGTATTGTTTTCATTTATAGATTGGATTGAAAATGTTGGAAATAAACATTTCGGTTTGGAGTATCGATTGATTGGCGATTGGCATCGATTTGATGAGATAAATTTGTATCGCTCTCGACAATATTTAAGTGATAACATATACTTTTCTTGATTCTTGTCACTTTCCAGGTTTTTTTTTTGGTGGCTTGTATGTCGTTTCTAAAATCCGAGGAGGAAAGAGGGGGGGGGGGGGGAGAAGGAGTTGGGTTGCTTTATCTATGGTTGTTCGTGTCATGCTGAAATGCGTACATTTTCATTTTTACTAAGAAATATCCTCGATGCTGTTATTTTATAGGAGGATGGGACAGAAAATGAAGCAGGTGAAGGATTCTGGGATGAGACGTTCAAATCATTCCACGACTCGAAACCTTTCGGTTGGTCCACTGTTTAATATTTAGTTGACAACAGTGAAAAATCTGTTTTTTTCTTAAATGAGTGCCATAAACGCCAATATGCAAATTATAAGTAATTACGAAGTAAATTAAATTTATCTTCCATCAGTGAAAAGTTCCTAGCTCTATAATAAGCTAAAGTGATTCTTTCTCGTTGAGCTATGTGGCTTTCAAAAGTTGACGTCGTTAGCTGGAAAGAAGTCATTAATACGGGCATATTCAGAGGTGTTTTTTAAATGTCATTTATTTTTGATTATTTTATAGCCTTGATATTCTGGAAAGGACTGGGATTTAGTATGAATGTGTGAACTTATATTTGATTTCATTGAGAGCTTGTAGAACTTGAAGAGGGCTTTCAAACAGAGAAATACAGTATTTATTTTCCCATTCATTGAGTTGAACCATAAATAATCCTTCTGAAGTTCTGCCTCAATAGTTTTGATTTTTTTTTTTTTTGCGCTAACGATGAGCCGGGGCGATCCAAGTTACGACCAATTGATCTAACCAACTTATGTAAATATATCAAAAGTGCATATAGCAAACATAGATCATCTCTAATAGAGGCTTCTTATTTGGAGAATCGTAGAAAATTGAGTACGCTCCGGTGAGGTCCGTGAGCAGATGCTCTACCTCGAGGAAGCAAAAGTCTCATGCATTAACATTCCATTCAGCATCAATTGTTTTTAGGTTTATTAGTGATGGGAAATGCTATTGCCTTTGAATAGGTGATCTTGTTTGATCATAAATCATCTATTTGATAAGCACAAAAGATGGAAACCCTGAGTTTCTATTCTGGCAGATACGGTATAATATGACGCTATATGTTCAGGATCGAGTTCTGTTGGTATGGACGTTGCATTTATCGGGTATAAATATACCTATGGATTACCTGAGCATGCGAACAGTTTTGCCTTGAGGACAACAACACAGTGAGTCTCACTTATTATGGCATTTTCTGGCGATGCATCGATTCAGTTGGCGCATTTGTGCGGTCTGTCCAAAAGATATTTATTTTTGGATATTTGTTATATTCCGAAACGTGCGCAACTAGTTGATGCAAATTTAAAGTCTTGAAGTGATTACGGGTGTGTGCCGCATATATTCGGACAAACACTTGAGGTTGTTGAAGGATTTGTGAGGGAGCGAGATAAAAGCAGAAAAACGGAATAACTCTATAACAAGATTTTCGTGGTATTCTAGAGGGGAATAAAACGTCTCACAGTGCGGATGAAACTCCTTATGGAGTTTAGTGATGAAAGAAGAAGGAGCATATCGATCAAAACGATGCAACTTTTTTCTTTGAAAGAATTGAGAAGTAGTATATATGTACGAGGCTGCTTGATATGTAATTTCACTTCTTCCTCTCTTCGTTGTATGCAGAAATTTTATAGGACGGGAATGGACCCTTATCGCCTATATAATTTGGACGTTTTCGAGTTCGAATTGAACAGTCAGATGTCACTCTACGGGTCGGTGCCTTATATTGCAGCAGTGAATAAATACCGTGCCATTGGCATGCTTTGGTTGAACGCTGCTGAAACCTGGGTCGATATCAACTCATCTACCGCTGATAAAGTTTGTTTGTTTACTTGCAACCTGTAACCTGTTGTTTTTCCTCTTTTCCCAGCGTAATATTTCTAATATTAAAGTGAAAGTTTTGAGAGGTGTTTGATAATTTTATGAAATATAGACTCTCATAAAAAATATTTATATTTGGAAGCAGCATCACAGCCGAAGAGCTTGCCAGCACCTCTTGTAGCATTTTGAACACAGTAACGCTACTTGTTGGCTTGATAAATCAACGACCATCTTCGAGGTATGCGATACGCTCATCTTCAGTTCTGAAAAGTTTATTAGTTTATAAGACTTGAGTGGGACTTCAGGAATAGCGGTGGATTGCAGGGTGTGCTGCGGTCACTAGTGGATAAGTTCAGGAGCTCTTCAGAAGTACCGCAAACTGACGTTCACTTCATGTCGGAGTCTGGCCTTATCGACATTTTCCTTATGCTTGGACCCACACCTAGCGATCTTTTCCGGCAGAATGCAGCGCTTACTGGTGTGTATCCACTTCCTCCGGTTCGTTCATTCCTTCGTTCATTCCGGATACTCTCTTCGATAATTATCATTCTGATTTTTGACCGGTTTCACTTTCAGTATGGCATTAAATGGAACTAGAATCTGTAAGGTTCTAGTTATGAAGAGGCGCGAGCTTCTCTTCCTCATGGTGTTCGATTGACGTTGGAGAAGGAAGGGTATAAATCCTAAGAAAAGATCTACTAGCAAATGACCAGTCTGCAGTAGCGGACTGGCGGCAACTCTTCGATTGATTAGCACAGCTTGTTTTTTCAACAACGAATTCTTTGAGTTGCACTCATATTCCTTCGAGGTAAAAAAGAGACGAAACGGCGAAAGACGAATTTGCGTTAATTTATGCAAAAGATTGCAAAATTCTGAAGGTACGATTGCATATAATTTCTAAACGTCAAATAACCCTTGTCAAAAGTTCATAAAATGACGAACTCAAAAATAAGAGGTGAAGTGGAAAATTCCTATCAGAAACTTGCTTGATTTCTTTTCTTTATTTGTTTGGATAAGGGATTTATTTGGTACACCTTTGCAAATCCTCATTTCAAAGAGTGGAGCAGCTACCCTCATAAAATGCGATAGGTTGGTCTTTAGATCTTTGGTCTAGAATATAGATCCTAAGGCGGTTGGGTCGAATCCATCATGAGTTTCTGATATCGATTTTATGTTCTCAAGCACTCGGTCATTGAAATGATCAGTGGTGTGGTTTTTGATATAGAGAAGTGAACGTTCGACATTGCTGTAATGCGTGTTTGATCATATCTCAGCAAAAAATCGCATTGATTTTATATGGGTCAATGCGTTGACATTCAGCGTGTCATTGAAGAGTAGCATCAAGCGTTATGAAGGGAATAAGTGAGAGAGGGGATTAGTCGATAGGAGTACCACCTTTCAAAGGTTCATACTCGCATTATGGGACATTTTGGAGAAGTTTATTGGCGTATCGATGGGGAATGAATTCTGCCGATTTTTTCTAGTTGGGCAAAAAATATACATTCGAAAAATTCGCTTGCAATGAAACGTCCATTTTTGAATGTAATATTTATTAGTTCAGTCATTATTTGTTGTTTTCAATCGCATCACAGTTTTCTTTTTGATTTGTTTTACTTATTTTACGAGGGAATTTTCAAGCGATATTGTTGCTTTGTTGGCTGTCATTTCGATGTCTGATGGACGATACAATTGTCGTCTTCTTGTAGCCTCTCCATTCTGTGAAATATTCGATGAGATTACGAGCTAATATGAGCTAATATTTATTATGGACTTTTTGAGTAATTTAGCTTGACAAGTTGCAGTTGCATAAAGTTCACCCTTCCATTTCCCTCAGTCTTTGTTTCTTTTTTTATCTCATGATTTCATCATTCAGCGGCATGCTTACCAGTTGTACTTTTCGTTATTTCATTTATACCTTATATGGGGTCAAGTATTTTTGTTGCATACTACACATTAACATCTGCACTAATTTTTTTTTAAATTTCATGATTATTTCGTCACTGTGAGTATATAACAAAAAATTCATATGAATAAAATAGTACTGATTCGACATATCGAGAGATGAGAGGTGATCCCGGATCGTTCACCTTTAGGGCGATAAATAAATAAAACCGAAAATCTCGAGACAAAATAGAATGCATCATTCAAATACGACTGCAGTTTGCACTGAAGGAACCTGATAATGTGGCTGATTTTAGTATAGATTTCGATGTAATGTCATAGAACATCATATGACCGGAAGCGGGAGTTGATTCCGAATAGATAAACAGTTACGAAAGAAGGTGGTGCCTGAATTGAAATGAATTGAAGTATCTTTTGTAGTCTGTGATGGAAAAATCTGAAGTACTTCGAACATCTCTGGCAATGATCGGGTCCGCGTTCTATAAATTAGACGAGTGCAGTGCTCGAAAATATTATAGAGTTGGAGTTGGTTGTTGTAGTTAATGAAACGATATGTTTCAGTTATTCTCGATTGCGTATCATCAGTGCAGATGGAACTATAACGATCAAGATGACGTGGCTGCGGTGCATGCGGGCTTCGATGAACATGACATCCCGATTGACGTGATCTGGTTGGATATTGAACACACCGATGGGAAGCGATACTTCACCTGGGATCCGGTGAAGTTCTCAAAACCGAAGGAGATGATTGAAGCACTTGCTGCGAAGGTGATTTTTTCTTTCTTTTTTTAACTCTATGAGGCGATTATGAAAATGCCACCATATTGGAAGAGGGAGGGCAATTATTGGAGAGGGAGGAAGGCGCTTATTGAAAGGTGATGTTTTAATCCAATTTTCCCGCTAATGTCGTAATCGATGTTATAAGTTATTTCGCACTCGAGTTCCAAATATTCGAAGGTCCAGAGGAGTCGGTGAATCAGATCTATTAAATTGAAATGAATTAAAAAATAATGTTACATTTTATTTGTTAGGGTTTATTTGCATCTTGCCTTATTGTTTCTTGTTTTTTTTATTATTGCATTTTATGATTGAGGTTATATTTCTCAGCGATATTTTTTCTATTAGGGGGAAGTTTGTTTTCGAGTATAGTGTCAGATTCATTTTCATTGTGTCATTTTTATTTAAGCTTCGATGCTGGAACCTTATTCTGAATTTTTAAATGGAGAATTATGCTTCAAAATACATTCATCGATGATTCTCCAATCTTTCTTTTAACCATCAAAACTTGATGCGTTCATTGTTTATAGGGTCGTAAAATGGTCACAATCATTGATCCACACATCAAAAAGGATGATGATTTCCATGTTTATAAGGATGCAAAGGATATGGGGTACTTTGTGAAGGTGAGCCTCTCACTTACTTATATGCACCGCTTTGATATACTCCTTGATACTCCTTGAAGATTGCACAAGTTCGATTTATATTTTAATTTATTGCTGATCAAATATATTGTTGTTGAACGTAACCAGGTTCAATATGAACTTTGCTTCCGATCGATTTCCTAAGTATCGTCATTTGATGAAGTGTCGTTTTTCTAAGGGAATTCCTCTAATGACTTTTGGTAACAACCTTCCATTGAACGCGTTTTAAATTGTTTGTATTTGTTTTCATTCGTTTTTTTTTTTTTTTTTTTTGAAATAACGCGCTTTAGGAGAGGGAGGAAGGGTTTTTTCCAACCTTTCGAAAGAGTGTTTTCTTTTGCTAATGTTTCGGGATCGCAATACTTATTTGAGGAGACATTGTGTTTTTTTTGTAATAAGTTTTCGAGCGGTGGCTTTTAATTGAGCTGACCAAAATATTCATTCGAACATTTTCAGGTTTTTAGCACAAAATGATGAGATCCTATTTATACAGCATTTCTGAAGTGTTATGAGGTTAATGTTTATGACAGAGCAAAGATGGAACTTCGGACTACGAGGGGCATTGTTGGCCAGGTGCATCGATGTACCTCGACTTCATCAATCCGGCAGTACGTGAATACTGGGCAAGCAAATTCGCATTCGATAAATACATCGGCTCAACGGAAGATCTCTTCACGTGGAACGACATGAATGAACCATCGGTGTTCAGCGGACCCGAAGTAACGATGCACAAAGATGCAAAACATTTCGGTGGTTGGGAACACCGCGATGTACATAACATCTATGGCTTTTATCATGTGAGTGAAGTCATTGACTACGTTCTATTGTCTTGCGGTTAATTAAGGAGAAGGTTGAAGCGAAGAGCGTCAGAATGGCAGTGCAGGTTCAATTCTCGCTTTTGTATTTCTGAAGCACTTTATGGTTTCAAAAACCTTCAATGACCTTAATATTCACTTAACGTGCGCAATGAGCAGCAAAGTGAAAGCAGCATTAATTCGCCTGGAATGTACAAATAGCATATTCTCATTAGCTGATTTGGTGCACTCGCTCTGAGGTTATCGCAGCAACCACCGAGTCTTTATATCCCGGTTTTCTATCGTCTATGCAAATTTTTACAAAAATGCATCACGGTTTCTCGCCGTACCTCTACGTACGCTACCATTTCATTAATCTGTTAGGTATTGATTCTGTTGATAAGTTAAATGGAGGAACTCGCAAAAAGCGCGTATTTTATCGGTAATTTCTGCTTTCCCCCGTCTTTCCTTTTTCCTCGCTTTGTTTCGGTGTTTCCCTTTTTGGACTCAAGGGTTACTCGACATTAAAGTAGCCAGTCTTTGCTGATTTCCAACGTTCTCTAAATACGCCGTGTTTATTGCAGCAAGCTCTGTTCAGTGTATGAGCATTTTTGGAAATCCATTTCTTGGAAGTTAATGGTGTGGATATGACCTAGAAATATGAGTGGAGGAACAAGGCGAAAGAAGTATATAATGGTGGTATCAGAAGGTAAATTTTGTACAAGCGATATCCATACTTGCATATATTCCACAACAGAATTAGTTGTCTGGTGATATATTGCCAGAGACTAGTGAATAAATTGCAGCATTCATCAACGCATAAGGGTCAACTAGATCGCACGAATGGACGCCTCCGTCCTTTTGTGTTAACTCGCTCGTTCTTTGCGGGTAGCCAACGCACGACAGCCGTATGGACAGGTGATAATACAGCTTCATGGGAGCATCTCAGATCGACAGTACCCATGTTGCTGTCGTTGTCGGTCGCTGGCATTCCACATGTCGGGGCAGATGTTGGTGGTTTCTTCAAGAATCCCGATGAACAACTTCTGGTCAGGTGGTATCAGGTACCTGCTATCCAATTCTTATCTCTGCTCACAAACTTCGCTTATATTTTTAAACGTTTCTTTGTGCATTTATATGTGATTTGCAAAAACAGTGTGTAGGTGCATGCTTGTTTGGATGCAGTATCTATAGTCAGAATTTGAGGAAGCTACCATCGTTTATATCAGATCCTTTTTTGAATTTTAATCGAATCTCATTTTTATGTCATCTTTACGCAATGACGATCTTATTGGCTCACACGAGTTAAGTAAGAAATGCATATAGTAATGTTTGATCGAGCAAATGTTAATGAAAAAAAGATTGTTTTGTGAGATTTCGAAAGGAGTGAAGATGAGCCATATTTCGGCATTTCTCCAACTTAACTTACTCCCTTCTCCACTTTGAATTTAGGCTAATTTGTAAGGAAACTTTGAGATTTAGACCTATTGTCTTTGGTCTCACTGATCAAAAATATCAACTTCTGGAAATAATGCGCACTTTTGTTTTTGAGAGTTCCATTCTCTTCAGGAGTCCTAAATCTGTTTGGCCTTAACTTCTTCCTTGGCGTTATCGCTCAACTAGAAGGTCTTTCATGCCGCCTTCAACTTCCACTTTTTCACACCTCCCATTTTCTTCTTCTTGCGCCTAACACTCTTCGTCAAGCGTAGGGCAAATGTGGAATTCGTATACATAAATCAAGCATCTTCACCCACATTACTATTTGCATTGGAATGGGGTCTATATGTGTTGCTGTTGCATGCAGCAAGCAGCTTTACTTGGTCATGAAGGCAGCAGGCAGAGTTACCTGGTCATAAAGGGTGATTTGGATTAGAATATGATACAAGACGGTAATGTTTGTTTGCAGGCTGGTGCGTATCAGCCGTTCTTTAGGACACATGCACATATCGACTGTAAACGACGTGAACCATGGCTCTTCTCTGAGAGAACTAAAAATGCTATTCGTGATGCAATAAGGCAGCGCTATTCCCTGCTGCCTTATTGGTGAGTTGCTTTTTTTCTTTTTATTCAAACCCATCTGTAAATACGAGAGTGTTGGTCAATGGCAACTTATTATATTTAACATAGACCCAAGTTATTACTGATTGAATGTTGTTAACCGCAGTTGTAATTAGCCTACTTCGGCCCAGCGTCATATGAATTCAAAAATATTTTCCCAAGAAAGGATATTGGATGACGCGATTTTTGCTATGATCGGAATGAAACACTGCTGTGAGTCTTTTTTTAAAGTGTTTTATGAAAAAATCTTACAATTCTGAGTAAAATCAAATTTAAACTCGCATTATTATTGGCACTCGATTTGAAGCATCTTTCAGTTGATCTTACAGTTTGAATCGTATTTGTCATTACAGAATTGTGAAGGCATTTGAGAGAAGTATTTCTGAACATTGTTTTATCAATTTGGTGTGAAGAGTGGGAAGGTTGACCATACCGGAGACCACTGTTCGCAACGAATCGGCGCTAAGTGACGAAGGGCTTTCAGCCGATTTCAGTGTATCTACGTTGCAGCGCGCTAATAGTTAAGCTTAAATTTTTCAACGAGCTTTTGGCATCATTGAAGGCAATGAATGAGGTATTTCTTTTATTACTTGGAATGACAGATGCGAGAATTACAGGTGAATTACTGATATCTTTCAGGTATACATTGTTTTATGAGCATACGCTTACGGGCAAACCGGTTATGCGGCCACTTTGGGCTGAGTTCCCTGACGATGAGAATGTGTATGATGAAGAACGCGAATGGCTCGTTGGTGCGGGTCTTCTTGTTCGACCGGTTATGGAACCAGACGTAACTTCGATATCTCTGTATCTTCCTGGTCGACGCAACGTTGTGTGGTACGAGTGGGCAACGAATAAGGTATATTAATCCTCTGGTACATTGCTCACTCGTTTATATTCCTCGTTTGTCGTTTCGCTTGTTGAGAACGCATACTGCTTATCTGAAGTGATGGAAAATAGAGGACTGAATCTCACCTCCTTCTCAGTTGAGTTGTGTCACGTATATGGGCTTCACCTTTTTGCGGATACGCATTTGAAAGTGAGTTTACTGCGACAGAAGCTGGAAGATGGGGCCGGAAGTCGACTCAACTTAGAAAACAAAAGAGGCGTCTACGTTGCAACTCTTGAACGTTTTAGATGGGCAGAATTTTTTTGTGTCCGTTCACTTGACCTGAGCTTAGACTTTATCGGACTTGTACTCCTAAAGTACAGCCATTTTCCTGTTTGAGTGCTAATAATGAGAAGACAGCTTGAAATTTACAAAATGTTCACACTTCCCAGCCAGGGAAAAAGCGAAGTTTTCTTGTATATTGTGGTACTTTCTACACCTATCCTAGTGATATTATTTGCGAGATCTATTTACTTTTCTTTGCCCGATTTTCTACTATGCGGTGTTATATTAGGTATCTCAATGAATTCGATATCAAAAACGGCCAGTGAAAGCTGAATTGAAGAAACTGACGTGCTGGAAAATTTGTTTTTGTTGGGAAAGGTTGGCTAGGTTTTGGGAAATTCAAGGCTTCGTAAATGTATTGTTTCAGCTATCTTAGGGAATCTTCCTAGGTTGATTATCAGTAGACAGGCAGTGAGGTTTGTCCACCAGCACGCAAATTGGGAATGGATGTATGTTGATACAGTAGTGACTCGCGCAGAAGATGTTTAGAATGGTGGAAAGAAGTGTATTACAGCGGCGAATCGAAACCAGTTAAGTAAGCAAGCTACTTTGTGGTGTCGTGTTTGTGCATTAATTGCGTGATTGTGAGTTGGATCTGAAAGCTTTTCTGGGACACTTCAAGCCCCAAATTCTGAGGCCTCCGGAGTGGGGATGTCCACGGCAACAGTTTGATAGATGCGTCTGTGCGCAGTCGAAGATGATAGAAGTCACTTTTAGCCGAAACCAGCACCCGGTGCGATCTACGTGGATAGTCCATTGGAGGCGGTGCCACGTTTCCAACGCAGCGGTACGATTATTCCCACTTGGGAGCGAGTGCGGCGTGCATCGACCCTCATGCGGCATGATCCAATCACACTTTACATCGCTACTAATTTCAAGGCTTCTTTTTATTCATATTTTTTCCTTCGATGAAATTATGTTGATTAGCGGCTTCATCATTCAATGTGAACGAAGCAAGCTAGTATCAAAACACATCTTTTGAGTTGGCGTGCACTCTTCTCATCTCTTGTTTTCATTTTTTATATATATATATATATATATATATATATATATATATATATATATATATATATATATATATATATATATATATATACAAAGGAACGAATTGAATTCTCTACTGCGTTTAAAACTGTCCCAGAAGCGATGAGGAGAATTTGCTGATCAAATGGTACTCGACACTATGGAATTACAACGCTAAACAACTATTGTACAGATTTAATAAAGCCTGTTAGTTTTCAATGTGATGCATGCGCTAGCCTCAATCTGTAGCAATGCTGAACAGCTCGAAAGGCATATGTTTTTCGCCAAGCGATGCAACGTTCCAAAAATGTGGCAATTCGAAAATTTTCTTCTTTCTTGAGCCAGATACCCGCACATGGATTTGCTCTTGCTTATTTTTCGAACTTTGTTGTCCTAAAGGCCCATTTACTCGTAGGACCCAACGAGAGGAGTCTTGCATGATGCCTTCAAATTGCGCGTAGGCGGGAATGAGAGGGGGGAGAAAGGAAGAAGAGGAGGCAAGTTAGAGCGAAATATATCTTAGAAATAACATGTGGAGCTAGTTCGAACACAAATGACCAAGAAAATAAAGGCTTTTATCTGCATTAGTGACTAAACACGAAACATACTCATTTTAGACATGTGTGGCTCGAAGGTCGCATTAGCTCGAGTTCAAGCTCGGGAGAAGGAGGGGAAAGTTGGATTACGTATGAGATGTTATGCGGTTAAGGGAATCTGTTTCTGTTTAAAGGGAATTTGATACTCAACGGCTATACTTCAGATTTGAAAGTGTCTCGAGTCGTTCATCATAACCTCAGCTCGTTCGATCTATGCTGTGTTGACGAAACCTAAAATGCCTTTGTTTTCGTTCTCAGCATGTCATTTCCCCTGACGAAAGTTTGCATTAAAGATCGCCATCTATGGAATTCCAAATACATCGTTTTACTTTAATTTATTTTTTCATTCTGTTAAAAGATTCCCACCTATACTTGTTTAAAAACTCGTAGATTATCGTTGTTATTTTCTAATTTGTCGTGGAATATATTTTCCACAAAATTATTGACTATAGTTGAACTTATATTCGCACAAAGTTATAGAAATTTCTCTGTCGCATGCTTGCTTATAACGATGAAATCGTTTATGTGAAGTAAACGATTTCGAAGCGGTCATCATAATTTAGGACGATTTCGCTAACGGAACGATCTATATGGACGACGGTGAGTCGTTCGAATATAAGAAGGGTGAATATCTCTATTGGGGTTTCACATACAAGAAGATCAGCGATCAACTATTTACGATAACGGCGAAGAATCTCGATCCGAATGGCAAAATGGAAACCGAAGCATATATCGAGAAGATTGTTATTCGTGGTGTGCGATATTTCCCTAAGAATGCTCATATCTATTTAGATGGTTTGTTTATTGCTTTTTTCTTCTCCATTTCGAGGAAATGAGGGCAAAATATTTAGTTTGGGTACAATAGTTTCACGTGGTTTCTGTTGCACATCAAACGTTAATCAGGTGAGATTCTAGGTGAATTTCTGATATACTGGAATGGGGACTTATTGTTAGAACGTATCCTCGACAGTAACGCTTTCCATATCAGTCGGTCATCATGATGGCAAATTGCACAATATTTCTGGTGGTTTTCAAGTGAATATGCAGTTCCGATTATTTTAACTTAAGTAGTATTTCAACTGGATTTGGATCGGTCAATTATATAGGAATGGAGGGTGGATAATTGAAAGTAGAAATAACTGTGTACCATTCTACTTTTGGAGTTTAACGCGAGTATTGCTGCATTTTGCGATACGTTTTCGTTTTGCCACAACATTGATCGTGAAGTGTTCGTCGTCGGATTTTTTCATTATGCACTATGAATTCGAGGTGTTTTATTAATACAGCTGTTGTTGCTTCGCAGAAAGAAAAAATTTTGATCGCGTTTTAGCCGTACAAATTCATTTTTCTTCGAACTTTTTGCTACTATTGATGGTTTCTTCAAAACTTGGCCTTCTTTATGGTCTCATGTTGAAAGATTTAGTGGGACTTCTTCAGAGATAAAAAATGGGAACTGGAACTGAAAAAATATCTCTAAGTAGTTGTTTACGTTCACCCGCTGGAAATGAGTTGCACTGAAGTGTACGAATGAATCTTTTAGATTGGAATCCAGAATCGCTGGAATTCGAGCATGATCGTGACGATCTCTCATTGATAATCCGAAAACCGGACGCACCTGTTGGAGCCGAGTTTCGAATTGATATTCATGCGTAAGTATAACCATCGGTGGTTGTTTCTAGGAAGTGAACTGAGTGATGAACGAGTGTTTACAGTTTGTTGTTTGAATGGTTGGCTGATGTTGGTATATCGATTTTATAGTTTTAAGTGTTGTTGAGGTAGGAAGAGGATAGTCGCATATACGAAGAATATATTTGAAATGTGCTTTGCGTTAAATTGATTTTATGAAGGCGTTGAATGCAATATGAAACGTGGTCGTGTCGGCACCAAATTCAGCGTTCTTGAATTATTATTGTCGTTGAAAAGAAGGTCATAATATGTGGGAATTGAGGAGGGGGAGGGCGGAGGTGCGAGTGGGATCGTGTGATAGTTTCTTTATGGTGATCGAGGAGAATTTGCATATTTAATAGACACATTGTTTCAGCGAAACGCCAGATATATTTTCAAGACTGAAGAGTTTATTGCAGCATAGTTGGAATCACTGAGACGAAATAATCAATGCTTTATTGAATTATCTAGTTGAAAACTGACATGATAGTCACTCGATGTGTTACATAAACGGAAATAAAGTCGATTGATATAGTGGTGGTGTCAGTGCCTATTGAATGATATTCCGTTTGTGGCATTATTTTATGGGTAGCAATTGGGGATTATCTTGTGATCGATAGATTTTGTTTTATTTTAAGTTATATAGTGAATTCTTATTGTTGTGTTTCGCAGAGATATTCTTTACGGTTTATATTGTCAAGGTGATGGTTAGTGGAAGTTGTGATATTATTTTTTTTGTTGGAGACTTTCTTCGAAGTTGTCATTAAATCAACCTGGAATTATCGTGATGTTTTGATTTACTTCTATATGATATCTGATTTGTTCTTTTTCTTGCAAAGTTTTCTTTCCTTCTTATTTCTCCGCTATCAGTATGATATTTATGCTTTTCTTTTTTTTTTTTCTTGTTACCGATGTGTTACTTTTTTCGAACAGTTGCGACGTTATAATTGTTTTTAATGAAATTGTTACTCGTATTTTCGACCCTCAACTTGTTTTCGATCATATTTGTGGTCAAATCACTAACGCTGACAGATTATCACTGATGTTTTTGTGCGTAAAGTTGACATAATTTCCCATAGCAAATCGGAAGCGAAATGAGCAGAATTAGCTAGGCATCTAGATATTTGGCTTCATAGAAAGGTTAGAAACAACTGGAAATATATCGTCTTATATAGGTAGGACTTTACTAACTAAAAGTGAAGAGATCCGTGGATGGGCTCTAACACCTCCATCTTCAGCTCTAAAACAGATGTTGTGCAACCAAGCTGATGGGAAACCTTCAGTTGCTATTCTTTTTAAGCCCCATCAGTTCCGCCGATGAGCCTATGGTGTACTTTAATATATACAGACGTCAATGTTCAGATTAGTGCTGACATTAGTTGGGATGGGATGGTATAGGTTTATGCCATTGTATATAAAGGTATTAATTGGGATGATATGGACGGGGAAGAGGCATTACCTAAAGAAACACAAAGGCTTGTCATCACCTAGAAGTGTTTTTAAGTAGCAACGTCATTTGAAAGGTGTACTCTAGGGTGGGATATAGTGTATGCTTTTGCAGTTGTCAATTTGCATAAAGTGGTAAGGACAGGTCTGAAGCAACAAATACGGTATTGAGGCGGATAGAGCGGACAGTTTTGAATCGATTCGACGAGAGCTTTGTTTCGTCGGTTCAGCTCAGATTTTATCCTGGCCCCCACCCGGATCGCGTCCAGCATTCTCCGCCCTTCCTTTCCCAAATGTGCTTGCTCGGACAAACTGTCTGCGAAAACCAGGGGTAGTGTGAACACTGTGAAGTCGATGTGTCTGGTCAATACGCACCGGCCTGCAAATATACACAACCTTTCCTCAGCATATTGTATGGTTCTGCATTGGTTATTCAAGGCGCAATTGCCGGATTTAGTAATGCTGGTAGGGCAGATGTGAAATCTCGGCGATCTGTTCATTCCTGAAGAAGGGGTAAATCACATCTCGTGATTTACTTTTATGAATTCGTGATTTTCATACCCTTGATGTTCGCAATCGTGGAATTTTTGCAGTGGATGTTGAGTTGAAAGGGCACTAAGCGTTACGCGTTTACAGTGACATATCCGCCGAAGTTCACTCGAATCCACACAAAATTCTAATTTCTATTTCCATGCGTAATTTGTTTCTGCTCGAACCCTATTTTTATATTATTGTGTGTGTAAACTGTTGTCGCGAAGAAACGTTGCTAAAATCGTCGTCGGAAAAAGCCATATAACGTGGAGGTGCCAGTAAGATGTTAGCGTCGGTGATTGCTCTAATGATGAGGCGTTGTTTCGAAATATTTGCTCTCACTTAATTGAATCGATTTAAATTTAATGAACTTAATTTCAGTTCATTAAGGCTTAAATGGGTTTATTGTTGATGTATATGCCATCAAGTTTACTTCATTTGTTATTACGAAACAAACAACAACAAATTTACGATAGCAACTAATCAATATGCACTTCCGCTTGCTGTTCTCGTTTGCATATTTGGTCCTTATATGGTCAGTCGCTTAGCCAAACACAAAGTTAATCGAATTAAAATCCACCTCGAAGTTAAAAGAGGGATAGCCATGTACTGTGGGGAATTTTAGTAAAACAAACACTGAAAGAATCGAAAGTTTTAGAAAATTGGCCCGGAATTCATTCGAAAATATAAAGTTTGGCAAATTACCAATTTAAAAAAAAAGCTCATTCTTTACCGTTTATATCATTCGTAGCAATCGTTTTAAACTTCACTTTTATTACAAAATTAGGTGGACCAATAATCACAAACATCAAATATCATACCTTGGAATTACAATCTTTGTCTTATCAATTAACAAGGTGATAAGGCTGAACCTGCGTCAGCCGCATTGCTATCAGGCCAACAATGACTGCATAAAAACGGTAGGCTGGACTGCATAACAATAAAATGGAGCATGCATAAACGGGGTTTAGGAGGGGGAGGGGGTCATCCTAGTGTATAAGATGAGCAAATGCGAAATCGCAGTTTCGGTCAATAAAGATCGAGAGAAATTGGAAAAATCTGTTGCCGTCAGTGTTGGAAATTCACCTATCACCAATATCGTAAATGCATCAACTACTTAATTTTCCAAACGACTAAAGGGTCATTTCAATCTTCAGGCTGTAAATGCTCTTACCTGTTGGACTCTAAGGTGTTTGGTGTTTGGTATACCTGAGTTTTGGCTTTGCAGGTGTTTCATTTTTTTCCTCCAGTAAATGCTTTCCATTGTTGATAACGTTGTTTTCCTCTCTCTTCATCTTCACTTTGCTTATATTTCACCACCCGTGGAATGTTGAAATATAAATAAAACTACTTCTCCATGACTTTGTGGCACCACATCGGAATGATATACGAAATGGGTTTCCGCAGATCAGCATTCTGAAGTCGTTTCATTTGAGTCTTTTATTCTGACGACCTTCCAAAGAATTCAAGAAGGTATTGCAAACTTAACGCTGATGATGTTAAGAAATGCGTACCCTGTTGTGCGGCCGCATTATTAAAGGGTGCTAGATGAAGATTTGCTTCCACTGAAGATGTGGCCATAGCTCTCGCTACTTGATAATCTGTAAAGGTTAAGGTGATAACGACCGAATTGAGTCCAACTAGAGAAGAAGAGAACGATAGAGCCGTCCAAATTGCGCGAGAAAATGTATCAAAGAATGCAAGCCCTAGCCATTTTGAGAGCTGTTTATGTAGCCCTCAAAACGTCATAGATATTTTCACATACATCACCATTGGAGACGAATGTTTTCTTTTGCGGCGCCTGGTCGTCACCGGAAACTCGGACGGTTCATTGATAGAGGCGAATATCTTGATTTAACGGCGCCTAATCGCACCGGAAGTCCGAGCTATTCATCATCGAAGATGGTCTCCTCGCTTTCGCGACAATACCTGTTGAGAAATGCTTTGGTTTACCTGTGAATTTTTTGATCGAATGTATCTCGCAAGGACTTGTCTTCAATCTTTTCAAGTTGATACGATGAAGGATGTGTATGATTGCGTATGTGCCAACCTCAGCTGGCATGATCACTTCGTTGAAGTTTCCCGAATTTACAATTGTGTTTGCTCGAAAGTGAATGTGTTTTGCAGTTGGCATAATTCGGGTAACTCATACTTCAATTTTTATGTATTTCCAAATGCTGTAATCTTTCATTCTTTAATTGTTTTTTTAATGCATTATTATGCATTTTCTTTATTGTGAAATAAAGACTTTTTGTTGTCGATCTTTGCAAAACTCTTTATCGCCTGGATTTACATTGTGGCACATCCACAAAACCCTTCATATTGATGCTTCGACCGCACTATCTATATTCCACGTTTTTGCAATTAAATTTCATGAAAATATCAACAAATATTACAAAATTGAATGCATCGATAACAATGCATATATATATATATATATATATATATATATATATATATATATATATATATATATATATATATATATATATATATATATATATATATATATATATATATATATATATATATATATATATATATATATATATATATATATATATATATATATATATCTCGAAACATTGATTACATAGTGAAAAGTCCATAATTCCGAAATCAAAACATTCGTTTAGACGAAAAATATTCCAATTTTACAGTTGAACTTTCCTTGCATAAAACAAACTTTGATTTAAAATATTAGAAAGTTGTAGATTCGATAGGGAATTCGTATTTAAATTATTTCAGTGAGGTTGATTTTTCTTTTACAGCTTATATTCCATTTCTATTCTATTTCGGTGTTTTTTATTCTTTCTTCTCATTTCGCCTATCACAATAATAAGTAAGATTTTCGTTTCTATTGCAAAATTAGTGAGCACATATTTGCATCAGTCAATTTAGCTGTAAGCGTTTGCTGCTTGAATAATTTGGTCTTAAAGCGAATTTATTGCAAAATTGCCGCGATGTTTTTTTATTGATTTTCAGATTAGTACGCGTGCGCAAAATCTACGAGACGCGGTTGCGCTCCGCTTTTTCTTTCATTTGTGAGTGGATGCATTGTGGTGCTATTCATTGCTTATTTATGTTTGCATATGTTTTTAAGTGCAATTATTGATGGAAGTGTGGTGCATAGTGTGGATTGGGACTTAACGCATTTTATTATGGTCGTGAGGTTAAAGCTGTCTCAGTTGCGGTCATGCGTCATCGGATTCAAGCAGATTTATTGGTGCTCTAGTTCCGTGCCGTGCACAATTTGTATCTGATTAACGCATTGCAGGATATTACAGGTCGAGTTCATGAGAGGGTAAGGGGAAAGGGGGTACAACTTTTTGGAAGTATGAGAATATAATGAAGGTATGCATAGTTTCCATCTGGTTTCAACATTTCCACATATGTCGTTCAGATTTTCCAATATATGGTATAACAGATTTTCTGCTAGCCATCTTTTTGTGCAACTGTGCGTGTATAATTTGCTGATGCAGTCGGTTTTTGTCAGGGATGAGCTGTGATGTAGTCGATTCGGTTGCTATCTTGTCTCTAAGGTATTTGCTTTCGCCATAGTATTCGTGAGGAAAACTTTGAAAGACTTTTCGCATCCGCTTATGATGGACAGTATTTGTTTGATTGTTAGATGTCGCTGAAAATTGTCTCTTTGGAAAGTCTAAATTGAACTATGGAGAGCAGACATTAAGGTTTTAAACGAATTGTGGTGGACAGACTCATCGAGAATTTTTTTTTGCAGCTTTTATAGTTTCGGTTTGATGTTGGAAATATCTTTGTTTTGTCCCTTCATTTTCAAAATATCTATCCAAAAATGCAGTAATATGTAAATATTGGCATAAAATTGGGAGAGCATTGGGAGCTACAGGATCAAACTTTCGGTTTAGCTGAAAAAAATTCAGATGCTTTGATGAAAAAGTTGCGTTTTTATGGTAGAAATATATAGAGGGCATATAGTTGTCAACAAATTCTCACATTTGCTATTAAGTTTTACCGTTGTTGGTGATTTTCTTACTCCTTTCGTGGCTCCACGTTTTTTCTCTTAACTCCATCTTCACTGGGCCATTAGGGTCACCGACCTTCATGAATCCCTCAAGCCTCATTGCGCTAGTATGTGTTTGCATTTGGGAAATGAGCAGACATACATTTTCATAAAAGCGAAGCAAGAGCCGCCGCCTGTGGCCTATCCATTAGACTTTCTTCGTGAGAAACATATTCTTTGACAGCGATTTCCTTAAATATCCTCACCTGTAGAATGTGGTGAATTTTTAACAACTTGCTACCTCAGTTATGGTTGCAGAAAACATCTGTTGAATGGCCCGTCTAATCAAGGCATATTTCCCCCCCCCCCCCCTTCTCCCTATAAATGAAGTCTTCAAAACGGTGATCTGAGGGGTTTTATGGCTGGTCCCCTTGCAGGATGAAATTATTTCCTCCTGATTTTATCGCATAATGTGCGACTTCCAGGACCGTCATGCAAAAAAGCTTCAAATGTAAAATTTGGCAGCACTCTAGGCACTTCTAAGGTCGATAAACCAACGACGGTTAACGTCTTACCACTGTGCTTCTCAAAGAGATCGTCTTAATGATCTTTTCGACCTGGCATGGCAGATATGCCTTGTAACAATACTTTTTTTTGACTTGACTTAAATTTGAAACTTCCAATTGTGCGATGAATTTGGATGTTATAATATTGACGTTGAGGAGAGCACAATCTTTTTTTGAAGCGGTGGTCGAAATTGGGCATTAATATCGGTCTTTTGAGTTGCATTCGAATAGGTATTAATTGCAAATGTTTGATCAGATAGGCGCATATGTCACTAATTAGAGGAGGTTTGGACTAGGAATTGCCGGTATCTGAAAAGTGTATTGACTTATAGAAGGCGTAATGAGCTTATCAGATTTACTTCAAAAAATTTGCTTGTGAAGTTGGCTGATGGATGTGGATGGGAAAACACATCGAACGAAATCGATTGAGGCTTAGGCTTTCTTTTTTGCCCTCTTGCTCCTATCGCCCCCCCCCCCGCCATCTTCCCCTCCTCCTTTCTCCTTCCAGCGTTTTCTCTTTGTTCATTTGCTTGCACGCAGTTTCTGTACACAGTTGCGTCGCCGGGTGGAGTAGAGCTGCCTCTTCCGTCATAGTTGGGGTTATAATAAGTGCGAGCTCATCTGTTATGAATTCAACTGAGCGTTTAATTTCATGTCGGTTCCCTTGCGTTATTGAAACGTTTTCGTTCAAGGAGATGGTTCGCACTAAGCAAACAGCAAAAAAATCGGCACCGTCACCATCGAAATTGAAGAAGCTCGAGGCGAAGCGGTTATCACATTCAAAGGCGTCAGCGAAAAAAGATGAGACGATCAAAAAGCGACGTTTCAGACCTGGTTCGATTTTCTCTTTTTCACATTTAATCGCAATTTTTCAAGAAATTCTTTGCAGTGTACTGCTATTTTGGCGTAATTACGAAGAACGCATATGGAAGGAACGTCTTTTGATGTAATGGAGGGGAGGATAGAAATAAAGACTTGCATCAATACGGTTCTCAAGAAGACTGCAGTTATGTGGGATTCAATATTTTTTATTGAGTACTTTACCCATCTTTTATGATGAGTCGGTGAAGAAGTATTGGGCGCAAGGTTTTGCGGGCGTGTCGCTTTGCGGAACGCATCCATCGCTTTAAGTAAATTTACCAGTCGGCTTTGAAGAAAAACCGTACCTTTTCTTCCGCTCGCAGCCATCAGAATTTTGGAAAAGGGATCAGCTGTTGTCCACAGCGTTGGAAAACAATCAACAGCGACGGACCGTTCATCTTGAACCGGAACTGCTCTGTTTTTGAAGTGAACTTTTTCAAGTTTTTTTTTTGGACGGGGGCATGCCCAGCGCGTTTTTCCCACGCCAAAAAGTCACGACCTGAAAATATCAGGGGTAGGAGCGCAAGGGTGACACGTCACATCCAGCTTTTGTCCGTTGTTGGCGTCCGGTGATCATTGTTTAATTGGCTCGAATACGATTCCTGTATATAAAACTCTTCGCAAGCGAGTTTTGAATCTATGTCGTCTCCTCAAAAGGTGAGGCATTCAACTTTCATTTTCAGGTCAAAGAGCGCTACAACAGATCAGGAAACTGCAAAGATCAACGGAATTGCTAATGCCACGGGCGCCTTTCATGCGTTTGGTGCGTGAGATCGCTCGACAGGTGGCACCAAAGCATGTCGACTTACGCTTTCAAGCAAGTGCAATCTCGGCGCTTCAGGTGTGCCAACCATTGAATTGATTTTCGATATTTCCAGCACTCACGATCAGGTCTTTCGTTCGCTGATTGTCTTCGCTTCGACTGCATATAACTTCCTGTTTTCCCTTGTTAATGCGATCTGCCTTTCATGTCCTATCATCATAAAACATTGGAAATACTGCGGTTCCTTCTAGTTTTTTTTGTTTTTAGAGTTCATTTGAGTCGAGCTACATTGTGATTGCGCATAAGATGCTTACTTTTTGATGGTTCTTTCGTTTGCTGGATAGGAATGGTCAAGGCGTTTGAAGCGCGTATAGTTTCTTATTTATGATGCTTATTTAAGTGACGTATTTTGTGCTTAAGGAGGCCACGGAGGCTTACCTGACGTTATTGTTCGAGGATACGAATTTGGCGGCGATCCATGCTAAACGTGTGACGATCTTCCCGAAAGATATGCAAATCGTCAGACGAATAAGAGGAGAGGTCATTAAATACGGACGTTAAGAAAGCGATTATCGAATACAAGCATTTCCACACGAAAACAACTGTTTTCATATGTATTGTATATTCGTTGTTCAAGCTCGTCACTTATTCCATTTTTCGAAACCTTTAGCGGTTTCTTTTCGTCCTTATTGTTGTTTCATATTTTTTCCTTCACTTTGAGTTTTATTTGCTTTAAAGTTCATTAATTATTAATCATTTTGATCATTTTTGTACATAACCGTCAACTATCATAGTGGTGGAGGAATCTTTTTAATGCATATTTTGATGCTTACCTCTTAAGGCAATTTCCTTTCTTGGATTTCTCTCATGCTTTTTTTGCAACTTCAAAATATTCTTTGCGTTCATTCTTCTCATTCATACCTGTAAAAATTATATCATTCATACCTGTACAAATTCTAAGAAAAATTTGAAATGGATTTTCTTACTGGTCATTGTGCCAGGTTTCCGGATTATTTTGATCTATTGTAAATGTTTTTGAAATGAATTTTTCTCTTTCGCATTTCTTTATATTTTCTTGATCCGTTTACTGTTGTGATTATTCCGATACGCCGAATGTCATGTAAATGGAGTTGTATCCTTTTTTCTTAGTTTCGTAAATTTTTTATTATCTATATATAATGTTGCTGTCTATAAGAGGACTAAGAAATCAATGAACAGAAAGAGCAAGCGCACATGGTACCCGAGCAATTGATTGCTCGATATCACTTCGCAAATTGCGTCGGACGGTGTTATTGCATAAAGTGAGAAGCGCTCGTTAGTGGTCGGTATGGTAAAAGGTTTTTTTTGCATTGCACACAGTTTGGACATATCCATGGATATGTGGTATGCATGTTTGTGTGATGTGTGGTGTGTGGTGTATGTGCGAGGAAAAAAAAGCAATAAAGCACAGCTATATCTTAGTGCAGAGCACTTTTAAGTGCGTCACGTGGAATTTGTTAGCTGTGTGCAAAGGGTAAGCAAGCATAAGTGCACAAAGCATTGCGATGAACGTGCTCGAAGTTCACATCTGCAAGAGTTTCCTCTACGTTCAATGTACGAAGATGCTTAGTACAAATACGACAGTAATTTGATGTGTTGTGATATTGAAGATTTGATAAGACCGAAAAATGTTTGATAAGATCGAATTACATCGAATCTTGTTAAATTTACGTGTGTTATGAGGATTAATTCGAGAATGGCGTCAACGAAGAATGGAAATTGTGTGATACGAAAGTGATGGGTATATGGTGACGATTTATGGGCATGTTGGTTTTTGTTAGGTAGAGCGAGCTATTGCGAAATGAAACATCATTGTACTCCATTGATTTGAACGCTTCCCTTTTGATGCTTTGAAGTTAGCAGCATGCTTATGTGCCATGATTTCTAATGCAGTTATAGGGCTAATGATGGTTCATTTGCCGCAGTAACAGGAATTTAAGGGAAAGGGTTGCACATTTGGATGGGGGAATACCAATATATGGTTAGGATTGTGGTACATTGCCAGTGGTTGTTTCATGGGGAGATATCCTACTCTCATAGTTTGTTTGTGTGCCATTTGTCTTAGTTGTTAGATTGTTGAGATTTTCTCAAGTTAACCTACATGTATTGTTGCAGATGCTGTTTAGAATGGGTTAAGGATTGAATAAGATTATTAAGGCATTACTAGCAAGGTTATCTTTACTAGTAAGGTGAATGCTTGAAGCTACCACAGAAGATTAGAAGCCCATGCTTATGGATTTGCTATGAGCTTTTGCTGGCACAGGTAGGGACGCATTTGCACTGCATTTGCGCACAACGTCTCATATCGATCCGTGCCTCCTCTTCCACATTCGATTTTCCGCCGTTGTTGCAAGCACGTTTTCGTTCATCAATACTACTCTTTGCCAAAAATTTTTCTTTTAGTTCTGAGTCAATCTCAATTAATCTATAATGAATCAGTGCGTTTTTGTGCATCGATTCGTGTAATTCAATATATTCTATTTCCGTTAACGACAAAAAAATTGTCCACAGATGGTTCCGAACTCGCGGAGCTCCCTTTCCAGGCTATCGTTTGAATCTGAGCCAAATCAAAAAATTGATCCTAGGGCAAAGCTCTGACTTGGCTATCAATGTTTCCATGCAACGCGATTGTTATAGGATGAAACAATCAAGGTTTAAACAACGGTAAAGTTCGTTCATAGACACATTCATATACATTATTTTTGAGGTGGAATATAAAGCACTACAATGGAAGCTGTAATGAATTTTTTCGTTTCATTTTGTTGAATTGTAATTCCAATAAAAATAATTCGAAAATTAATACTTATTTCACCTATAGCTATTGCAAATTGCCTTGGTCAAGTGCAACTTAGTTTTAGTGAATATTTCACTCAAGGTATTTTCTAGAGGAAATTTTCAGTGAAAAAAAAAATCCCACGCTAATTCATATGGAATGGTAGTTGATGGAGAAAACCTTGGCTAAACAAGTTCATCCATTCATATGCATTGTCTAGATTTAGTATCGGAAGAACGGAAGGAAAAAGTTCAACTTGGCATAATTAATAAACTTGATAGGGAAAAAGGTAAACGATTATTTAAACATTTGCCGGCAGATTTATCAAAACATAAGCTTTTGCATCCTTTGCTCCAAAAAAAAAGCTGATCTTAGTTGAGACTTTTATTTTGCTCACATATGAAAAAGAAATACGAAAATTCTATTTTAGCATTGATCCTTTTTACGTGAAATTTTTTCTTTTTTAAGCGAAAACCGAATAAATAATGATTAATTTTCTAGGCGATAAAGAGTGAATGGAAAACTTTAACAGCTAAATCATGAAATGATCGAAAAAGAAAATCCATAACGAAATCTACGAGTCAATAATACCATAAACACAAATGAAAGAGGCGATACAATCTGTAAGAACAATTAACAATATTCCTCTCATTGACGATATTTTATTTGCCTTCCACATATATAATAGCTAGTGATGCACAACTGAATGATCCTTCAATATGAATGAATGACATAGTGCTGTTGCATTGCTTTTGTGCACTCAATCACTTTGCATCTTCATATTCCATTAAAAAAAACTGTTTTCACAATTGGTGCAGATGGAATTGAAGTGTATAAATGTTGTATCGAACATACAAAGATGCTTTCATTTCCGGTGATTATAGGCTGAAAAAGAGATTCGTTTATTGCTGAGAAAGAAAGTTGTTATCTATTCTCTATTGTATTGCAATGTCATTTTTCTATTCTGTACATTTTACTTCATAATTTCTATGCGTATTTCTCTATAATTTAAGAAGAATGCACTCAGGATTGATATGCACTCTTTCGCTGTCTCATGAACATTTTCCGATAGTTTATGGACAATAATTAATGGCAAGCCCACCACCATCATTAGAATCTGTGTTTGCTATGATCTCATCAGACAAAAGATGGCGAGACAACAGAAAGAGAGAGTGAAAGGAACGCTTTGAACGGCGATAGCTCACTGCTAACTGGCGTTGATCGTTTCGTTTTCTTTCCCTTCGTACTCCCTTTCTAAGGGGTTTTTAAGTGGTTTAGGCATAAAATGCTGTTGGAAGAGTATTTATAACTAAAAGGGAAGCATTAAGAATATAGGTGCAATGTTTTGCTGGACTTTATGGGCTAATCTCGTTGTATCGATAATATCAACTATGCTCGGCTGCTCTAAATAAAAGCCGTGAGGAGATTTTTACTGAAACTATTATTAATACTAGAATTTTATTCAAATTTTAGTAATAGCTGCTGTCTATAACTATTTATTCGATTTTTGGATTCTTTAAAAGAGATGAATTTCAACATTTCGGGAATATCAATTATTACAGCAATCGTGTCATATCGCTCAACAGAACAACTGAAGATTATCGGTTCTCTATCAATTTTGCGAATTTTTCTAACTGCCATTATAGAACATTTTAATGAAAATAAAACTTATATTTCAATGCTTATAAGGTATTTGGTTGCTCAATATCGAAAATATTTATCAATTTCTGCCTAATTTTACCTCAAATTTTTACGATTTACTCAAAAATTTGAATTTGAACGGAATCCGACTTTTATTAGGTGATAAAAAGTTATATATATCCGACGTTTGCATACATTTTGCGATGATCCGGATCGGCTGCATTTTACTTACAGCGGGGCTGAAGAAAGGTCAGTCGTTATAGAAGAAATGTACAAGCGGTTGTCTTGGTTAAAATTTGAAGCATTATTTTGCATACCTCATTATTTGTTAGTAATTTGTGATACTGGCTAGTGCAATAAAAGTGACTGTAAGAGGGTATACCCGTATTCCACCCTCGTCCCCTTCTCCTCCCCTGGCGCTAATTTCAGTTCCTTTAATTGAAGTGATTTTTATGTCATTCGATACTATTGGATCACTAACTAAGATAATCATATCTAAACTGCTATCTTCGAGGATGAAAATAAGCACGAAATGAGGGCTCTTAACGAATAAACGAATCTAGGACATTAACGCATTTTCTAAGAAACTAAAATGACGATCCTCATTTCTCTGAGGTGAACGGCTATTGTCGTTGTGTTTTTCTATCTGCAAATTACCAGATGAGTTTTCGAAGGTTCTTCAAAGAAGAAATCAAAGAAGTTACGCGTCAACAATTTTGATTCAGTAAGATGGACGTCCAGTATTTGTGATGAACTTTTATGATAGGATGTATCAGTTGCATTGCGTAGGTTTAGATTTTATGATTCATTGCAATGAATATATCCCTTATTGATGAGAGCATTGCATCAATCACGTATTACATTTTACCCTGATAGAGTTGGCGAGACTAAATATAGCCTTCTATTGATGCACCAGGTAATGCAACGCAAAGATTAGGGCCGAAGCATGGACTGATTTTCAACTGACCATCATAAGCTTACCAGAAAACTTCAAAATACTCCGCTCAAAGAACAAGCCTGTTCAAGAAGAACTCTCCCCGCAACGAAGATCTTGAGCTTCGTTTGCTACCGTTGACATGTGGGCGTTCGTTTACTTTTCCACAAATTCCTGACCAGGCCAGATCATCATTCAGCCCACTGAAAATATTTCCCTCACAGTTATTTATACAGTAGATTTTTTTGTTGTTGCTAGGAACGTCTTATATTTTCATAAATGCTTTGTCTTTTTATTTTCAGTTTTTTCAATTATATACTATTTGATGGCGAAATGATTGTTAAATGGGTGAATTAGGAGGAGAATATGAATTAGATGTTTTAGAGAGATCAGTGAATAGCTGGAGCACTCTTTAGGGTTATCATTTTGTAAATAATAAGTTATCACCATTAACCGTAGCCATGATAAATTAGACTACAATCGACCATAATGAAATAGAGTTGAAGGCAAAATTCGATGCAAGAGCCAATCAAAAGTCGAACAAGAGAGACTTTTACCTCTAATTTAGGAGAAAATAAAGAAAAAACAAAGTAATTTCACATAAACTCTAGGAATATCTTCTATTTCTTTTAAACTGTAATTTCAGAGGAAGTTTGTGTCCATCACCATCTCAGAATTTTACTCCATCTTTCCACATTGTGATTTAGTATATAAAAGGAGTAAGTGTTACATTATCAGAAGAAAATTTTTGATTTCCTTCAATCGAAAAATTTGAATAATTCAACGAAAATTCTTTGAAAATATCAATTTTTCAAATCCTCGATGATAACCTTACAATGTTATAATCATATAAAAATGCATAATTCGTTATTTTCATGCTGCATTATTATGATCGGTCGTTTCGTAAGCAATACCGACTTTTATCTAATGCATTCTTTTTCACTTCTAATTTTGTTAGTTATCTTGGTAATGCTAATGGTGTTTTTCGACGATTTAAATAGCACTTTTTTTTAAAAATTAAAGTGCCTACTTAAAAATCTCTCTCTCAAGGTGAATAAAGTTGAATTTCTAAGAATCATGCTGGAGTAAATGCTCATTTTTGGAATTGCAATATATGCAATTGCATAATTGATGAAGACGAACAATACGATTGAAAAAAAAACGCTCTATATTAACGCATTTATATATGTGTTGACTTTTCAACGCCAGAAAATCACAGCAATATCAATGATGCATATAATCGTTGCAAACAACGATAAGCCGAAATGCAATATAAACGTATGATGATAGTGCAAAAGTGCAAACTTATGCATTATAAAGGTTTTTGTGTTTTTGTGTTTGGGAAAAATTGCACGGTTAATTGAAATCTTTCTAGAATATTTCGAAATTTCCTATTCATATCGGTGTTTAAGCGTAGAGGTATTCTAATATTCAAATTCCTTCATTTCGATAAGCAAAATTCATGGCGCTTGTTCTTCTTGATTTTCAAATCATACAAATCTGCAGAATTTTGAATGTTCCATCCGTAAAATATGAACAGGTGAATCGCCAAAAAAGAGAACTCCTTAGGAGAATAGGTGAATCCATCCGTAAAATCGTCAAATCTCCTTAGTCTACTACCAAAAGGACGTTTGGGAGGAAAATAAAATTAGGAAGTAACCAAGCTGATCAAATGACCAGAAAGAAATCCCACTGGTGTTATATTGTTTTGATGCAATTTCGCAAGGTCATATAAGCAACGCTGATTATCACAATGCCATATGTACGCGTACTTATGTTTCTATTTATTTATTTTTCTATTGATTTATGTATATTTTATTTTTAAGCATATTTATCAGTGCTCATCCCATATATTTACGTATTTCTACTTAGTTCTCTCTATCTCTGCTTATAATTACATTTCTTTGCAGTTGTTTCAGTCGAAGCAATTGCAGTGAGGTTAAACGATGAAATTTGGTGTATATAATTTGAGTGGAATTTCGGGTGTGTTTCATTAAGTGTAGAAAAACGTCTTATAGAAATTTGAGGTTATTATTTCGAATCCAAGCATAAAAATGGCCGGAAACACAAAAAAGCTTCTAAAATGCTGGAACTGGAGTTTTAATTTAAGAGCGTTTTAGAAATATTTTTGTGGTCAAACAAACCAAAAATCAGTCATTCTAGAATACTCAATATGAAGTATTAAAATATGAATGAAGTGTTCTTTATGTTTTATTCGTCATCGATAATTTATGAAACCGGTTGGTATGGTGAATGGAATTTGGAATGCATATGTTTATTGGCTCGCTCTTTGGCAGGCTTTTTTTTGTTCGCTGATTGATAACGCTTTCATAGCGTTGCCAGATTCTTCTGCACGCCACTTAAGTTTTTCGATCTGAAAGCATTGCGGAGCTACGATGACGGACGATTTTCTTTTCGGGATTTTTCCCGGCCTCCTCGTCTCGGCGCCCATCTTTATTTGCGCAGCATTCTTTCTAAGGTTTGTTTGGATTTTTTCAAAATATCTCCTCTGTGATTACTTCCTATTACTTGAAGGATCCTAAATAATTGCTCTTTTTATCATTTAGACTAAGAAAATTTATCATTTCAACTGCATTTTCAAAAAAATATGCCTCATCTTTTCTCATGAGCCATTTAGAGACTCCAATTACCGATTTTTAAAACGACAGAATCTTGTTGAGTAAAGTGTTCTTTCCTGGAGTACAGTGAGGGGAGAGTCTGCCCATATAGAAAAGCTATAAGTTTGACTCCTCCTTTATTTACCCGTGGGTAAGGGAAAATTGTGTTGTTGGTGATATCCAGTGTGTTAAGAATAAACTATTTGCTAATGGGAACATTTCGATGAGGCAGAATCGATGACCGTGGATCAGTCACATCCCGGAGAAAGCGGCATCTGAAGATTTAGAAGCGCCCAATTGAGAGCGTTATGCATCTGAGGATCGCTTTAGGCACTTCTCTTCTTGTTTTTTTGAAACTTTTTAGAATCATTTCTATCTTTCAATGAATTTCTTCCGCTTAGATATTAAAAAATATAGGTATTCGAGTTGATGAGCTCATTTACTGCGATGCTATAAGAAACGCCATTTTATCAACCAGTCGAACAGCGTTATATGCAGAATATAGAATAAGCGGTATAACACATCGCGTTATGGAGTATGGATGAGAGGGCAGCATTCATCACCTTGAATGAGGGAAGAGATAGTGAATATATGAAGTTCTATTGTACGGTACTTATGTTTTAGAATCGATATTATATCAATTATTATGGCAAGACACTTACATAACTTATTCATCAAAAAGAGGCAAGTTATAAAAGATAAGTGCTAATAAACATTACTTCAAAAGGCTTGCTGATGAGAGAGACCTATGCGATGATTCAATTAAGCGATTCTGTTTTATAAAGGACGAAGCGATTCACCCCAAAATGTGGCCGTTCATAGCATTGCATCTTTTGGAGATGGCTATTCTTTGCTTACGATGGCTTGTAATGTTTGCAGATGAAACACATTTGCAGGAAATATTTTAAAGGCGCGCAATTCGACGAGCCGGTTGATGCGAGTGGGAAAGTAGCCATCGTGACCGGAGCATCATCCGGCATCGGAAAGCAAGTGGCACGAGGACTAAATCTGCGTGGTGCAAAAGTCTATATGCTATGTCGTAATCGCGAAAAGGCGCTTTGTGCTATTGAACAGCTAGTAGAGGTTAATGCTCATATACGCTAGATTTGCGTTTGATTAAAATTTCAAATGCATCGGTTAAGGCGTGGATATAAACATGAAATATGAAAAGGGATGAAACGTTGATGGCCGACAGCTAGTTATACAAGCAACTATTTTGAAGCCTTAGAAATCAATGTATATTTGAAGAGATCCATAGCCAATTGAGAGGATACATAATTTTTAGCAACTCCAAAGTAGATGTACGCTAACAAAAATAGCACTCTTTTTTTCTATCGTAAAACCTTCACGATTTAGTGTCGTTGCAATGGTTCGTCCCGTAGGTGCGAGAAATGTTTGATGATTTATAGAGTGGCTGTGATCGGTCCCGATTGCTGCTTTTATGTGCCGATTTGTCGTCGTTCGCCTCTATTCGCGCCTTCGTGGATTCGTTCATTAAAGGTTATTTCTTGATTTCTTACTAGAGAGGAAATGAAAATACACTGCAATGAATAGAGTGAATTTCGAAATTGTCGAGCCTTTGTAGTTCGTTGGCATATTTGAAAAAAAAGGTAAAGGTTTTAAGATTCAGATGCTTCCACAGCTTCCATCGAAGCTGTTACGCCTCTTTTTTTCCAGCGAGGTTAGCATGAGTCGTGAAATTCCTCTCCCGCATTGTGCGCAAGTGGGATTTTTCGCATGTGGGAGAGGCCATCGAAGGCTTTTGCCTCATCTAACCTGACATCTGCAGCGAACCTTTCCTCCCAATCTCCACTTTTACGTCAGTAGAGCCAGATTCCCGGAGACCAGAGGTAATCGAGCAAACTCACAGAAATTCCGATCCCCCTAACGGTTGCACGCGAATTTTACGTCCATTGATAAAATTTAGATTTGCCACATTTGGTTGTAACCAATTTCTAGCAGTTCTCATCCCTTCATCATCAAAATTCGGGTTTTCTCCATAATACTTCCAGTGATAGTAATTCTTCCTATCTTTGATTAACAATTAAAATCTTTTCAACTTCTTTTGATTCGTGCAATGATGCTAAGATATTCAGAGTGGCATTTCGATTTTTGAAGTCCTGAAAAATTCTTTTTTTTCTGCTTATTTGTTTATCAAATGAATATTTTCTAATTTTATCGCACTTCATTAGGCGTGCAATATTATTATTTTCTTCGTTTATCCCAAGGCTATTATATGTTTTTCTGATCACATACTAATCTCTTTTGTATTTCGTTGTTCAAATGCTTGATGATCATCTAGTGCCTCCTTAGTAATTTATTGATCAATTTGTAACAATGTAAATTTAATTTTTATGATCGCTATTCCCACCTGTTAAAATTTTGTTTTTTTTTAATAAAAATCTCCAAAAATCAATTTTTTATTAAATCCGAATTTGAAAATTTGAATAGCTGCTATTATTAAACATTGCTTCGTTTTGTTTCATTTATATTGTGGCACTTTTCTCGATTCTCTTCCATATGAATACACTCTTTTAGATTCTAAGAATTCCCTCTGTCTTTTGCTGTATTTCATTATTTTCCACTTCAAATGATCCATATATTTGCTTTTTTTTATTCGACAAATGCACTTTCTTGCGTATCCTTAATGCTGAATTAATCCTTTAAATGGAGAACATCATTGGTCGTCTGTGGTCAGTTCGACTAATTTACGAGATCGAGCGTTTGTGCTCAGGGATCTTGATGTTCAATGGTCAGTAGGGCGGGATCAAGCGTTTGTGGTTAAGCGTTTGTAGCCAATATGACCGTCTTGTAAATTTTCAGCTGAGGATCGTCTTGATATATTAGTGAATAATGCTGGTGTTTTTGCACTTCCATCCTTCCAGAAAACAATCGATGGTTATGAAACGACTTTTCAATGCAATTATTTAGGTATGATAATTGTATTGTTTAACATTTACTTTATTTCTGATTTATCTACCTTTATAAAAAGATTCGATTTTAGCTTCATATTTGCTTACTTTTAGGTTAATCAAAGAATATTAAGGTAATGTTCTGCGAAAATATAATTTTAAAGATTTTATTTCTTATGGAAGAAAACTCATTTAGAAGAAGCCAGCTGTCAGCTAGAAACATCGCAAGCTCAAGGTGAATTTTCAGCATTCTTGAGAAGGAGATTTAAACATGAAAACGATGTGTTATAAAACAAATCGTTTCAACAATCGAATCTTTTCAGGTCACTTCCTGCTCACTGAGCTTCTAATGGAATCATTATGTTCTTCTGGTCATGGCAGAATTGTGAATGTCTCGAGTATGATGCATAGTAGCGCTGATTCTATCGCTGAAGATGTCGTCAATAATCCAAATTTCTACAGTCGATTCCATACGTACAATCGCTCTAAACTTGCAAATGTAACACTTCTTTTTGTTCTTTCGACTGATGTCGATCCTTGAAATGCTGCGTTCAAGATTTCTTTCAAATTCGGGTAAATACAACGGAAAACTTAAGTACAAGATTCTCAAAAATTCTCAAACGATTCTCAAAATTCGTTATTCATATCATTAAACCATATCATCTCTAGGCAAGATCGACAGCGCGTGAAAATAGCTTGCCGTAAATCCTCATTAGGACTACCTCAATTTAAGTTCCCTCGATTGCACGCTTTCTGGAAAAAAACTAAGAGCTGTCATAAACTTCTTTCGGTTTATGTTGACTGTAAATCCCATTCGACGAGAATCGAATGGAAATTTACAATAATGAAAGCTGCCACTCCAATGTGACAGCTTTCAGTACTTTTCGATCTTCATAGTTTCACTCGTGCAATATATGTTTCTGCGCAGTCAGTCTATAGATCTTTAAGTTTTGGACGGATGTGAAAAATTCCATTTTGGAGCGCACATCCTAGAAAAAGATTGAAAAATCTATAAATGGTGTTTCAGCTATTTTCTCAATTCATGATGATATTTGCAGTGAAAAATTTGCAATGCAAAATGCTTCTTGGCAGTATTGTTCGTTGAGTTTGTTCATACTACGATTTAACCTCTTGGTGCTATAAGTGAGAGCATCACCCTTTGCGAAAAATAGAATGGTAGCAACTTTTGTAAAGCACTAAAATACGAGGTAAATTTCGGAGTTACATTTTACCTTAGGGAATTTCTTTGGAAATTGCTTCAGTGTTAGATCGATGAAGCAATAGTAACTAAAACTTATATGGATTTACACTAACAGTAACATTGAACTGCTTTGAACAATTACTATGCGCTAAACGGAGAATACACCAAGCGGCAGACTGCCAAATAGTGCCCATTTCTTAAACCACTTTTAATTGTGTTGATGGAATAATGCTGTTAGTTGAGCATAATTCGTTTAATTGATTGCTTCAGTGTTCAATTGTTAGTTATGTTGATGAGAGGTATTCAGAGGTAAATAATAATAGGTATTTAGCGATGTAACCCAATAAACCACTAAGAAATACATCTATTACAATTTCTGTCATGAGTTTTGCAGTTCTGATTTAAGTTTTTTGCCATATCTTTTTCGCAACTTTCTTCATTTCGCTGTCTTGAGGCAATCAACATTCAGGTGATGCATGTAAGGGCATTAACAACGTTGTGGAGAGAGTCAGGTGAGAATCGCGTGACAGCGAATGCATGCCACCCAGGTGCTGTGCACACCAACATCCTACAATACACCTTCATTGACCATGAACCTTGGCGCACTTTACTCAAACCCATATTTGCATTCTTTTTCAAAACGGACGAGGATGGCGCACAAACACCTCTCTATCTTGCACTTAGCAAACACCTCGAGGGTATCTCCGGAGAATATTTCAGGTTTGCAATGCCATAGCCATCTTGAATATGGTTACAAAGAATGTTACGTCATTTACAGCTAAGCTTCACAGTAATGTTGCAACTATGATAAGCTCGTCGTCATATAGTCTACGCATAAATTGTAGCTATCAACTCATAAATATCTAAAATTGCAGAAAATTTTCGTAATCAAAAACACTTTCGATGATCAGTTTGTTGCATTTATGTAATCGTTTTTCCAGTAAGCAAATTTAATGCGTAATTCAACTTTCTTTTATGACATTTGTTTGCCCATCACCCATGCAATCGCTAGACATATCATGGGGAAACTAGAAGAGTACATATTATCATATCATTAATTCTGGCTCAAGAAAAATCACTTCCACATCCAAATTCCAACTATCAGAAGTAATTATATATAAGGAAAAATGTGTTTATATAGCATCTTATGCATGATGTCCTTTGCAATAATTTTTGCAATTGTAATGCAAATATATTTCAGCAATTGTGCTAAAGCGAGCATGGCTTCATTGGCGAAAGATGACAAACAATGCAAATATCTCTATGAATATAGCAAAAAAGCTGTCATTCAACACATCAAATAGTCGATGCGCTCTCTCTTGAAGATGTCTTTCGCTAAGCATTTTTTTATTTATTGCATTTAGATATACGTTTCTAAATAAAATATCGCAAACGGAATTTCAACATATCGGCGAAATATTTTTGCACTTCACTATCAATCCACATATAAATACAAACAAAATGTTGCTAGCATTCAGTGCATTCATTATTAGTTCTATTGTATGTGCTCTTTAAGAGAATTAGCAAGTTCGAAACTCTTCTCATATACTTCACTTTCTGAAATATATGTACTCTAAGCGCTCTATTATACATATCGGAACGCGATTTCTCGACCTAATTCAAGTAAGTTAGGTTCCTAAACCGTGTAAAAGTTCCCCGATGATTTTCTGCGCTTTAAAGAAATGAGAAGATTTTAGCCGAAATTGGCTACATTCTAATTTTCCGGGATGTTCTCATGAATGAATTTCTTTCTGTCTTAACATAGTTCGAAGTTTGGGGACACGGACGAAATAACGCGCGAGTTGAAGTTGTCGAGCGGATTGCATAATGAATTCTACAACAACGAAACGACCATCCGCAGAGACTTGTACAACAACATCGGTCGCAAGTGTGCACGCGTATGATGCGCTGCTCAAATCGCCAAGCATAATCGCATCGCTGTCAACTAACTCGAAAAAGCGTAGATTCCACCTGAATCGTCATAGAAATCATTAACTATCATTCACAGCACAAAGCACTGTCAACCATCAGAGAAAGTTCAGTCATTCATAATACGTGGGTCATTAGATGTTGCAATTGACAGCAGTTGCGTCCCAACGCTCGAAAATGTTTAGCAATTAGGTGACGCTCACGGCAGTGAAAGTTTGGATTTGAAAATAAATTGTTGAAGACAGATTTCGACGGCTGAGAAAGAAATTCGAGTGAAAAAGTTGTTCATAGCTCTACTTGTTGCTAGTGAACCAAGTCACTGGGCAGTGTTTCAAAAAAAGCCTAAAATCGCCTTCCTCTGCGACGAGTAGCCATTATAGTTGACCAACTGTTTGAATGATTTTGCAAGAAATATAGTTTTTTCATTGTGCGAAAAAATGCCCTCTCGACGTTATAAGAGCAGACTGCAAAAGACTCCAACTTTTAAAGGGTTTACCGGAACGTGCATATGCAAATTCCGGCTATTCTCGGGTCTTTCAGGTACGATCGAGCCAAGAAAATCCGAAAGCCAGCGAGATGCGTGAGCAAACATAGCGGTTGCCGGGTTTACAACGGTGGAACTACACACGGGTCGATAGTAAACATTTTTGGAAGACGAAGAATAAAACACACATCGTCTTGAATATTAGCTCTCAAATATGCACGCCATAAGCGTTCTTCAGAAACCATGTGCGTTCAGACGTCAAATGAGGGGCTAGAATGACTTACAAGATGTGGTGATTCCTTGTTGTGGATGTGACCACAGCGAAATCTGTTGGTGATAGGCGGATGATTGTGAAGTGGGCCAACTCTCGTGCTTTACTTATTTCTAACGGTAGGCGTATCTTCAAGAAAAACAAGTAATAAATTCAATACACAAATAGGTGCTTTAACGCCCAATTGAGTGACACATAGGCGGTGTTATCCGTTTGAAGCACTACAATCGATGACAAAAGATATACATCGATGACGACTCAAAGGAAATGTCATATTAAATAACTGGAATGGCTATTCAATGTAAACTTGAAAGATGGCATATTAAAAGTCATACCCGTAAATGTACTTCGTCTGTGCTGAATTATTTGGTCTGTTTTGTTTAGTCTGCCTTTGATATGTGTGTCTGATTTGTTTATCTTTAGAGCGAAATATCTGTGAAATCTAATGTTGTTTGGAAATAGGTTTTAACTGCACTTATGAATAAAATATTACTGGCCAACAACGAGTGATACGAAAATCGAGAGGATCAACACCGGTTGAGCGAACACTTTTGCAAAGTTGCGTCTCATCGTTTTCTTCGTCGTTCGAAAGTAAAATTGCCTCATTGCCATAAAGCATTAGTGCCTGAAAGTTTCGCATCCAGTTATTGACAGTGGATGCATATATATACTCCCTATTCGTCTGGTTACCAACCATTATAAACAAATGCTAGTTCAAATCGATTATTTTCTAATGCCAACACTAGAGAAGCAAACACAAATAAGAGAATAAGGAGAATCAGCAAATCCCTCAAAATCTAGCAGTAGAAAATAAATGATAACAGGTGGCACTTATGTGGTAGTTGCTACCGGCGAAGGTGAGCTTATCATGTTATCAAAGCCGCTTCGGTGGATATTATTAGGAGTTTTGCAAACGTCGACTCTTGAAAACGTCGACAAATTTTGCGCAGTTTTATACTTCACTAAAACTTTAAAACAAATTTTGCGCAATTTATGGAATTGCACTGAATCTGCAATCGTTGCGATCACGTAAAATGAGCACCTTCCGTGTAAAATATTGCAAACATGAAAGAACCACCTACCTTTTGGCAATTTTTCATTGGCAACATCTGTCAGATACGTGCAAATATTTATATAAAATCATCTAGATCTTCCAATACTAATTAATTAATTGACAGTATGTTATTTAACTTAGATTTACTCTGAAATACACATCCGCATTAAAATTGACCTACCAGAAGTGAGTTTGCTCCTTTTTTGGGCCAACAAGTGAAGCGATCGTAGCATTAGCCAACAGGTCGAAGATCGTGTTCAATCCGTTATCGCTTCGCAGCAACAGCTTTGGAAATTTCGACGAGCATGTTCGATGAGATATGGGACAGATATAGTCAACAAAATCGGTGATGTGCATTTCCGATAGATTGCCTCTCCTCGTAATATGAATTTCTTTTCTTATACCTTCTAAACGAATAATCCGATATTGTTATATATAATCGAATTTTTTACTTTCATTTCGTCGATTAGGCTTTAATAAAAGTATTGCAACAATAAAATGAGCGCCTATTAACCTATTGGATAAATGAGATATAAACGTTATTAAAATGGCATTTGCTTTATGATGCTAAAGTTAGCGATGGAAAAATTACTCATCTCTATTAAATGATGTGTTCTTTTAGCAAAATCGAAAAAAAATATAGTGTGATATCAACGCTTAATGATAAAATGTACATATTTGAAAAAAAAAGTTGGCAAATAATCGTTTAGTTTCAACGCTCAACGAAAATATCTTTGTTATCAATCGTTGCTTTTGATTGCATGTTTGGTCCCCCCCCCCCCCACTCATTCCTCTTTCCCTTCCTCCCTTTCCTTTCCTTGCAAAATACTATTAAATGCTTAGGAAATATATGTGAAAAATCATCGAAAGATTAGTGGATGGGATTGCATTTCGATTGAGAGCATATGCATGGTCGAATATTAAGGTTCCGAGCACGAAATTTCTTAATTATAGCTATATCGTTTGTGGAACGAATCCGTCATTCAGAGTGAGAAAATTTTGAAATCCAATGCGCTGATAGTGTCTAGAAGAACACAACCTTGCAAATTTTAGTTCACAAAGTAGGGGGATTAGGATAGATGCTTATAGCATTCAAACTTAATCCTCGACTTCAACCAAAGTTTTAGCTAAGTCTGGAATTTCATAACAAGCGACAATAATTTTTCACGAGAATAGTCGAGACATTCCAATTTGGAAACTTTCCAGCGTAACTGGAAAGATGCCTCACGTTCTATTAGCCCTTTTTCCAGGTCCTTCATCTAGCACTACGAATAGAAAATCATAGAAAATCTATATATAAATAAAAAAAAATCAAATGCATATAAATGCAAAAATGCATATGTAAAATGCAAAAAAAAAAAAACTGACGACGATTTTGATTCCACCAGATGCACAAAGTCTTGCAGCAGGCCCAATAGTGTGATATCTGAAAAGGACTAACGCCATCGACCTTTGACCTTGCAGAAGATGAAGCTTCAACAAAAAGCAAAAACAATGACCTATATAGAAATATTAAATAGAGAATGGCTGTTAAACAGTAGAAAATGAGATTATATTTTTCGCAAAATACTTTCATCAAACGATTGTTCACTCAATCAATAGACTTTGATTAATTTTTCTGATCGATGATCGCAATAAGAATTCATAAACGCTTTATGCTGTTCTCAGTGATAAATATTTTGAGAAGTTCATAAGTGGGCAAACTTTCTACCAAGTTTTTCTAGTCGATCATCACCAAATAACATTTTTGGCCTTCATCAGGCTCGTCTCTTTTCTATGCATTATGTTCGATTTTTGCAGTTGAATCGGCAATGATGAAGGCTGTGAAATGCGGAGATCCTATGGCATGAAGTTGGGAGTTTTGAGGTTTCATACAGACTCCAACTTCGCTCCATAATTCCTACACATTTACTGACTTCGATCACCGCCGACTTGCTTCCCATTAGTCGCCCTTTACAGACAAATGCCATCACATTCGGATTCTCTGACTGAGGTTCAACAAACTTAAACATTCGATCGTTGCTAAATCTTCAAATGGTAGAGACCTGCGATCGGCTTTTTTAAATTTTTTAAAATTTCAGGATCGGAGGTGGAAGAGCATACAAAGTAAAAGAGACAAAATAACGAAAACAAAAGGCAAAATCCAGGCGAATGGATAGATAATAAATACCACAAAGTTCAATACAAAACATCAATGATAATGGCGCTCCACTGCAGCTTGAAAGATGAAAGAAATGCGAAGCTTGAAACTACGCTGAACATTTGGCAAGCCAGAAATGATGCCGAAGTTGATTACGAGAAGGGGTAAAATGAAATTTTTCTTAGAAAGCAATGTCAGAAATCAAATTAAACTGAACTATCGATAATCCAATGAATTCGAGACTCTTTGATCTGATGGTTCAATTTTGCTGGTATAGACCACGTGAATCTTGCGAAAAGTACTATATATGAAGGGTTTTTCGTCATTCTCTAATGTTGTGACATCGGAAATGAAATATAGAGGCTGTGTGGGCGCACACTATTCCAAAATGGATCTACAGAAACTTGATCGCAGGATGGATTTTTTTTTTGGTTTTACTATATCGGTTTGCAGTTTCATATTCGTTATCCGAGTTACCGAAACAAATTAGGCTGCGATATCATGGACCGATCAATAAGTAGTTGAACTGTGCACCTTTTAGTAGAATATGCCGTAAAAATGACCTAATCTCAGTTAAAATGATTATCCCAAAAACTTGGCAAATGAAGGGACAAAAGTTTTTTTTAACTGAATTGATAGGAGATTTACTCAGCAAATGCAATACGAATATATGCTTAAAAGATAGGGAAGAAATGAATAAAAGATAGAATGTAGAAAAATTATGTTAAACGACACCCGCGATCGGGAAAATTGAAAAATTCTTTTGTTAGAGCATAATGCTTATAATCCCTTTTCAACTTATTGCTGAAGTATTTACAAAGTGCTTGAGAATTTCTTTCACGTTTCACAATTGTTTTAGCAAATTTTGTGCCGTAAACTCGATAGTGCTTAGAACAACGAGTAAGTGTCGTCAATCCACATAAATTATGCCGATCAATCCATAGGAAATGGTTTTTGCAGCCAAGTACTGGAGATACAGTAGGATTGAAGCCTTCCTAGCGATCTTCCTCCTCAATGCATACACTACGATAGCATTCAATAAAACCTCTAAGGAGTGCACATACATTTTTTTGGACGATGGATGAACTTGCGAGGGGTTCATCCCAAGCATATTACCAGCTTTTTTTCCCAACCCATCTTGCAACGTCTGTTTCATTCCACAATTCAGATTTTGCAAATGCTTCAGTTTCATTACTAATTGGGAGGTTACCTGCGCCATGAACACATTAAGAATGGAGAATATTTCATCTGTCAAAACCAGGTCAAGGGTCACACTCCCAATAGCGGGATCGTGAACAAGGTTAAGAAAAGCGATGTTTCTGAGAGAAATTTTGAGTAAAATTTGCTGAAAATTTCTCCTGCTTAGGCCATAAAATACAATCGTCACATAGTCCACTGCACACAATTCATAGATCAGGTCGAGGATTTCTTCATGTTCGGCTAAACAAGTACCGGATGTTAGGCAGACAAAGGTACTGTAAGGATGCCAACGCAAGACATTTCTCAACCGAAGCATCGGATATGGCAGCAACCGCAATCTCTATTGAATCAGTGTCTCAAATGTGAACATCTGGCACCTGCATATGCTTCGATAGCCTATATAAGCGTGTGCTTAATAGTTGCTAGGCCGCCGCCACCGCCCTTTTTCCAGTCGCTACATGAATCGCTACATGAATCCGTCAGTATTTGCTTGTTGTCGCAGAATTGTCATCAAATTCGACAGGCACTCGTCTGAACAGTTCAACCTGATTAAAGAATGGAGTGAGCATATTTAACATCAAACGTTTTGTTTTGATTGAGCACTTTAGCAAGCCTCTACTCCAAAATCTCGCCTAGCTGGCTGTTGCCCTTGGAAGAGATTCATGAAGCTCCATTTGCCGAAGGACTACAAATGCTTCCTCCTTCAACTATTTCTGCTTCGGTAGTGTGGACCAGCCAACAGTAAGCTGACTGTAAGTGATATAGTCAATTTTTGGAAGCGAGTCACAAAATTCATAAATAAGATGCCTCGGATGGGTTGGATGAATGAAAACATTCTCGTTATGAAAGGAATCTCTCGGCAATCTAGTACGCTTCGGCACACATGTTGCGTCATCAATATTTCCGAAAATGATCTTCACTGAACGACGCCTTTTCTAGTCGTACAGGACTAAACGACAGGTTTCTTGGAAATGACGTAGTCATCGAGCTCTTCGACTGTTTCGTTGACCGTTCTGTTGTCGGTCATAACGCAGTCTCGACCACCGTGACCAATAGATTCCTCGAGTTCGAAAAGCATGACTGATCGCTGGCACTTTTCTCTTTCGTCAGCTGCCAATAAAATGTCAGCTGCAGAGGTTGGGTGCTACGAGTAAATCAGGGCACCAGTGATCAGTGAGATAGAAGAGGGCCTCTAAAGGATAAAACACAAAGCAATTTGACGGGCCTCATAAAAAGTAACTAGGAGGCAGAGCAGAACCGAACGTCTGATAAGAAATGCTTTCCAGTAAATTCAAAAAAAAAAATGCTTATTTGATGGCCTAGGCCTATAAACAGGATTTGTTGATCATAAAGGAATGTTTTTAAGCTATGTCGTTTTGTCGCTGAAATGTTTAAACTATGCTTAAACGCCTTGTAAAAAAGGATGTCGATGAGACAGAACAGAAAGAAGTAGATTTGAGAATTTCAGCGCACCAAATGCTTTTACTGCATTTGAGAATTTGTGGAAAAAAATGGTTGATTTTTCCAAGAAAAAAGGTGTTGCACGCTGTAAGCGATGAAGAATAGCCACAAAGATCAGCGAAAGAGTTGAAGGGAAATGATCAGTGAAAAAACCAGGCTTTGCGAAATGCCAACGATAAGGCATTCGACCCAAACCAACATTCAGCAAGCCAATCAGTATATTTCTTTCCGCAAGTGATTCACGTTGCTTAACAGCTAATTTAAGAGTGATGTTTGTAGCGTGAATTTTGCCCTCGAAAGCTGAAAAACTTCTCCAAGGAAATTGGGTAAGACAGCGTGTTTGAATGAGATCTGCTGAAGGCGAACTTGAAGCAGAAGAGTTATAACAGATGAAAAAGAATTTGCAAAAGAATTTTAGAAACAATGAGAAACAATGGATTATTACTGATGACTATTAGATAAACAACTGCTATTAGAACTGCAAATTTCTTGCAATTTTAATTTCCATGAATTAATCTCCGTAATTCCCAATTAAAACTATACTATACTATATATTACTCGCTCGAAAATTGCCTAGGAGAGCATTTGAAAGAATGGCATCACCTTGAGAAAATTATTTGCCATAGAACTTTCTCAATAACAGATGAGCTTCTGAGTTAAAGCCAGTATCTTGGATTTCTATATCCTTTGAAGCATACGTATAAGAAACAATACATCACTACTGATTATCACTAGTCAATAGTGATGTGTTGTTTCTTTTGTTTGACGAATTTTGACGAACAGCTATCATTTCAGCAGTGCTCATACATCTCTAAGGGTCATTGATCTAAATTTCATGCAATAAAAAGATGAGAAATAGATAGTCCGAAAAGCAAACCCGATCATTAGTTAGTGGTTTATTTCTTGTAATAACAAAATTACCTCCAGAAATAAAAGTGACTGTTTTCAATGAAAACATCAATGCAGTCGTAAAACTAATCCACCGAATAATTCCTCTAAAAAAGTGGAGAGAAAATATAAACACATTGAAGATTTTGAGCAAAATTATGAAATGTCACACAACTCCGAGAAACCCCATAGCGCATGGTTTATACACTTCCATTGCAATTTAAAAACACCAAAGAAACAACTTCTCCAAATCTTCCTCCAAATCAATTTCAAATTTGTCTCATATTTCTCTTAGCGAGTTTTGAAAACCCTTTTTGAAAAAAAAACTGAATGAAAGTCTTGAAAATTCACATGCGGGAGTTAGGCTAAAAAATTCTATAGGTTGCCTAAATGCTTATCTGCAATGAATAGAAAAATGCTAAACCACAGAATCTTTGAAACAAAAGACGCAAATCTTTCGTGCAATAAATTTTACGCTGAAGTAAATTACCATAAAAATACAAATAAAACATAGGATAGAAAAATATAAATGTGAAATTTTTGAAAGACACTAACCTGAGTACATCGTTCACTGGTTGGGAGTAAAAATATTCCACTACTATTGAATCGGTTTCCTTTCGATTCCTGTAATTCGTCTTACAGAGTTTATCGTCTTCGAAGAATACCATAATCTTGGTACCATACCTATGTCAATATCCTCAGGTGTTAACGTAGGTTTGGCACAAAAATTGAAGAGAAAATTTTTATAACTTAAGTGAATTTATTAACGAATATCGGAAAGGAACTATATTTCCAGCATTAGTGCATGTTATGGCGATATCGTTTTGTTCGCATTTTCATCATCGATGCCCACTGGGTTGTATGCAACAAAAGAAGTAAACTTTGCGCTATTAATGCTGCAGAAAAGAATATAGAAGCGCAATATTAATCGCGATTTTTTTAAAATGCTATGGGCAATTACCAACGAATAAATTATCATACCATTATATTTCATTTTCAGTTCTAATCTTTCTTAAATTTCACTATCAGAAATTAATGCCTTCATTATAATTTAGTTTCTAGTCGCGTCATCCGTTAAATTTTCTCTCATAAGCGGAAGAAAATAATAATACTAATAGAGATTTTTAGCAAAGAGATTCTGGCGCATTTGAAGAATCGAAAAGAAAAGTGAAAAAAAAAAAGAATTTTCCCACTCTTCGAATTTTTTTCTCGCTCTTAACCTTCCTACTAAAAGTGCAATAAAAATTGATAAATCAATAGATGCACTTATTGGCGTTGCTTCATAGTGACAAAGAATTATCATTGCATCATTATTGGAAAAGCAGAAGTAGTCAGGCCACATTTGTGCAATCTGAGGCTGTTACTGCTGATTTAGCTGCATTTTTATAAATTTTTCGGCATCGTATCTTTTAATCAAAACAAATGTTATCAGGTCTGAACAGTTATTTATGCAACTTTATTACCCCCTTATTCTCATTTCTTCAACAATTGCCTAACGTCATTCAACACAATAAACTTGGTGAAAATGTTAGAAACTTCGACAAATAAAACAAACACATACATACATATGTGAAATATCGTAGCGTATTTCCTCGCTGTACCGTTATGAATGTAATATTGTTGTTACGTGGTGCAAATAGTCGAATATTCTCTTGACATGTGAGTTGATCAAGTGGTACAATGTTTTTTTCCACCTAGAATTAAAATATGCTTCATTTTTTAAAATTCATTTCGTTAAATATGAGTGAAAAATTTCGTAACATTTTTCATTATAATTCCATATTGTCGCTTTATTCATTAACTGAGTTTATAAACAATAACTATTACTAAATTACTTCACACATTAACCAATTATGCAGTTTCATAAAGAAAAATTTCCCTGAATTAATATTTTCATCAAATAAAAAATGCCCTTATTTTATGAAAAGAAACAGATGAACCGTGATGAAAAGATTTTCTTCGAAGAAACCTCTTTTAGGGCTTGAAATAAAAGCAAAAAAACCCCGAACCTTTATTAAAAGAATATGGCAGATGATTTATTTGTTTCAAGTATGGATGAGAAGAAATTCTAAAGAGAAACATAGAGCAAAATCATTGCACTTATTTGTACTGATGCTACGCTTATGAGTGGGTATGAATGATGATAAATGCAAAGGACTGATTGCAAATGGAATTTTGCATATCAGACGCATTTGCATTAATTTGGCACCTCTATTTCGCTATATGTTGATTGCATATGAATAATTATCTCTTTACAATTGCAAAAAAATCCCAATATGGTAAAATGGTACAACTGCAAAAAATGGTAAAATACATATATGGTAAAATTTGCTGGAATGACTAAAATGGCTACGAAAAAAAAACACTTAGAAATTTTTCAAAAAAAGAGCCAAGGAGAGAAGTTCTGCAGAAAACGTTTAAAAGGTTCGAAGAAATAAAAAGGAGAAAAGGCTCAGAGAAAACAGGAAATGATATTTTAAGAGCAAAATTCTCGCTATGTTGCTCTCTTAAAACTCTTCGAGCATTTCTTCCTCAAACTTCTTTTCTTGCAAGTTAAAGGCTGATGCATGCAAACAGAAGAATACACATCATTTCATGACCGTTTTGCATAAACGAATTCACAAACGATCGATAAGACTAAACTTCACCACACTTCGTGGACACGAAAATATGGACATTGAAATGAAAGTTATGCGATGTGGCCTCGACTGTAAAAATGAGTGGCAGTGCTGGAAAGTTGCACTACAGAAAATGGCTCGTCAATTAGATGCTCATCGCGATAGTGATTTTGAATTGATGAAAAGTCCTTACTGCATAAATCTCTTTTCAAGAAAAGGCAATACAACAAATGTGCATCGTATCACTTCAAACATTGTGCAACTTCTTGCTAAATTCATAAAAATGCCTTTAAAAAATCGTATAGTCTTTTGCATAGAAAATTTTCGTCCGCTTAAATGATAAAAATTATCGATTAATTAAATTTAAGCAGATCGAGAGAAAAAATTTGCATAAAATATGCAAAAATAAAATATATTTGATGAAATCACCTCTAACTTTGTCGTATTGATATTCACGCGACGATAAATGAATACACTTGCTGCTAATATGATTAAAAAACATATGACGAAGAAAACGATGCTGATTGCTAAACGATATGCACGAATTTTGTCGCAAAAATTGCGAGAAGATTCTGCAAATAAGAAAAAAAAATTGAAATTGGAAAATTCCATTTTGGTCGCAATTATTCACTTTAATTTTGGCAATTAAAATTTTTTCCTGGAAGAGAAATGAAGATATATATGAAGAGACTCACAGTTGGGAAGAGCTTTATATAATATGCACATATATCGTTGTTGTAGCTATACTATGCTTTCAAATGTCAAATAAAATACCGAAACTTTGGTGTAGAATGTTTACCATGATGAGGCGAATTGCCGAAATAGGCATCGTCGAGCTGAAAATAGTAGTGGTCATTTTGGTCATTTTGGTCAGTTTGTTCAATTTGTGACATCTGATTCTTAGAGTAATCGTTTCCATGCTGTTAAGTTTGTAAATACGAATAAATATGAAGAGATTCTAAATGCGTTGATATAATAAAATACATTTGAGCGTTTACTTTTACATTCAATAGGCTGAGAAATACATAAATGACTTTAAAAGAACTCATAAATTATGCAGCTCTCTATCGTACAAAGTCAAGTATCTCAAAGCCTGTTGAGAAATCGATGACCTGAAATGAGTGATGGATTATTCTCGTCTTCATCCAAAGACTATATCTATCAATCATACACTTCCCTATTTTCCCGCGGTATTTTATTTAGGTTAATCTCGATTCATGTGTATTGGATTCTCACTATAATCAATTGTAGAAAATTTCGTAAAGAAATCCATAAAACAGGTCAGGCTAACAAAAACTTCATGTTCAAGATGGATGAATATGAGTAACAATTGCAGAATTAACGAAGAACCGCATTATGCGAAATTCTCAGTCAAGTTGAACGGTTCATACTAAGGGTAAGTTGCTAAGTGTTTTTTGATAAAGAGTTCATGATTAAGACATGCAATAGGAGTTGATGAGAAATCATCTGAATACCTCTTCGTCATTGATTAAACCAAATGCCCATCGCTGTAAATCGTCGTTCATCACTCTTACAAGCTGATCGAGATTAACCTGCAAATATATCAACCAATCTGCTTGCAGCAATAAAGTAAATCTTGATTAATAGATGCGAATTGCACTTGTTCACTGAAAACCCTTTATTACTAGGTTGACCGCTGCACTATGGTACTAATCGTCGTTTTCTCTCAGTTGATCCGGCCGTTTGTTGACATGCTTATCGTTCATAATACTTCTCGTCGGCATACATAATTGCATCATAACCAAACATGTTAGTTCATTCCAATTTTGTGGCAATGAGTGAAAATAAGTGAAGATTAAAAACTGGAAACATATGTAGTCTGAGAACGAACCCCAAAGTTCAGCCACTTGCAGAATTTTAGAATTCGGTGAATAGAACAAAGTTATTCTGGCTAAAAGTACTAAATATTTGATGTTTGAAGGCAAGTGGTGAGTAAACTTTCACCAAAACGAGCGCAAAAGAATCGAACGTAAGAACTTACTGATAAGTGAAATTTACCTGGGTCATCTCTTCACTATATTCTCGTCACTTAAACACGATTGAAGCTGGAATCTATTGAAAGTTTATTCATGAGATATCGATACGAGTACTTCACGCGTTTATACGTGCTCATCTACCCATGTGAAGGGTACTGCTATTATAAGTCTATGAAGCCTCAAGCTGTGGCGTCAGTTACAGTGATAAAACTGAGCTAGGACTGCTAACACGTTATATAGGCGTAACTGACCTGAATGTCATGATCGTAAAGGGCGAGCTTAACTCCAGTGAGAGGAAGCTCCTCGTCGCGACTCATTCGTATTACATTCAGAAGACTTTTCACTTGTTGAAGAGAACGCGAGTTGATAAACATGGCCAATGGATCGTCGCGCCTAATATTGACAGCATGTTCGCGACATCCTCGTTTGAAGCGCTTCAGCTGCTAAGAGGTGTTCTTGCATATTATGCCACTAGTGGGTGAGACTGTAGTAATATAATTTACCAGTTTAATGCTACCATTTATGTTTTTAAAGTGGAAAACTATGATGCGAAAAACTGCCAACATAATTTGTGATACTGGATTTCTCATGAACTATAATCAAATAAAGTCACCGCTTGAATGGACATTGGTCAGTAGACAACTTCCATCATATTAATGGTGTTTTACTCCATGTAAATGAACGCTTATTTGGAACACAGATTTCAAAGGGGTTTCGTTTTGTTTGCAGCCTCAGACTTTGTTGAGAATTAAAGCGGAAAAAGTTTCGTAAAATTTTCAGACTTACATCATTCGAAGTTGCGGCACCTTGTGAATTGTTCCATTTCATTGATGAAAGCCTATGAGATGCTCTCATTAAGAAGTTGAGGAGGCCATTGTCTGTCTGGAAAAGTTTCTCGAAATGAAAAAAAAAGTTTTTCTTATCGGAAACAGCCTTGTCAGCCGCTCCTAGAAGTTATAGTGCCCTTTTGAAGGAAAGAAGAATTCATTTCTGTCGAGCACTCGAAACGTTGTCCCATTGCGAGTACCAGAACTTTACTGCTAACCGTATGTTTACTCTTTTTTTTAAATTTGTAATTTATATGGAATAATGATGCTTATAAGTGACGAGCATTAAACAGAAATTTAATAACGACAAATGTCTGATGGGAAAACTCCACAATGAAAATTGCGATTTTTCTCGATCATCTCAAGTTTGACTTTAAAAACGATCAATGTGAAATGTTATCTCCCATTTTTTTGTCCAATTTTTTCCAGTTTTTTGATATCCATAATGTGCGAATACTATAAATAGAACGCCATTTCACTATCTCTCTACCTTAGGGAGTTGAAAACATTTAAATGATTTGATTTCAGTATTTTGAGAGTATAGAGATTACCAAGAGGTTCTAAGCGATGTTAATAACCGAATAGGTTTATTCCATGGCTTTTAATTGGATCGCTTCATTCTTTTAACTCATTAATGCTTACCTTATGCGCAGCGACCACTGCATTATTCGAAGTGGAGCTAATATGCGCATATCCACCTGAAATATTTCAAATTTCCCTATCATTCAACAAGGAAAACCCATTTCTCAAGAGAAATTTATGTAAATACTAACCTCTTTTTATAAAATTCTGCAGAACTATGTAAATATAGATTCTTTGTTGCGTCATTCGACAGAATTATGCATATATAATTTCATAAATTGTGGTAACGACCACCCCCGTTTCCATAATTCCGCGAAATCATATCCCATAAAAACCTCTCTAATTTTCTTCCTACTGGAGCTAAAGGAAAATCGTTTAGTGAAAATAACAACGGTTTATAGTGAATGCTTTGAAATCAGCGTAAATTCCGCCTGAAAAGCTTTCGAAAAAATATCTGAAAGGTGGTTAATGAAAATTCCCAAAAAAAGCTTTGACTAATACTACGAGTTTTGAGATCCTCTTTTGCTATGCCCATAGAAAGAGCAACTTAATCATCCGGCATAAAGATTCTCTTCAGTAAGGTAAACACCAAAGATTGAACTAATTCGAATCTTATCACACAAAACCTTTAGTACTTAGACAAAAATTTACAACTTCTCGCAATTAATTTGTGCAAAAACTTTGTAAACCTTCTTTAGCATGCTGCTTTCATTTACTGAAAAAGTCTCTTTTCAGTAGAGAAAACAAATATAAAACTTTTCAATTTTGTTTATTTTCTACAAGAAAATAGAATTTTTCTTTTCGGAAATCAGAGACGAAAAATCTCATGAAACTTGCCTGAATCTGTTAATTGTTGAGCGTTTATGTATTCATAATTGTCGCTATTCATCTCCGATAATGACAATTAGCTTAAGCATGGAAGATGAAATTTCCTTAAGGAAATTGACGAATTTAATATTAATGATTGTATGCCTGTTATGGTTGCCAAAAAAGCATAGATTTTTTTACAGCATGAATTAAGCATAATAGCTAGCATATTTCCGCATATATTTTTTGAAATAGGTTCACCAAATGGTGTTCGATTCTCGTTTTTTTTCGCGGGTTTTTAGGTAAGATCAGTAGCCGTTGAATACGAAACAATTTCTGTTTTCTGTCAGCTTTTTTCATCTGCGATCGAAACTAGCTTTTGATCGAACGCATCAATTGGTGCCGCATTTGCATTTTCGCAACATATTCAGTTGTAACCAAAATTTTATTAAGTGAGGAGAAGTCGGTTGCTAGCCGACAGAAATTTTTAAAATCCACTCGATTTCATCCGACTGTCATTTATGAGGCGACGCTCTCGGTCAGCAGTTGAACCAACGAAACTTCTAAGACCTGCATACATGCATTATTGCCGACATGCGGTCAACGATCTGCCTAGAGTCTGACCATTAGTTGTTGCGAACATATCTTTGATCACATTCGGTTACATTTAATAAGTGAAGCGCATATAAAGAAAATTGACGATATGATTTAACTGGACATAGTTCGATGTGCTAGAAATAATATTTTATTTTCCTCCCCTAAAAGATTGAACCGTATAAACCTGAGGTATGCAATAATTCAAGGCATAAATCTGGCATCCAACTCAATTTTGTTTGTTTATCGACTATCTCAAATAAAGGAAAATGAAATTTGGCATGTAGACTTTTAAAAATAATTTTGGCTACTTATACATCATCGTTAATATAATCGCGTTTAAATCTGAGCCTTGTAACACTATTAGCACTAATATTTCCCGATAAACGAAAACAGAAAGAGTAATGCGACATCGCAATACTTAAATAGAGGCTAAGTGGTGTTTAAGCAAGCAAGAGTAGAATAAAATAGCGGACAACGCTCGTTCTCATCACGTTACAATAAGAATCACTGATAACAACTCAATGGATTCAAAAAATTAAGGCAGTGAAATGTTCCACATCATGCTTTCAATTTAATATTGCAGCCGATTAGGCAATTGATGAAATATGATTGATTCATCGTGCAAATATTCGACGATATAAATATGCTGCATTTTGTAATAGGTTTATTTATGTTTACAGAGTAAAAAAAGCATCGTAGAATATTATCGCCTTAGAATGAAATGGATTAAACTGGTTGTAATGGACTATATTTTATAAGCAAAGAAATTTTAGAAATATGCAATGAAACATTTAATGCATGACAATTGCCTTGGTGAAACATGGTGAACTTCACAAACGCTCAATGAACGAAAACAACAGAGATTTTTCACTCGATTTTCTTTTTGCGAAGCAGATTTTCTTTTATTTATCGAGAACAAGTGGAGAAATATAAGAGGAAAGTTAAGATGATATGCACTTTTGCAATTCGCTCATTTCATCAATGTGTTTCATAAACCACCAAAGAAAAAAAAAGAAATATACGGAATAATACTACACGTATTTTAATTTCGTTCAAATCATTTAAAAATTATTCGTTTTTTATGACTCAAAAAATCTAGCCAAATGCGTATAATTTTTTGGCACCTGTAGATGTGCATAACCTCTATCAAAGTTTTCCCATCGTGGTGAAGGAGAAGGCCGACGATTATCTTGTGGTAGAATATTATATCCATGAAATTTTGCAATCAAAGTTGCAGCGGCTCCTGGAGCGAAATTACCGTACAGAACAAACAGGCAGGCAGACAGACAAACAGACAGACCGACAGACAAACGCACACGCCTACACATAGGCACGACGTTATAACACTTTGTGCGTTTTATAAATGCAAATTTGCAACAACAGATTAAAAAGTTTTTTGATAATCTTCGCAATCATTAATTGATCATTTGAATGCATCTTTAAAATGCTACAGTTACGATCGCTTCACTGGAATCAATCAATCGTAACACACCCCTCTACTATGTCTTTTACTGTTCTCGGCTTTACAACATTATGCAAATTATTAAAAAAACAGGCAAAACCCTTCAAAACTCTCCAATATTTTGTGTCATTTGTGCTCTAGAATGGTACGGGAATCTTTTCAAAAATATTGCAAAATGAGCCGTTAATGAGCTGTTTCGTAGTTTTTTTTTTCTTCAAGGCGTTCAGATCTCATTAAGCTTCACGTCTCGATCTCATAAGTTATGACCATATCCAACTGTGATGTTCTAGTGAAAATTGAACAAAGTAGATAGGGAATTGCCCATAAAATCAAGGTGTCGCATTAACAGCTGCATACATATGCAAATTTATTTTTAAAGTTATATTTTATTCAACGAATTGAATGCAAATATGATGTTTGATGTCATGTTGCTCAACATTACGCAAACAAAATGTTCAATTATAAAAGCGCTTATCACATCGCTCCCTAAGAAAAAACATTGATGGTTGCGTTTAGAGGGAATTTTTTACACATACGTATGAAATGCGACTGCAGTTTCCCGTGTTAAGCAACCGTCTGTCTTTTCGCGTTGTAGCCAACAAATACGTTTCAAAGGGGTTATCGCTTAATTAGCACTTACCAGAGATCGAAGACCCTCCTTTCTCAAGATAGCCGGCAAAAGCTTTTGATCATTCATGTATTTATGTATACTACTCTAGTTCCTGTTTAAGACCTCTTATTCCTCCAGGTAACACTGGTTGGGTGGCACTAAATATGCCTCAGTTATTTCTTAGGAAGCACCAACGTTCTCATTCTCGTTTCGCTTCGTTTTAATTTTTTGAAAACTAATAGTGGATGCTAGCCGCGCATGCAATAGGCTATATAGGCGGACATAGGATTTCCAAAGAAGCAAAAAAAAAAATTCTTGACTCAAAAATAATCGGAATTTTCACGAAAGAAGGGCTCAGTGTTCGAAGTTTCGGCGTCAAACTCAGAGATAGGATTTTCTCCTTCAAATTTCCTCCACATCCACTATTGATAGATACGTGAAATTTTTTCCACCCTAGACACATAGCAGACGCAAAGTCTCAAAGTTGTTTTTGCGAAACATCTTCTCACAACTAGACTTTTGACAAGTTTTGAAGTAATCTATACGGTACTACTCATAAAGTGTTCGCATATTCCGAATTATACATAGCACATTGATTTATTTGAATAATTGAAATGATGAATGAGTATTACCGATTTTCTTCTCATATTAGACAAAAATAATTTGAAGCAATATATTCCTTATTATTTATAACTGTAGCAACTATATCGAAATGGGCATGATATAATAATATTTTTATAGATGCTTCATGGAATCGTTTAAATGAGCTGCTCTTGCTCATTTTTGTATTTTTGCATCGAACGGGAAAGTGGATGTCATTTAAGTTGAATGCATAACAACTATGATCGATATAAAGTTTTATAAAGTTATATACAAGATTATTTTATCAATGAGCATATTAAGTGAAATTATCTCAAAAGCAAAAAAGCGAATAGCACATGGGAGAATTAATGCGCTACTCGCCGATATATAAACTCATAAAAAAATATGCAAATTAAGGCATAGATAAAACATATTACTCAAAATCACGTAGATAAAAGTGTCGACATCCAAGCCACTTGTGGTACTCAAAATTACACTCCACTTTCTAACTAAAACAGAGTAATACCGTAGTATTAGAGCACCGCATAACAGGTTAATGTTAATGTCATTGTATTCACACTGAAAGTGACAATTATTTATAGAATGTGCTATAATAAATTAAATAAAAATGAGATGTAACATGCACCGAATTACACAGGCAACATTATACAATTATCATGAGGCAAAGGAAAACTTTAACGCCATATATTCGTTATCACATTCACAAGTATTACGCAATAAAAGTAAAATTATAAAGCACATCGAAGTGTCAGCAAGCAATCGAACAGCTTGAGATGACTATTTTTGGAAAACTCTCATTCGTTTTACACGTGACTTTGGGCCAATTTATTACGCCATTTTACGCAATAACAGTTATTTTATCGGTATTTTGTGTTGTTGTGACAGTTTTGTGCTATAACATTGCAAGATAATAACAATTTTATATTATAACACAATCGAATAGGAGCAGTGATGTATGCTACGTTTCATATAAAATGCACTAGTTTCTTTAACGCAATGAATTTGCATGAATACGAACGCTATTGGAAAATGACACTGCACGACTTTCAGCAGAAATTTGCAAGAACAACAAACATTACTCCAGAAACAATATTATGCAGGCAGTTCAAGTTATTCTAGACTAGTCAGCAGTGAAACTGGAAACGCCATTAACCGCTGTTGCACAAGTGATGCTGGATATCATCATAACGTAGGATGAGTCAAGAGTGAAAGCGGACCCGGTAGTCTCCTGTGGGAATTAAATTCTGGGAATTGCCGAAGAGGAAATTGCTGCGATCACGGTTTGGGATTCCAAATCCTTCGATCTATGAGGCCTCTGATTGTACGTATGCCTTGGAAACTAGCGACTCAATTATAATTTAAGTGCTAAGGGTTTCTGAGGAAAGTTGTAAAGGATTTATGCGATGCATATGGAATTTAAGTTGTGATTTGGCGAATGCACGAGCGAGATTCTCTAGTAAATGTTTCTTTCAAAAAAAAAAAGCTTCGATTTTTTTTTGCATTTGAGGCGATCAAAAGGAAAAATTTCGTGAAAATACTCCCGAATCGTTACGGCAAAGGAATAAGATCGAATAATTACAATGAAATGAAGATCCGAGCAATCATTTCTTTTGCTTCCTTCGTGAACGATATGAGGAACGTAATCGAGACAACTCTTCAGAAAATATTTCACCACTTTGTAAGGCGTTTACAAGTTGATCGAAATCACGAGTACGATTCTCACGACGCCGTGCTATAAGAGAATGTTTTTAGAAGGTAAAGACAGATACTTCGAGATGACGATATTCGATAAGCGTACCTTCCACTTCTGGATAATCCTCTATAGTTTCTTCTACGAAACTTTGACTCATTTCGTTATATTTACTAGCAGATATTGAAAAGAAACAATTGCACATTTTTGTTCCGAATATGAATTCCTCATTTGCTCTCTACCTCTATAACAACTTGCTGGATACTACTACCTATTCGGCAATTGTATACTACTAAAATCATACAGGTAAAGGGAGTTGTATTTATGGTATAGCTGGCAGATGTGAACATTCTTTACAGACACCAAAATTGATGTTTAGACCAGGTATTGTTGATGCAGTGCAAAGACGATATAGAAGAAAGATATATCTTGTATAGGAAGTAATTATCAGTGAAGCTTAAATAAGAACTAATGAAATTTAAAAAATATCTTATATTCTTTTGAATAAATAGATGCAACGAACATTTTTTAGCGAAGATTGAACGTGCAAGTGTTTGCTTCTTAATTCTTTCGATATCCTCTCGTTCTTGCCAAATTTGATGAAGGCATTCGTTGAATGAGTTGAGAAATTTCGATAGAATACTAAAGAATTCATCGGGTGAATTTAATGTTGATTCCTCACCGAATAATCGTACACATTCATCGAACTGCAATTATTCGCATTAAAAAAAAAAATATTACAATCGCAAAATTCCATTATAGTCCAAATAGAAGTTATTGAGCACTAAATTATTAAATACTATACAACTTACTATCATTAACATAAAATGTGTTATATTTGATGTGCTATATTTGCAGTTCCACTGTCCAAACTAAGCTAATACGCATGTGTTATATTTAATATGTTTATTCACATTTTAGCGCAGCAAATCATCCGTCCCTAATCCTACTCAGCCGCAAATGTTGAAAAATTGATACAACTCAATATATGATCAGTTAGCCAAACTGTGTGATCGCTTGCAGAAGCCATATTAGCGGCAATGTGTGCAGAATGTAAATGACCTTTTTGTTCATTTCAGCGAACTTTCGCTCGACATCGATGAAGTCATTGCTCACTGAGCCGAGGAAATTTGAGAGTGTTGGCACGAGTCGGTCCTCGTTGCCTTTGCCGGAAGTACTTGCCTCAGACACCTCGTGTTGTCCGTTGCGTAATTCATCCGATGCACTCGCTAAGCAGCTGCGAAGTGACTGCAGCTCTTGTTCGATTTCCACACGACTGAGAAAATTTTATTTTTAGCTCATTAACATTATCTAGTTAATATTTAACAAATTACTGCATGTCTAAAAACTATCTAAACTAAACAACAAATACGCCTCCTCTAAAAAGTTGGGAACGATTGCAGATAAGTCAGCCACAAATGATAAGGTTGGGGTTTGATTAGAAAAGCATTTTTCATCAACTCCCCAAGACTTTCAGTTCTTTCTAAGTTGATTTACGGGTCAGTTGCCGTTCATTCACTGAAAATTCCGAAATTCACAGTTAAACCTTGCTATTGGGTGGGGCTGCGAGGTTAGCGTTAAATCAAATCAGGATCTAGACAATAGTCAAATGAATTATCCACAACACTCATTTGACGGTTGGAGAAAACAGATTTACTGCACTGTTCACTGCTTAGGAGGAAAAGAGGAAAAAAGTGCTACGCCTCCATTCTTTTCCGATATGAAACATATCTCCTGAAACATACTTGCAGTAGGAAAGATCTCTCTTGAGAACACGTCGAATGTATTGTATATAAGTGTAATTATAAACCCTCAACAGGCTTATCATCTTTTCGTTCTGCACTGAATTTCAAATTAAAGACCTCTCACCATCTATGAATAGTTCAAATGAAGAGTGCTTACATATTCATATATTACCGTCCACGTATGAAACAAACTGTTCCATTGAAACATCCCTCGTTATGGAGCACCTATATGAGCAGAATTTGCTGTCTGCAATAGCCGAAACTGATATATATATATATATATAAGGTGAGCCTGTTACTTGCACGAACCGAATTTGTTACATAGGAAAACGAGTCAACTAAAATAAAAAATGTCAGCCGATCAATACTCATAACTTAGTACAAGCTGATTTGCACTAACCTATGTCTCGCAGCATCGTGAACACCACCAAAGTCACGTTTTAAACGAAGAATCTCGGGGAATTTGCTATCGACAATTTGTATAATATAATGAAGAAGGTTTCGATCGGATCGTAACGAATTGCGAACGTCCGTTAATAGACGTAGCGAATCCAACGTGAATCCTTCAAATGTAATATGGTATTCTTAAACGGTCTTCGTAGAAGAAAAGAGGAGGAGGGGCGTCCTAGTAAAAATCTAGAAGAAGGGGAGGGAAAAGGGAGGAGCCATCGAAGAAAAGACGCAAACAAAGTGTTTCAACCTGTGTGTTTCCTTTCTTTTTCAACAGATGATAAATGTCACACAACTGCTAAAGTGTTCAGGATTACAAAATGTCCACCATTTTTCAATAGCAATGCGGCGTTCACTTCGACTAGACAATCTTGACAATCCTCTAACAATAAATAGTGGAAATCTATCAAAAATGACCGGAAGCCAAGTGAATGGTCACTCGATTGTCCCCTTGCAAGATACACAAACTTGCTTGCTGGCTGCACGACTAAGTCAGTAACTGCTGCACGATGTCCTAATAAATATAGCAATTCGGCTAATGAGGCAATCACGGCAGTGGCAATTAAACGTGCAAATAAGGGGATGGGCAAAAGGGCACATACGGGTGTGAATATCGGCACTTATCAAATGAACGAAGGAAAGAAAATCGTAAACAAACCGAATGCGTTGCCGTTGCGTTTCTCATAGTTGAGATAGTTGCCGACTGCCAAAATGAGCCGTAGAAGATATCTGAGACGCTTACTGTTCGATACAGATATTGAAGCGTTGCTCACTACTGAAAAATTGGCACTCATCTCGTCATTGAATGTGCGAATCATTCCGTGTAAAATTCAGCTTTATTGTAAGCTCTAGCGTTATTCTGCTGCAGCAGAGTTCAGTTCTTATCACTTCCACCACCCCAACTTTCCCCTTCCTCCTCCCTCCCTCCTCCCCAACCTCAAAGGCGATTTTCGTCACCTTATTTTGTGCTGAGCAAAAATTTGCAAAAATTTTCGCTCGTGTGCAAAAATAGACAGGTAAATAATACTTATGAGATATAACGAATTTGAAACATTGTCAAACAACAACAGATTCCACTTTGCTTCCTAGAACGTATGAATACCTTGAGAAAAAAAAAAGAAAAAGAAAAGAGGAAACAGTGAGGCTGAGCAATTTCTAGAAATGACCTTGAATATTCGTTGCGACATCATCAAGTCTCTCCTTGAATGAGGTGATAATGAATAAACATTGCAACCGTTGTTCGTACCGAGGAATGCTGAAAAGTATGTACAAAGTTTTGCTGTAAAAACGAAAGTTCACAATCGACAACTCATGATGCATAATTGATTCGTGCTCCTCGATGAAGCCTATTTTAGTTAATATAATTGAAAATGAAGAGAAATATCTTATAAAGTCTATTTTAAGCGACAAAAATATGGTATCTATGCGGTTATGTGGGTGGGTACAAATCTACAATGCACCTTCATCACTTCCAAAAACTTCAAAAAATCCCATCATCACGCGTTTGCTTTAATATCAACCATAGTTAACATCGCAGTCAACGTTCGTACACAAGAAAAAATTATCTCATCACAAAAATTTCGTGCTTATTGCTTTCTCTACTTTTCAAAACGCATATGTTTTCGAGACGAGTTCAGAAGAAGATCATCTATATAACCACAACCTTCGTGAACAAGCCTATATTTTAGAATTGTAAATGTCGTGGAGGGCTATATGATAATTTTTTGCTAGTTTTTAGCAATTTCTAAATGGTACTTGTAATGGAAATTGACGAAAAGGTGCTTATATTCAAGAAAAGTTTTATTATCATCTGCCTGTTAATCCCCCCCCCCCCCCCCCACCTCCTCCGATGACTATAAATGGCACATCGTAGCGTAATCCAACTCACTTGCTAACTTCGTAGAGAAAGCGATCAGCGATCGCAAGTACTGATGGTGTTCTGAATCGTTCAACTGTCTCTCTCAGTTGCGAGATTTCCTCTTTTGTTGGAATAAACTTCAGCATCTTAAAAATGATTTGAGACAAGTGTCTATTCAGAATACATCGAGAATCGTTAGATGAGCCTACTCTCACAATAATCAACAATGTTTCCACGCTTATTCAGCAAAGCTTACTTGCAACTGCTTCGTGTGGTCATAATTATGGAGGTTAAATGCGTATTGATGTGCCTAAAAAGTCGAGTGATCTGATGAGCACTAGTAAGCTTCTTGCTACTGATTTGAAGATTTACGGACCGATCAGTGATCCCGTTTTGGATTTCAGAGAGCTTCAAATGTGATTTAGATAGCATCGCCAAAAGCAAGCACGGTCTAATGCTTGTTATTTACAGCGAAAAGTGTTGCTTGTTGTACACACATTGGTTCAATGCCCCTTACGGATCTTTGAGGTTGTGATTCCTACTGCCAGTTCTACCCTGATTTGGGAGCGTTCATTGTTAATGAATTCTCGCATTGGAAGATTCAGTGTGAGAGAGTGACACCTGTGATGTTCAAGGTAACAAAGTGCATTCTACGGGCAATTTAGTATAGATACGTTGAACACTACGAAAAGAACTCTATTGTCACCCTATTTTTAAATGTCGTTGAATACTACGGTCACCTTTCATGAAATTGCAAAAATTGCAAGTATGTTCTATGAGAAAAGTTTTTCGAAAAGTCTTCACGAATCCATACTATTCTAACTGCAAAAATCATGTGCGCATTTATGGTCTAAAATTGTTTGAATATCGTAAACTTGGGTTAGACTTCACACTATATTTGAAATTGTTAACAGTTACTCTGATACGGCGTTTGATTCAATGTTCTGTAATCGTGATCGACGTAATTTATCACAAGTTCATAGCTTTCAATTATTTCAGCGAGTCTCAACTTTGAATTCAATTTATAAATCCTTCTTCTTCGCTTTTTTGATTACCTGAGTGCGGAAGGTATTTCCTGTGATGACATCTTAATGCTTAGTATCTTTATATTCGCTAGTCGCTTAAAGTAATTCAAGGTTAGCAAATTTCCTAGTTTATGTTTAATTGAAGGACCGCTTTTCAATCATCATAATCGAATCTTTAATCGCTTTTTTATTTCATTAAACAATTTGAGTACTTTTAACTCGTTTGCGTTACGAACATTTCAACAACAACAAAAGAAAAAATTACCATATTTAAATGCACCACAAAAGAGGCCAATGATTTCAATAAAGAATGACAACAAATCGAAAAATGTAATTTTTATGTTCGATACCTTGATATTACTCTATAATCGATACAGTTTCCTAGTTGAACTTTATTGTTTTCAAGTAAACGGAAGCAAATATTTGTCACATATGTTGCACACATTTAAAATATTTATAATATTACGATGCAATAAATAAGATTATTGATTGATAGCATTACAGAATGAATAAAAAAGTTCGTTAAGGCATAATCGAATATGCTATGCATCAGATAAATAATAGTAGCCAGCTGTAGTCAAATAACCAAAAGATGTACTACTGGCTGAAAGTTGTTTGATTAGCGAAGCAAATATACTATATACCTGTTCGAGCATATCGCGAGGTAATTCTCCATACTGATCCATCGATAGTAATGCTCTCGTGATCTGTTTGTTGGTCAAGCGCAATTTCGAAAGCATAATAGTGCAGTTTTGTGCCCTTCTTGGTTCGATTACTGAGATAGATGAACCACCGCGATATTTGCGCCGCAATGTCCCGCTCACCGAGTCAGCCTCTTCGACGGTACCCTTTGCCATTGCGAAGTTCTCTGACAGTTCGGCTAAATCCTCTGTAACTAGCCTCGGTTAACCTTTGCCATTGCGAAGTTCTATGATATATATATATATATATATATATATATATATATATATATATATATATATATATATATATATATATATATATATATATATATATATATATATATATATATATATATATATATATATATATATATATATATATATATATATATATATATATATATATATATATATATATATATATAGTGGAAGACTTTGATGTGAATTTTTTAAACGAATGGAAGGTCTCAAACATAACGAGCCGAAATATTGCACTATCATCATATCTACTCATCTACAATAAGACTTAATTAATCATATGGGCCGTGTTATTAATTTCGCAGTTGCAACTTGCCCAATCGACTTCATGCCCGGTTGAATGTCCTCATCGTAATTTCAAGAGTTGTTTTATTTCTTTTGTGTTTCAGAAGTGCATTACGTAACGTTTTTTTTTCAATTAAAGCAACCAAACGAGGTAACACTTTGTGTAAAGGTACACGGCGTGCTGTTTGTAGCAGATACTTAGAATGAAATGGGTGTTCATCAAAATTTAGTTAGAAAATTCCTGTGATAAACGTCTAGAAAATTCATACATACGTGTAAAATAACGGAAAAACCTACGCATATTTAAAAAGCGCTTTTGTATTTTTCTTCAAAAAAAAGAAAAGTTGAAGATACCCAAGGCAATCTACGAGTAAAGAAGCCTGAAGTAATCTCTATTCATTGCTGCTTTAGGACTAATTTTCAAACCATTCGACATAGCCGAAAAAAGCTTCACAGCAATCGAAGCCAAATAATTTGTTTAAAATTATAGCGGACCACTCTATCAGTTTTGTTTTGCTTCAAGATGGTGGTCTAATTTTTCCCACTGATTTGCTTTGCATAGTATCCATTAAAAAATGTCACTGCAGTCTCACTTAAGCAGCAAAAAAATAATAACATAGCCTGAAAATAATTTCTGGAATTTATTCAGCATAAAACATAAAGAATTGAGACATTAAATTAGCAACCCGTTGCAAACACCCTTTAGAAGAAATATCACTCTGCGACAAAGTAATGAATAGAAAAACGCTACCTGTTGATATAGTTTTTCGTCGTCGATTTTTTCCCAAATAGTACCGGCGATTTTCTCGTTGGGAATCACCGTCCAGTTTATCGATTTCAGTGGACCATTTGGCTTCGGCACATTTTTCTTGACGAGCGGCTGTGCGTAAATAGCTCCGCCGAGAATCGTAAGCTGCTGCGATGAAGGTGGAGGTGGTGGTGGTGGCGCGATAGGTGGGCATACAGGTGGCAACAGTAATGGTCGAGGCGACTGACGAGGATCCGATGGCGACAAACACTCGGCGCTATTTCTTTAAAACGCCTCCTCATAATTTTTACATTTAAATCGAAAATAATATTCATTCGTTTTAAATTTGAAATAAGAAATTTTTGCATGTTTACCTCTGAAGGTGCATACCTGACAAGTTTAAAATAAAAGCGATGCAATTAGTCTTGCATGAGAAAAATTTTTCTTTTTTTTTACCTATAGTTTTGATTTTTTTTTCTCATAAAGCGGAAAACGATCTTTGTGATTCGACGCCGATGTCCACTCGAGTGATCTTCACTACTACTAGTTCTATCTAGTGGTTCTATCATTGCTCAAGTCAGTGGTACCACTTAAAACATAAAAGGTATCATTTTAAGTTCTTGAGACCGGAAAAGTTGTGAAAAAAATCGCAAATGTGGAAAATTCAACTCTAGGTTACATAGATTCTTTAAATCTTGTCAGACTTTCAAATCAGGTTCGAGATAAGCTGAATCAATAATTAAAATTTCCTAACAATTAAAATGTAGTTAAAGAAATGACCACTGAATGCCACTAAATCAACCATTGAGATTCGCGTATTTAAGGTAAACAGAAATAAAAGATGAAAATTTTCAGAGCCTCAAAATTGATACTTTTTTTTAAAGAAGTAAACTGAAGAACTCAAAAATGGAAACGGTAGCAAAATTTTAAACTTGGAAAAGCGAATTCAAGTAGACTCGGAAAAAAAAACGCCTTGAAAGTTCATAGAAATTAGCAACATTTTTAGCATTTGACCTAGAAAACTGATAAATGATAATTTTTTCTGAATATCAGATGAAATCGTATTTCATTGATAGATACCTTAAGAGGGCAATTAAAATTGATCTATAATAGGTGAGTTCGCTAGCTAGTTATTCACAGAAAGTTAAATTACAAGCTCGCGGCAATAGCTCTCTCACCTTGAATAAAGAGAATGCCCATCGATATCAGCAAGTCGATTCTGAAGCTCGATGACACTCGTTCGCTCTCTTCGTAATTCCTCCTCCAATTCCTCATACATTTGCTTCAGTTGGTCATATTCGTGTTCAGTATGCAATCTGGATGAGATATATTTGGCACTTCTATGATATGATAGCGATATCGATAATGATTCAATAAGTCTTATCGGATAATCGTCCATTTAACGGTTTTACAAGTTTCTTATAAATATTTGTTAAAAATTACCATAAAACATCGTAATAAAAATTCACGCTTCAATCAACGAATGACTTTTTCGTGTCACATTGTGTCGCAACAGTTGCGAATATTATGCTTGAGCCTAGTTTCTTGAATGAAGAGAGGTTTATGGCAACTTTCACTGGTAAATTTGCTTTGTTGTTTTGCGGTTTCTCTCTTTGAAACACGCTATACGGTAATACTGAATCGTTTATGAGTAATTTTATCGGTTACTTTACTGGTAAAAAGAGTTACTTCTGTATTTTGCCCCCTCCCTCTCTCCTCCTATCTGTCTCCCATTCTCTCTCAAGTCTACATACGAAGAATTCAATGCGTTAAACGTCCGCGTTGGAACTCAAGAGCAATATAAACCCTGGTGTCTGAAGAATTTCATGTAAGGGTTTCACGACATTTCAACAAGCTACACGTTTCAATTCGAGATTCTCGAAGAGCAATCACCTGGATAGGATCTCATTAATGTCGATGTTGGTAATGGGCTGGTTTACTTCAGTGTAGACGTCCATTGTCGACTGCAGACTCAACTGCTGCAGCACCATATCGAACAATCTGCAAGTGAAATTGTCGCCGAACTAACATTTTGTTGCGGGAATCGACGCCCATATGCAGGCTTTTGGGGAAACCAATACTGCTTACTCCATGCCAACTTTTTTGAGGAAGCCACCGAAAATTTCTATCCTCATGCATTTTTGAAAATAAAAAGACTGTGCTATTTTTAAAGGAAATTCGCGCGCCATTACCTTTTCAAGGCTATGGTTTTTGACTGTTGCCTCGTTTCGGCTTCTGGATGATTTAAAAGCACCATTCTTCGAAAGAAATCTCCCATTGTAACCACAAAGTAACATGGAACTAGAGATAGCATCGACGAGAGTGACCATCGTGATGTCTTACCTTTTTAGCACGCTTCAAGGTATGTGCTCCGGTATGAGTAAACTCTCTAAATACCATTTAAACGTTACAGAAAACAACAAAAATAGGAAATTCCAAAAGTCATTGACGGCAATTTTCACGTCCACTGAAAAATCCATTGAGTATTTTTATATGAATTCTTACTTCACAGGAAATAAATACGCCTTTTCCATTTGGGCAGGTGAAACTTTGTTGTAACAGCAATTCATCTAGGTTAGTGTGTATATTAATTCATTTGCTCGTTTGATTGGAGTTTCACATACGTACACGTGTTTATAAAACAATAGAAGTCTTTCCAGGAGCGCTAAGATCATGATCCAATGAATCCATCGGCAGTGCCAGAGTTGGCGTCCTTAAAAGTAGGTTATTTTTGAAAACAAAAACATAACCTCTGAGAAAGTTTCATTGCCTAAAGGTGTTTAATCGTTGAACATGTTGAATTATACAATAAGCTGAAAATGACCTCCAGATATGGATATGCTTTTGATCGGCAGGCACAAGAAGCAGATGCTGCAAGAGTGAAATGAAGTGAGGCAAAGCCAGAGTCGAATCCAACCGATAGGCTACAAATTCGGCGATATCGCTCGCACTCTCTAGATCAACTGGTGTCGAGGATCCGGAATCGCTCCTGAGATGAAAATTAATCCGTTTCAGTCGAACATTTATTTGATTCTCCTCTTCAAGTATGAAAAAAAAAGCGAATGACATCATCTTTTATGAACACTTAAGAAGGATGAAAAGCAATAAAGATACGCCGATGTTCACGAGAAGAAAAATAACGATCTAAATTCTGAGAGGAAAAATTAAACGACGATTGTCTTCTGAGATAAAAATGCACCGAAACGGGCATACTGCAATTTATAATGCCTCTTATTCCGACAAAGTGGCTAAAATTTTGCATTCGGCGCATAACTAATGCAAGAATTTTAAAGCTGATTGCCATAGGCGTACTTCAAGGTTGGGTTAGGAGCAAAATTGAGTTCCGAAGACTCAAGAGTACGGACGAATTTGGAGCTTCGATCGATGAAGCTCCACAAAAATAGAACGTTCTTGAGGACCCTTCAGCCATAGACTGTTGCCACTAAGCTAGTAGGCGTCAAATGATAAGGTGTTGGTTCAGCAGCCGAAGCTCAGGAGCTCCCCAAGTAGCCCTTTCTCAAGGACTCGCTACCGAGTTCAGGAAGAGAGAATGCCCAGTAGGACTAGGACCGAGGTAAGGACCCCAAAAGAGAGCCGGCTTTACCATTGAGGTAACATCACGTTGGACAGAGTTGAAAATTCCCAAGGATACAGCATTTCCTTGTACACTCTGGCGCCTAGTACTGCTATCGAGGCTCAAAGCTCCTTAGCAGTATTCTGCCTTGAGTTTCGACTGCTTTTGCTACAGGATGCTGCTTTGGACCCTACCTCCCGATGGCCTTAGAAAGACGAGTGACAAACCATTTCTAGTACATAATAGAAACAATGCTCAATTAAAGGCAGTTGATAGTACCTGACGAAGTGCAGTTCATCGTCCTGTCGACTCATCTCGAAGAAATCGAGGTGATCGTTAAGCATTGTTGAGGAAGAATCTCTAAGTGATTCAACGACTCCTTGAAGGCCGAGCATGAGCATTTCAACGCGGAGATGCATGCGAACTTCAAGCGAAGTCTACAAATCCGTTTCATTTGCTTCACTCTTGAATGCAAATTTCATATGATCCAAAACACAAAACTTGATATTGCCATTTGCTTCCTACATCCTTGAACCGCCGTACCATAACAACGACTTCGCGATCACCAGTTCTTTTTTCTTCATTAAAGCTGCGTACATTATATATATATATATATATATATATATATATATATATATATATATATATATATATATATATATATATATATATATATATATATATATATATATATATATATATATATATATATATATACGAATAAATCATGACTCATTTGCACAAGCACGACATGCAAACAAATACGGAAATATGTCAGAGGGACCGATACAGCATCTTATGTGTTACTTGATGATCTTCGCAGTCTCCTCACTTTACCAACCACTTTCATAGCCATCAATAAATAATGAAATATGCGGATTAACGTCTTCATATTTTAATTGATTCCAGTGCTCACAAGATGCGTGAAACTTGCTGAAAAAGCTCTGCTGTTCTGATAAGAGTCGGATCACTGTAAGATTCATGCAAACTTTTTGGAATCTTCAAATGCTATAATTTCTTTTGAAGCTCACGGCGCTCAAGACGGAAGATTATTTCGGACGTCATTTTATGGTGGGAAAAACATCGACAAAGCTCGTAACTCAAGCTTTATTGCATCCCGAACGAAACTACCGGATTTTGCGGGAATTATTGCGCTTTACAAATGTAAGTTTGCAAAAACGCATAATTAACAACGTTTAGTGAGCAGGAAGATACACGACGATAGTCCTCCTACATGACGGAATCAAGAGATATGTTTCATTTGTACAGAAAGTGGCAAAGTACTGCCGGCTATTCACCTAAGCAAAATTGCACTAATTCAAAGAAATGCGAATCTCCATAAAGAAAACGAGTAATAAGTGATAAAAGATAACAAAAGAATGCATGATTGCTTTTTGCTTTATTGCACACCTTATCTGTCGCCTTTCGGCTGCATATCAGTAAAGAAATTTCGATTTAAATGTTCCAGAGTTCGTAAGAAGAAAAGGTTGCTAGAAGATAAGAATATTAAGTTATTCCTAATTTCATTAGTAATTCATTTGAATAAAAACGGCTCTGAGTTAATGGAGGAAAATGTAGGAGGTCGCTAAGTGAGATGCTTCGTCATTTTTTTTTAAATGCAGATGGAATAGGTATAGCAAACGATTGTATTTGGTGTTCTCTTGCATGAAAGTCAATTGTGTGTACTATCCACACAGCGAACACTCATAGCACTTGTATCACGACCAATCAGCCACACGACGCCGAAAATATTCTTACACGAGTGGGGAAGAGAATAAGAATCAGAATTTCAACTCCATCTACGCCAAAACTGACCTCGGCTGGTCCAGTGCTGAGTATCGCATTGATAAGACTCATTGCGGCAGTGCGAACGCGTTCGGTTTCGCGTTCGGAGCGATAGTTCCTGTGGATGTCGTCGATGATCTTTTGAAAACGTGTCCTCTCTCCGAGGATGGGGCTCACTTCACTCAGCGCTCTCACCACATTCTGATGACCATCGTTAATCAAACAGATCCCTGATAAAATCTCCAGACACAAGATCTGAAATGTATGCCCTTAGTTAAATATTACTTTCTCCATACTGAGGGCATTTACTATACCAGTTCGGCCGTGCTAGTAAGTTTAAGCCGTAAACCTGCCGCAGGACATTCAAGTCGACGAACATTTTCCCCATGTGAAAGGTCTTGCAAGAGAAATGTCTCACAGCGTAAGTACCGTAAATTGCAAACGTCGCAATGTCCGCATACAACCATACTTCATTCAGTTGGAAGGACTTAGTTTTCTCAGAACTAACAAATATCACTCATTTGAGACAGACAGTAGTAGGCTCCACAAATCGTTTATATATTGTCGAATGAATACCAAACAAATGAGCACTGAGGAGAAATATTACATTGCTTGCCTTAACGCAGCTTTCTGTATAAAGTTCTTCTGGAAAGCTGTGAAAGAGTAGCGAGGTAGATTTAACAGCGTAGGATTAAACGACCTTCTCTCGAAAATTGTAATACTATTTTGAAATGAGCCGAAATACATAAGAAATTTTTGCTATCAACTGTGTTCCCGCAGTTAGCCAGACTGTTTTTTTCACGAAGCCTTTTGAGGAATCAAAAGGAATACTCCAAAAAAGTACCCATATATTGTTACAGCATAAATGCCTTGTTGAGGACAACCTAAAACGTTGCTGAATTACTGAAAAGAACATAATTACTGAAATGCGCATATTAGTGAAACTACTAAAAAAATATAATGGCATACACGAATCTCAATCTTGAATTTACATCGTTGAAGACCCATTTTAAGTGCGTACAGAATCAGGCATACTTCAATATAAATCACTACATAAAATGAGAGGAGCACGAATAACATAAAAATACAATATAACATCCCTCCCCCCTCATCCCAACCCTCCTAATCGTTTGCAGGCTATCGTCAAGTGTCATAACATATTGTCTCGTATTTTTAAGCACGGTCAAAATACGCAAATTATCGTAAATCGACATGCGCAATAGCGCCTTGAAATGGTGACAGCTGGCTAGCAATCGGTTGGCATCTCACTTTATTCATTTGTTTGATCACCGTGAAGGGTACTGGCGAACGAATTCGCTGAAAACTTAGAACTCAGTGTTTATTTTCGAGTTGATTACTCCTCTTTATGTTCTTTTAGAGATTATGATTTGCATGAGAAACTAAACATAACGATGAATATGACATAATCAGAAACAACACAAGTCTTCAGCGAGGAATATAATTGCGGATAGGTCATTATATCTGTGCCTCACGCCAAAAGGTCTAAGTAAGCAGCAATGACTACTCAATAGTATTGATTAAATTTGGCCACATATTGGCCGTAATGCGCAACACCATTTAACGCGTCCACCATAAGCGGTGAATGCTCATAGAACGTCGCGATCAGCGATTCGATCCTGGATATTGTGGTTATACTCGATCTTGGATACCAGATATTTAAGGCTAGAACAACACCCATAGTCATACGGCTATGTTTATATTTAATTAGACAATCGGTGTTTACTTCATGTGTTCAGATCCGAAATTTGAGGATGAAGTATATGAAAGGCCAATAACGACGAGCAATAGAATTCCGGAAGCTAGCCATTTAAACTACTACAATCGCTCAATATTGACAAGAAATCACAGTGAAAGTGAACATAGAATCAAAGAATGACAGTTTCAGCGTAACCTTAGTAAGGTTTTCGTAGATTTTTCGTAGATTTTCCATAGGTAAATAAATGAAAAAATGATCACAAACAATCGTCTCAAGGAGTATTATTGATGTATTTATCAATATTGTATGTTTTACGATCTATGCGCTATTATACTTCCTATGACGTAATCATGCAGTAATCAGTTCTACGCAGTAATAACTTTCAAATTCAAGCGGGAATAGAACTGTTTCAGAAAAAAATTCAAAAATTCAAAAGACTGCAAAAAAGTCAACGCATACAGCAGATGTGAGTATATATACTAAATAACTATGCCATCAACTCAAACATTAAGATCACACCGATGCTGCGTTGATTTGAGGCGCATAGAGCGCTAATGAGGGCACCGATAGGGGCAACCGGTTACGCGATCGCTCATCTTTCTTATACACAAATAATTACTCTCTCAATAGCCGCTTCCATCTTATCCTCTTTTAACACACACTCGGATTTGCATCATAAGGAGTGGAAAGGCAATAAAATGTTTCGGTAATCATAAAAGCCAAATGAGACAAATGCGTTCACCCGCACAGCGCTGGACTCGATTCGATTTCCAAATATTCTTTTCATCAATGTTTTAAAAAATGATATCAAATAATGCAACTGAAGAATGCGGCGGCATACTTCTTTGCATATATCCTCTAATAGCTAATAGCTAATGGCTAATGCACCATAAACTGAACAGAGGTTTAAACCATTTGCTTCAAGAGGGCATAGCAAAAGCGTATACAACTGAAATTTGCTTATTCAACTTTTCAAGGAAGGCGTTGCACTTGCATGAAAATATCTATTATTGCCGCTTCGTGGCAGCGTGTGGAATACATACATATTTAAGCCGCACTGGAATTACGGCCCAAATTCTGAATTCCTTCGATTTCTGAGATCGATTTTGCCGTTCCGGTGCATGTGTAATCCGGTTCCGATTTTTGAAGAAACCTCTCTGGTATATTATTAATGTATGTCTAACAATTAAAAGAAAAAGCAAGTATGCAGCAGCATCGGAAAATGATCGCCTAGGAAACATGACATCATGAAAGGTTATTTGCAGTTACATTAGGTCGATCTGCCTCTTTGACTGTGTAAATGAGAGAATAACAGCAAGCAAAAGATTAAGTAATTTACAACTCTGGATATTTGCGAACAAATCACTACAAAAGAATAATTAGGAATGAGATTTTAGAAAACGTCTCAGGTTTAGCGGAGATACTAATGGGTCGGACTTACTTCGCTTCAACCAAGCTGTCTTCCGGATTATGTTCCAGACGTATATCTTTTGAATGCTAACCCAAATAAGAATAAAAAATATATATAAACTCATTATACATGCAACAACGATTTCTGTAACAACGACTTCCATAAAGCGATTTCTGTAAATAGAGTTATGCAAAAAGCAGAAATTTAACAACGAAAAAATATTCCTTCCACCTGATTCAAGAGAGGCTAACGAGGGTGTATACAGCTGAAATTTGCATATGCTTCGCTTATTCTGGATACGAAAACATCCAAAGATTCCTGGATGATTCCTGCGTTTTCCTCAAAGTCATTCTTGGAAAAAATCCACTGCAAAGGAAGAGCCTCTGCTGCATCAGGATATGTTTTTAATCATACGCTGCGTTTGTTAAGAGCATAAAGAACACAAAATAAAAAATAAGCTTGTTTGAAAGAATAAATCAAATGAAAAATATGCCCACATAGAAAAAAAAGGGACTGGAAATGATGGTACAATGAAAAGGTGAGAAAAGGAGGTGTGAAGGACACAAATGAGATAAGACGATCGGTGATATGGGTAAAGATTTCTAGTGAGCCAACAAAGATTACAACAATTCGGGTGCTCCCAAACAACATATCATCGCATAGCGCGTGTCTCCACATTCCACTAAACTACACTAATATACATATTTACAATAGCACCAAATAATGCATCAAATCAGCAGCTACTTGCTATCACAATTAGCCATCTATGCAATGCATGTGAGCAAACACAGTGAAGTTGACGGATTTTCCTTGCAACGCTGTTAATATGGAATGCAAATTTCATCATTAACTATGCAAGAGGAGTAACTAGGAACAACAATTTGCAAAATTGAGCTCCTAGTTTGAAGATGTGGAGTTGTAACTCCGAAATATCTAGCTTTCAAGCGCAAAATATGAAAGTTCCACTTTCAAGAAAAAAAATCGACTATCGAATCGTAAATACTGAATGTGTGATTGCGAAATCTCAAATTCTCGATTTCGAAATGTCAAACTTTCGACTGCGAAAATTTGAATTGCAAATTTTTAATTCATATATTTACCGTTTGGAAATTCTAGAAAAAAAATGGAACAATATGAGCTAAAAATTTGCTACAAATGAATAAAATTGTTTGCAGCTCTCACATTAATCTAATTGTTTTTGAGGCACAATTATTTCCATCTTTTTTTTTCAATAAATCCCTATTATATTTCACTGTATTGATTATCGTTGCGTCATAAATTGTTCAGGCTCGAATACAGATCGCATCGCATAATCTCCAACAAGAAAACATCGATGAGGCAGATTTACGTACATAACTAAAAATACGTAGTGTAAAACGATGGCGCCTCACCTTGCACTTGGCATAGTGGAAATGAAGTGATGCTGCGATCGCGAGAAGAATATCACTCGATGCGAGAACCGCAACGCGACCTATCTGAAAGATATATCCTTTATATCACAACGAATTCAACACATCTGAAAGCAATAACTATAAATAAGTTTGAAGGCAATAAAAATTTCTGGTGGCCTAAACGAACGACTCCACCGAAGTGAATTCATCTGCCAGTAGTTTTCACACAATCGTTAGCCATTATCCACTCCACTATCTAATCATTCCCAATCTGTCGGATCTCTTACGATCCGAATAAATACTGATCGTTTTCTAGGATTTTGAGTATATGGTGCTATCTATAATAAGCGGTGACTCCAGCACACAACTTGAACGAGACGACATGCACGAATCACAAAACATGAGATGAGAAGAAACAATTCAACATGGATAATGGACTAATGATGCACGAGAATTCCTTTTATTCCAAAAAAAAATCATCTATTCTGATGGCATCAGTCTTTCTTATATCAACTATTTTGAAAATAAATCCATAATTCGATTTGTCTGTCGTTTGTGATAAAATCATCTCTCATTTATATAATTACAACAATGAGATCGTATTACTTACAACAATTAAGGGCATTTCGTTCATTAGATTATCTGTATGGGAAGTATTTCGTGCCAACCATATGAATTTCTCCCCTAAAATTGGATATACGCATTCCTTAATAATTTATATTTTGGATGTTTTCTTTCGAGTTATCGCGAAAAATACTTTTCAAATTTTTTTCCGAACATATAAATTTTCCACTCTTCTGAGCAATTATCCAACGCTTGCTCGGATGTATAGCATTATGAGATCCGCGTTGAAATTTTTCTTCAAATCTCTATAAGAATTTCATTTCAAGGAGTGTGGATAGAGAGAGAGAGGGGGAAAGAGGAAAAAAGAGGCCATTGGATGGGTTGTCTATGTCTGAAATGAAAGTTGCGATGATTTTTCTGCGGCGTTCTTCTATATTATATTCATTTCATTTTTACCCTCCCCCCCCCTCCCCCCACACCTACAGGAAAATGTTTGGCAGATTTCTATAGAATTAGTATGGATGAACCATTCGCACATTGTCGGTCGGTTGGCATATAAATGATGAAAGAGGAACTAGAAACAGGCAAGAGTTTTGTGATGCAAAAAAAAAAAACATATAGTGCTGAATCCATGACTCAGTACTGGTTGAAAAAATCATTAGTTTCCCGATCAACCGGTTAATGCACACCACACTCTTATTTACCTTAATTTAGAGATCGTAATATTTAGCAATAGGATTAAGGATCCGAGGAGAAGAAAACTTGTTGATCAGCCTAAGATACGAGAAAAAACAAACGGGAAATCCCAGAAATCGGCACATAAATGATGAAATATTTGTACACCTGCGCATTTTGACGCTCTACTGCATATAATGAACGTGAATATTGTTGCAAACATTTTACGCGCCCAAACAACCGCCTAAACATCATCGAATATGTGTCATTTTTCTGTTTAGCAATCAATCCAAAAGAAATATTTCAAAAAATCCCTAATTTCTTCTATTTTGCCTTTATTTTCATCATTTTCGTGCAGAAATTACTTCGTTCATTTAACTAAAATATAAGTGCACCTTTCTACACTTAGTGGAATAAAATGTCAGTGTATCTTTCTGGATTTAGTGGTTCATCGAAAAAACATTTGCACAAATGGAAATATATGTATATATGAGTTATTTGTTAATAGGAATGCTGCAGATCGGGATTGAGATGAATGTAACAATTGGTTTGAGTGAATTAATGCCTTTTAATAACGAAATGTATGATGTTGATCGATGGTGAAATTTTTTCTGGTCATGTGACATTGACTCAGAAATCTTTGATCCTATGCGATTTTTATGCAATAAGTTTTGCAATTGCACAAAAAAAAAATTGAATCCAGCACTAAATTTGCAATATCTTTTTTAATTGATCATTTGTATCATTTCATTGTTGTTACGCATTGAGTTCCTATTATAAAAATATTTATTTAATACTACAATCTATGTCAACGAGTTGAAAAACATTTTGCAAACTTTTTTGCACTCAAAATATTTTCCATTGCAGTATTTCAATTACCACAGCAATCATTTATTTCTCTTAATAAAGTTAGCCGTTTTCATGCTATCAGTTTTGCATCTCTAATTATCACAACTTCTTGTCGTAAATTTTTTGTGATGTTTCTTTCCAGGAAATGCCCTTTATAATATGGGTTTGAATTCAATCTAAGAGAAAATATTTGCCTCTGTGTTGATTGAAACAAATAATCTTTAATAAATACATTCCGCACCTCATAAATTTCACTGGCTTTAGATTTCAAGCCTTGGCCTTCGTGTAAAGTGGATTAGTCCACCATGCCGAACCCTCAGTCGGCTGAAGTATACAGCCTACCCAGTATTCATGTACTTAGAAGTAATGATGCTTGCAGAAATATGCTCTTTTGAGCATATTTGGGCAATGATAATAGTGACGATAACTTCTCGGACATAAAAATCGACTAGATTTCTTTAGGTTTATTGACAATGTGATAATTAATTGAATAATTGGAGTGAATGAAATTATTTGTTAACAATAAACGATTAATGAATACAATCGAAATAACACATACCGTTGAATTAAGCAATGCCCTAAACGATAACAAGAGCGCAGCAGCGAAATAATCACGACCCGCTCGAGCACGGCATTCGTTAAGCACATTGCGCAAACCGATTACGCCACCAAGTTTAACGAACTTCTGCACGAAACTGTAAATTTATCGCTATTAAATATTGTTTCAGCTGGCAGCAACAATTGACTCGTGATTCCTTTGTCAAGTGCTGCGACAATTAATGAATCCGATTGCCATCTACAATGTTCAGGTACAATTCCCATCGCATTCAAAGATTCTCAATGATGATTGCGATATGGCATACTCCACACTGAAACGAATTCAGCACAAGGCGTTAAGTGATTTCTATAGCAATTAGCAGAAGTGGGATGGAATGATCGAAGACAGCAAAGTAAAAAGCGTTCAGATTCTTTGGTTGTTGTAGTTCCAAATTGAGATGCTGCAAAATGTGAACATTTCTCTAATTAAGAAACTGATCAAAAAATTTTACAGTCTATCAATATTTGCCAAATAGTCTCTTCTATCATCGTATTTCGATTAAAGAGAAATTTATACACAGGATAAATGATGTGATTTTCATTGCATTTAAAATTAAATACTATAATAACATCAATAAGGCCATCTAAAGAAGTCACAAATGAAGTGAATGACGCCTCGATTGGCATCTTTCCAAATTCGCAAATATGTTTACTGGTGGTGTGATTAAACAAATGATCGAAATCTGACTGGATGTAAAAATTTGCTTAGTAAAACGACGACGAATTGTTTCAGCGATTAAATGTGAATTCTCTAGGCAAATAATTGTTCACTGAACTTAGGCATAGACAAAGAGATAAAAACACAATATATTCACCTTACTTACTGCAAACCTTGTTGAGCATAACGTATAACAGTACGATTTTTTTTAAAAAAATAGAATATAGTCACACAATTTTTGAATATATTTATCAGCCGAAAGAGAATCCAGTTCATTCGTTGCAAAGTTGATGAGTTATAGATAGTAAAAATTAAAATAGCGCTGAGAAAAGATTTAAAAACTTCAAAGATGGAATTTTTGATAGCACACCTGTTTGATTGTGTGCGTAATGCGACCGCAAGTGACTCGAAATTAGTGAGCATTTCCTCATTTTCGACGAAATTCGTCTCTTGTTCGTTGAGAATTCTAATAAATTCCGCGCATGACTTTAAGCCACCGAATTCGAATTTCTCCTGAATAAAAATTATCAATAAAACGAACCAATGAATAGAGAGAGTAAGTTTCATATTTAATTCAGTGCAAATTTTATAACAATCAAAGAAGAGCGATAGTGATCTGAGAGGAAATATTTTCTAGCAAGTCGTCAATCTATAAGATGATCAACTTGCTGCGTTAATATTTAAAAATAAATATGAATGCAAGTAAGTGAGGCTAAAGTTATATATGCCATATGGCAATTTAATTCATAGATTTGGATGGAACCTCTGAACAACTTCAAAAACTATTCGGAAGCTAAACACTATGGAATGACCTCCAGTATTGTCAGTGTGTTAGATGGATGGAAGGAATTGAATTGATCGAAATTGAAATGATCGGAATTGAACAGCATAACTCATTGAAATTAAAACTAGCTTCTTAAAGAGAGATGTTGAAAATGAAAAATAAACCAGAATATAACTAGTAATATAAAATTAATCCCAGTAAAAGAGATTAGCTTAGCGGGTAAATTGGTGGATGGATGTTTGTTGCATCAGGTTTAATGGAATGTGCGCAATGCGAAGTTGATTATAATCGTAGCCGGTGCTACTTACGCAACGAACAAACAACACACACGATATGACCACTCGACTGACAATTCAACATCAAACTTTTATTATACGACGATGAGTGCAAAATGCAAATCCAACGTTAAATTCATCATAGTGTGCTCAGTTATTATTATGTTACCGCAGAAAATTGCAAAAAAAAAGACCCGATTTCGTTGCTGATGGATGGTGTATATGCTTGAACTATCGAATATTTTTAAATTCACTAGCCAGTTTAATTAAATTTTACAAGTATAACAGACTCCATAATCCGAAATTGACCTTATTTAACCGCGTCTTTGATGTGTATTCATGATGGTTGACGACGAGATGATGGTTGATATTTCACAATGGGGCGAATAACGCCCGTGCAACATAATATTTTTTCTAGGCATAAAATGAAGAAAAGTCAACATATTCACTTCCGCAAACTGAAGAAATATAAAAGAATCTAGAGGAAATTATGCCCGAATAAATAAATGTCCTATTGTAATATAATGCATTGTTATTTGAATCGTATGAACATGAGACTTCCTGATATGCTAATTTTTGAGGAATGAGGAAGAAGGAGAAATACTGGTTTCGGTCTCTAATCTCTGAACATCATATCAAAAGAGGGATCATTCCAGTTACTATTATTTATACATTTCTTCATGAATGTGAGCTATCATAAGCCCTAAACGAATGCCATGCGAGCAAAATTCAAGTCTCATACCCGAATGATACTCTGCTCGGTAAGCATAAGCCATTTTTTCTCTATTGGCTGCTCGTAGAGATTCTTCTCTTTCTCGGGACTCAAATCCAGCTCGGCCTGCAATAAAACTGTCATCAAAGTCTACCATAAATGCTCCGCTTTCCTACTTTTAGTGAACTGAAATTGCCACACCTGACAAAAAGTATCATATCTCTTCACATAATCTCTGCTTCATCAACGAAGTGAACGATTGAGAGTGGAAACGCACGTTGATGGGTCGGAACAACGCATGCTTTTTGCAGCTTATTTACTTCAAAATGGCACATCGTGACATATCGGTATTTCAACCACATGTAGGCAAGCCCTATAGCCGATCACTCCTAGGTAATCACAAAAGCTAGACTGTAGCAAAGTCCGGAATTTTCCACAAGTGAACTGCAACCTCATCGACGGGTTGTCTTCATGCAATAAAAAGTTTCTTGTTTACTTCTCTAATACGCTTATAAAAACATCCTTGTGTATCTATATTATTTTTTTTCCCTTCAAAGTTTCATCTCTTTTTTTAAATATATATTCGCATTCGCTTATTTTTATTCTTATGAATATTTAAGTGATTTATTTGGACAAACTCTACAACACTTGGCTGCTCGCTCGCATAGGCGCCCTGATTCAGGGAAATTTGAAATGTTCCTCCGTAAGCGTTTCACATATGTGCTCTTCAGTTCTAAAACTCGTTCTCCCCTCCTCTCCCCCCCCCCCCCCCCCCTCCACATCTCTTCACTCCATTCCATTACGAAAAATCTCTCTCCAGAAATTTTTCGTGATGGAGGACTGGGAAGCAGAAGGGGGATACCATCAGCGCAGAAAACTTTTAGCGTTCTTTGGCTATCACAAACACAATAAATCGAATCGGTTTTTGAATTATTTCGAGATCTCAATGTTTTTCGTTCCCTTATTTATAAATGCCGTTGAGACGAATCTTTAAAAAATACAAAAATAAATGCAGACGATAATAATCAGCACTAACAATTTTATGGAAAATGCAAAGTTTTTTTACGGAAAGTCATAACTGCTTTCTGCATTTTTCACTTCGATCTCTCACTTTAAATTAACGATATGAATAACTTCATTAATGAGCGATCAATGCACTCGGATGATTTCTTCTCGTATTATTTATCTAAGCTAATGAGAGAAACAGTCGATGTTTAGCGTCTTCTCAAGAAAGGTTACTCGATCACAAGAATAAATATAAAATTATAGAAACAAATGTTAAAAGACAAATGTATTCATTGCGAGTTGTATATCATTTTTTTTTCTTTCTAATGAATCAAGACTCTTTATGAATAAACTTCGAAAATATATAAAAGAAAATAGGCAAAGTACCACAAATCGTGGAAATGCATCCTCAAGGTGATTCTTGTCGAGATTATCGGCATCAAGTGTGAAGACATGATTAATTCGCGAATGTTCTTGTGACGCATCTCTAGCTGCATTTGCTTGTTCTTTGTTCGACGTCAATTTGTTGAAACAACACATCGCTTTCTCGAAAAGCTCTTCGAACATCCTTCCTCAAATATAATTCCACTTAATTTTGTAGTCGCTTTAATCTGCATACATTCGCTAGCCGTGTCGGATAAAGTCTGAGCGGTTGAAGCGACTTGAACTCCCCATTTTTTGACCAATACCTTTTGAAAATCGGCCAGTATGTCTTTGACAGTATCTTTTCACCTTTGACATCGATGAAAGTCATGGAATTTTGGCTCTTCCCCACTCATTAATCACACGTTAAATGAATCGACGGGCAAAAAAACAGACTGATTGAAACCGTTCGACTGATCGAAGTTCGTAATATGCCTCTCATAGCGCTATCAATATAATGGATTAAAAGATAAATATTATTTAAATGAATATCAAAAGAATTGCATAAAATCATCCCCTATTCACTATTTACGGAAAATGCGAACAATTTGCTAGTCAATAGAGAAAGTGAACAACTTCATTAAAATATAGAAAGAAAAGTGAGAATAAAAAAAGAAAATTCTCGGCATTATAATTAGGAAAATCCATTAAAAAAGTACAAAAAAGAAAAATGCAAAAAGAAAATTTTTTTAATGAGTGAAAAAATTTGCGATAATAATAATATAATTAAGAAATCGCAAAAAAAATACAATAATAAAGCATAAAATATTGAAATATTGTTGAATTTCGGCCGATCATTTTCTTTGTTATATTCACACAATAGTGCATTAATAATTAAATTTATTATCTTAGTAGAAAATAAAATAACGATTGTTATTTTATCGTAATGAAAGAATAATCCATAATAATGAAAAGAGATATTCAATTTAGCCGTTTAATAAATTTAAATGTTTTTGTTAGCAAAAAAAAAATTCAAAAATTTCAAAATATTTGATCGGTAATAATTTGAAAGGTGGTTAATTTTTGATTTGCATCTAATTTTAAATTATGTCGATTTTTTTTTCGTAAGCATAATAATAAAGAAATATATTCGCATATAAATTTCTACTTTATAAATAAATTTATATTGTAATAATAGTAAAGCAAAAATTTAGATTAAACGAGTATATTCGGGCCAACGTGTAAACTAAAATCGATCATAACAACAACGATACGTACAACGAGGTCGAAATACGGTTATGATGAATTGCGGGTGGTGCATCGTGATATTCACCTCTCATGAGGTGAATATCATCATCGACTTTTTTTTTTATTCTCACCTTCTTCGATATCTATACGAGATAGATGAGGTTTTAGGCATTGAAATATTGCAATTTTATTACATTTCGGCTTCATTATTTTATGAGCTACAATATTTTTACATTTATCTACTGATGAATGAATAATTACACTAAACAGGTTTTTATTATGTCATTCATGGATAGAGTAGAGTTTAACAGCGGTTAAAAGTTAACACTAACTTATGAGTAAAAATGAAAATTGCGATGCATCAGAACTCTTCTTAACCAGTAAACGAATAGAATTATATAAATGTTTATGAGATAGTTATAGTGAAGTTCGATTTCAATCAAACGAGAGAAATTGCAAAATTCAATCTTGAGAAATTCAAAATGATGCAAAATTCAAAAAATACATCGAACTTGAGAAAATTGCAAATATTTTTTGCAAAGATATTATTCACCAAACTTTCAACTTTTTTTTTGAATTTGCAATCATAGCAAAAACACGAAAATAATAAAAATTTCCTAGCATAACAAAAATAAATGTAAGTGTTGGCGAATCAAATTTTTCAGCGCATATTTCGAGTCTAACATTAACGACGGTCGAAATTCTACTCCACCATTATCACTATAGACTTTGCATACCTGAGCTCTTAAATATTATCAAAAATTTGCATAAATCAGATATTGCATGTGAGATTATATTAAGAAATATTTACGCTAAACTACTGCAAACGATGAGTTATTGCGAATCGATGTAATTCAAATCAGAAAAGAAAATAAGATAATGGATTATATGCGTTATTATACATAATATTATATTATATACAAATAAGATATTATATGGGAAAATTTAGCCACGAAAATCATAGATAAGATAATGCTATGGAGCGTATGCGCATTGAATCGTTCCGAATAAACAGTCAACTTGAATGCATATATGCGAATCGCCGCAAATAGTAACCTTTGTTATGCATATCGTAATTATTACCCCTTTACAAATCTCCTTAACGCATCATGAAGCCTCATTGCATCAATGCCATTTGTGATCGTATTCAAAGGGCATCATTTCCTTTCGCATATATTAGTATTTCGTGAATAGTCGAATAACTTTAACACAAAAGATAATATGCAGCTAATTGATGAGCTCTTGGAATGTCTTGTAAAGGTGATCAATATACTTCTAGTAATTCATTTATGCACTATGAACACAAAAAGATATCATTGCAAAGATTGCATAGAGCAATGATACAGATTATTACTCGATGTACTGAATATAACAGGTGAACTAAAAATGAAGACAAAGAAACTTTTTTCGGGTGGAGAATGGGAAGGGAATTTAGAGGCCCAAACATAGTTAGTAGTAAGAGTGAGATGTTGGAAATATCTAACAAATTGCTCATGTTCATGAAAGTTTTGAGGTTATAATTCTATCGGGTTAGTTGCAGGAGCACGGCGGCTGTAATGTAGAAATTGTAAGTGAAACGAGACAACTCGTCCTTCCTTCCCCCCCCCCCTCCCTCCCTCCCCCCAGCGATCAACATAAAGGCAACCTTCATTGCTCGAAACGTCGACCCATGTCCGTCTTTGACCTCTGAATTTGATCAGTTTAACGGAACGTTCAAAGCTCTCATTTTTATCGTTTTATCTCGTAAACCTAAGATGTGATGAGTAAGTTTTATTAATTGTGGCGGCAAAATTCAAAATTGCACATTATTTTGCTCAACGCACTAAATTTAAATGTAGACGTGAAAGATACTTCAGAGATCGAACAGTATGAGTGAAATAGAAATTTACATAAAATTTTCGAATAACATAATAAACCAATTATTTATTTAAATTATGCCACATGAATTTTTTGCCATTAGAATTATTTTACCACATAGGAGTTTTTTATGTCAGATTTAGCTAAAGAAAAAGAATATGCCACGTAAAAATGATAATTATTTTTCAATGCTTCTAATAAAATATGCCATAGGAAGTAAAGAATGCCATTCGAAAATTTTGTTATTTTTTTCGAGGAATGACGTATAGATATTAAGAAGAGCGATGAATGCCTCTCATATTCGAACAACTACCATACATATGCATTACTCCAAATTGCTTCACTAATTATTGCGGTGAGAATTTATATGGATATCCATTTCGTTGTTGCATTAACTTTACAAATCACTACCTCTATTCACAACGCAGAATTATAACGTTGCATCCAAAAATTTTCTCTGTAATATTGCTAAGGATTACTAAAACTAGTTTTACTATAAATTACCGGTTTTACTACAAATCTTGCTATTAGTATTGGCTGTTGCTTCTAATATTGAAATATTTCCTATGTCTGCCTCTATTTCCGCAAACGTCTGCATAAATGAGTACTTTTTATACTTTCTATGAGGAGCAAAATACCGTGGTGTAAACAGACACTCCATTGCAGTGGCTATATTATTATATGCTGCACAAATGAGTCAACACAACACAAACGACCTAACGAAAGAACGTATTCTGAGTTACCTGGAGAAAACATAAAAATCTGCAGATGAAAAATATCTTATTGTTTCCTAACATTTCAGCTCAAGTTTATTTTTCCAGATATACTCTTTCATCGGCACTGGAGGCTTAACAGACCTCTTTGTGGCGGAAGCGTCATGGTTGAAAGAGTGGCGATCCCACAGGGGGTCATCATGCAATGGCATCAGATTATGCGCTAAAATCGGTTGCTTGTGGGTGCTGAAAGGCGACAAAAGGGCACTTGAATGCGGCAAAGTGCGTCTAAGATGCTGCACTCGACCATTTGGATACTGAGGAGGAAATGCGGCACTCGAATGCATTGCGGCTTCGTTTGCATGAAATTGATACAGTATAACGCTTTTGCACAACTCGAATAACCAATGGGAAGGTATAAATGGAGCAGCGGAAGCGTATGGATTAATAGAACTTAATTAAACGGTTGGATGTTTATTTCTGCATGAGCATTATCCAATAAGTCTTTCCGAACACAAGTAAATAATCGGCTCCCTCAAACAGGACCCTTATAACAGGACCCATCTATATAATAGGACGCTCAAAAGCTCAGTCATAATCGTTTTTTCTCCATCAGCTGCTATCACAAATTCATATCCAGGATTCAGGTGCTTAAACTCCCTGAAAGATGGTAAGTAACACACCGCATCACCGAATTTTTTTGCCATCTAACTTTGCCTCCTTTATCAACCTCTCCAGTAACCTTGAAGAATATTCAAAACGTCGCGCTATATGAAACAACCGCCTACTTTTAAATGATGACCCCTCTTCGCAAAGAGAACCATGTTGAATGCTTGCTTGTAAGTATACTCAGATTCTATTTTTAGGTACTCGTGAACTAAGCCTTTTGAGTGCTTGAGCGGAACATAGAAGTATTTATAAATTCGAATTAATTTCCAATCCAATTAATTCAAATACCTCATGGCCTTAGATGCTTACATAAACTCCTTGATTCTCATCGTTGATTGAATAAAAAGTAGTGAATGCGAAGAAATAGAAGGAAGAATATGATAAAATTAATCATTGTTGTATTAAAAGAATAAAAAAGAGAAGAGATTCGTAATGCAGTGTGGTGGAATAGAGAGAATTGATTTTGAGAAATTTATTAATGAGAAGGAAATAATTTTCATTTGCAATATTTTCTGAGACATATTTCTTCACCTCACTGAAAAAATACAAGAGTAGAAAAAATTTCCTATTGAATAAAAAATTCTCTTCTTTTAAAAAAAGTTCTAAACTTCTTCAGCCTTGTTTAGATTAGAGTTTAGATATCTCGTAGAGGAAAGATCTCCTTTCTTCCTGCTCTCTTGCAGAAAAAACAACTAATCTAGCAATAACAAAATTATGATCGATAGATGTCGGGAATGACAAAAATAGACAATAGTGTAATTCATATACTGGAACAAATAATCCTAATTCCTAATACAACTTGGACTCTTTAGAAACCATTAAAAATGAATTTAATTCATATACGCATATTATAAACTATAAATTCACCTTGAATTAAACGGCATCATCATTATTATTATTATTAGCAATACCATTATTAGCAATAAAAACCACAAAAGGGGTTCACGATGGAGGTTAACGTTCGTGAGTTTCGCTTTTTCATAGAATCTCTAATAATGTTGCATTTGAAAGTGGCAAACTTCGTGTTGACTTCGATCTCTCGACATTATTTTTCACTCACGTCCTCGTTGTTTGCATATTGAGTTTTGAATCGCACTAAAATTTCATTTACAAATAGAATATTAATGATTGAGGATAAATTACTGGGCATATTAAGCATTCATTAATCTCATCAAAACATGGAAAGAACAATAAATCTGATTAAGGAGAGATTAAACCTTAAGCAATTTGCTTGTGGTGGCGTATCTTTCGGCTCCACTTCACAATCGTCCCTCCCACCGCATCCCCTTGATACTGTAAATTTTTCGTGGAGAATATTGTTGAGGGAAGAAATTATGGAAGCGTTTCGAATTTTAGGACAGCGCATTCATCGTATTTACAGTGAAAGATGGATGTGCAGAATCTACGACTATTATATGCGCTCCATCGTTGTGAGGTAACTTTTGTTGTCGATACCCTCATTACGTCACGGGAACTAGTACACGTCGATTGTTGTATTATTTATGATTTCCCGATAGAACGATTAACGACGCCAAACTACCACCTAAAGAGTTTTGGTAGGGTATTTAAGGTGGTTAATTGAAAAACTAGAAGCAAATATTTGAGAAAAATTTCACTTGAACTCTTCAAGTGTCATTTCTTTCCGCATTCAATACAAAAATATGAATCGTAAATATTCAACAAACAAAAAGCAGCAATAATTCATAAAGATCGGTGCTTGATATCAACATTAACGCAACTGCACCTATTATTAAACAATACACTCGCTTCAAAATCTCCGTTTTTCCTAAAATCCCTTCCCTTTCTAAGAAATCGCATTTTTTTAATTGATGATTGAAACCGATCCTCCCTCCCCTTCGACCCAACAGCGATTAACTCAAGAAATTCCAGCATATTCTCTTTGTGCTTTCAAAAAAATTCCACCTATAGATTTGAATTTTAAAGCTCTGATTGAATTGTGTCGCTTTGATGACCTAATGACAGAGTTTTTTAAAATCTGCTCGATATTTTAAGGCTCTTAAATGATGTGCCTATTTTTGCTCACTTTTCCGAACTCCTTCTTGAATTATTTGGTGATTTCATGTACCGCTTTGTTGAAGACAATAGTCGAAGAACCGATAGGTCAATACAATAGGTATTGCGATGCAAAGATGTCATTATTATCCACTATGCATATGGCTATACTTAACAATCATACCTTACGTTTATCAGCGATAACGTCTTATGTAGTCCTTTAAAAGAAAAGAATAAAATATCGAAGAAAATAATAATTGAATAAGATTGTATAAAGCAGAGAATAAAACATTCACCTTAACAATCTTTTACTGTGTTATTTATTATCAATAGTTCATCTTGACAACTAATTCATAATACATTCGTCTATAAACGTTTCACAGAAATTTACCAATAGTTAATGTTCCTACGGATATCAGAGCTAATCCAACGCTATTTCCTTTAAAGCGGAGGTCAAGGAAGCCGAAACAAACAAAGACACAAACAACTGAAGCTGAAAGTTTTGACAGGTGAATTTTTTCAACTGATGAAATAAGAGACATATAGACAGAATTTCTAAGTTTGGAAAAGATAATTATCTGGGATCATCCAAACGGAAGAATTATTGAAAAAGATTGAGAATTTTGAGAGAAAAACTTTCACTAATCAATGAAAAACATGTTATATGAATTTAGGAAAAAAAAATACTCTGGGAAATTTTTGATACGATCATACGAAACTCATACTTCATCACACACACACGGCACACACACACACACACACACACACACACACACACACGCGCACACACACACACACACACACACACACACACACACACACACACACACACACACACACACACACACACACACACACACACACACACACACGCGCACACACACACACACGCGCACACACACACACACACGCACACACACACACACACACACACACACACACACACACATGCATAACCTCGCAATTCAAGAAAATCATACAATTATTGCTATGATTTAGTGAAATTCTTTGATCTATTGCAGTATATTAAAATTTGCATATATTTCGCAGAACGCTCGCAAACGTTTTATAAATACGAATCTCTGTAAATTACTCGACAAAAAGTTTTTTTCACATTTCGTTAGTGCTCAATGGTTCTGCAACGAATTAAACATGCCTATTGAGCCTCAACTGCTGAATAGATCTAAAGCTTCGATTGTTCGCTCTATTCGACATATGGCACACCTTTTGAATTTGGAGCGTTAAACAAAACAGTTGAAGTTGTCAAATTTTCCACTATTTATCTCTTAATTTACATGATATTTGTGGTATTATTTAGGTTTTTGATCATTCATGAAACCGGCCTGTAAGAAGAATGACGGAAATGCATCAGTCTATGCAGAGGAATAATGATAAAATCATTAGTCATGTGGCAAGGTAAGAAACGTCTTATAATAATGTTTATTAGAACTTCATAGGGAACGTACCCACAATCTTGAGTTATAGGATGCAAAGTTGCACAGCAAATTACGGTTAATAGCCAAACAGTTTTCGTTGATCGGATCAGAGGACATTATATATGAAGAGACCTTACGTTCAACGGGAACCTAGTTTCTAATTGTTGTAAGCAGCGCTCGGCCACTCGACTACACACCAATTTAACAGCACGCTCATATACCAATGACAAGCTCGTACAGTGCCTCCAATTATTCAGTCATAGTTAAATATTGAATAAAAAGCTCATAGGTCAAAATTTGGTCGCGTCAGACGTTTTTGGATTGACAAGACCTATAAAATACGTGAATATTTAAGTTGCAAATCGGTAAATGAGGTGAGCCATTGTTTGAATGATCTCTCGACGAGCAATTATCGGTGGATTCAAAGGAATGATATAACGATCGGAAGGCAAGAATGGAGTCCATGAACTATTTTGATATATTCGGGTTCGGTCACAATCGCTGACCTCGGCCTATCCTCGTGAAATGCAAATTTTGTGCGAACACCTAATTGCGGCAAACATCGAAGACAAAGCATACAACGTCCTTGGACCATTGAGATACATCTGCGAATGGATTGAGCGCTAAGCGAACGAGGCAATCACAACAAGGACACGTCGAATAGTCAGTAAATCCAAATTGCTTGCTTCATTCAAAAGCAGCAAAATCTATATTCATCTCATCATGACCAATACAAATACCTCAGTAAAAGCGATGTCCTATAAAAAACGTGGCATGGAATTTTTTATTAATTGAAAATACTTCCTATCGCACAATGGCACGTTGATCTATCATTTAATAATGCGATAAGGAAATTATAGCAAGATTCTAATTTAATCACTTTTATGGCATATTTCTGTTTCAAAAAAATTAAAACAATGTACATATTATTTAAATTTATATAGAAATATCACGTATCATTATTCGCTCCTTATCACCGCTCATCAACCTGTCGCACAAAAGTACAGCAGTGAATTTAACGGGCTGTCGATGGCCAGTCGCCAGGCGGTTTCCTCGTCATATTTCTTCCAATCAACTTTTAGAACCGCTGCCTACGCCAAAAACGATAACAACTCAAATGTTGTTGTATATGCTATTAACTAGATACAATATGATGCGATGGCAATGACTGGAGCTGCTATTTGGGAATAAAGAATCAAGGAACCTAGAAGTTCGGATTGCCCGAATTTGTAGATCTTCCGAATGAGGACTTCTCGGAACTGAACTCTCCTGGCGACTAATACTTTCGAGATGTTGCGCTCATCATTGAGAGCCGAGTTAACGCAACGCCTCAACAGGAACTCTACTTATTCGTCAAAATTTGTTAGTCGACTCTTTGAACGCCGATCTATGAGCCCTCTTGTGTTCCAACACCAGAAAATAGCCGGGCATTTTAAATTGCTGAGCTTCAATTGAAGAATTTGAAAGTTTTCAAATCCTATATTTTATTTGGAAAGTACAGTCTCAGAAAAGCTGATAGATTCGATCAGAATTAGGAAATTTAGAGTTGCTTTACGTTAGCGAGCATAATAGAAATTGCCTTGTGAAGTGAAGTTGAAAGTTTATTCCTTTGGCCACAATTTGTGGTGGCCAAGAGGAGGTCATACTTTTCAAATGAGGTCAAGCAGAGTCCATTTCGTTGCCTGAGGTCAACAAATATTCGGCTACTTTGAATTAAAACATCAAAAAATGTTCAAATAAATATTGCCTGTAATTTAGTGTAAGGTTTTCAAATTTCCCACTATTTGAATTCGAAAGTCGATTTTATTAGTAGTGGAGACCTTCCATCAAATCAAATGGCACAGTATAAATATAATATTTTGGCTTTTACAGATTATAAAAAAATGAAAATACTTTTGTATATTTATTTAAATATATTGAATAAAAAGTGAACAATCATCGAATTTGTGATGTAAAGATATAAGCGAAAGGATGAGAAGGATGTAAAGAGGAATGTAGAATGGGGAAGAGAGATGATTAGAGGGTGGGAGGGCGTATGGTGCTGCATTCAGGATTAGGGCTACACTAAGCCGCCTCGCAATACAACACCCCTCATCGACGTCATTCTCGCCATCTAATTCACGCCATATTCACAAAAATGCAGCTGCTCTTTCATGTTTCATGTCAGCACTTGATATAATCGTTGTCGGTGGAGTGGGAGGGAGAGGGAGAGGAGAGGCTACAATGACTTCAAGAGGCGGAGGGGGTGAGGAGTTCGCGAACTTCCGAATCAGAGTAACTTGAACAGTGAGAACCTGAAAATGCCTTGTTCAAAACTATGACCGCATTTTTCCTAATGGCTTACTCCCAGTAACATATATGAAACTACTGCAATTTCGTTGTGCGAAAATAGCCTTTTTTACACGGTCAGCGGGTGAAATCGATTCACAATAGCGATCAAATCTCTCTTTACGAAACACTGAAAGCCAAAAGCTTAAAGGACCATTTTTGAATCCGAGTTTTCTCCTGACGCTTCAATAGTTCAATTAATTGCGAAACGTGAGTACGCCATCTCTGCAGTCTTTCGAGACGTGTATCCAGCGGATTTAAATTTGTCTAAGGTCTTTGAGTCGATCTCAGTTTTAAATAACACAATATATACGAGATGTCGGCGCTCTAGCCACGAGCCTAATTCCTTTTTTACATCCGTTGAATAGAAATCGTCACAAAGAAGCATTTTTAGCTCGGCGAATGCTCAATTTTAAGTGCTTGCGACGTGTCACCAAATGGATTATGCTCGAAAGCTGAACTCGCTGAGAAGTTAATTTGCATATTTAAACAAAACTCACTCGATATTAAAAAGACCTTGCTTTACTACTCAATGATGAGCTCACGACGAACATCGTACAGACGTAGTGACGAATTTTAAAGGTCTCATTCCCTTGAATAGTCCTATTTAAAGATGTGCCCTTTCGCATACAAAAGTTGGCAGTAAATTTTTTGCCGAATTCTCAAACGACATACGACGAACAACGTTTATTTCTTGCATCGTTTCGTCGTCATCATAAAATTCTACGTTTGTATAAGCGAAAATATAGCGAAACGAGCCGTTGTATCGCATCATTGAGGACGATCGAAAAACCGGTAAGCAAAGCACACCTCATTCCACATCCTCATGTACACAATAGATCGTTCATGAAACGCAACGCTGATTTTTGTCGCATAGAAAGCATTGGAAGCGAGTCGAGGCAGGAAGCGGAAACGAGTCGAATGTTAGGTGTATGTGACGATACCATCCAGGTAACTCTCGTAAAAACGACTATTCTTTTATTGCTACGACGGCAGTGTGGGCAACGTGATGACCGAAGCACAACGAAAAATCCCACTTGATTGACTCTTTACATATTAGTGATGTTGAGTGGGTAAATTTACACTAACCTGTGCACTATTAGCTGTACTGAAAAACAACAATACTACACCTAGCTAAGGTAAACAGTAAAGTATTTTGTCCACCAAGAGGTCACTTAGACTTGGCGAGTAACTATGTCTCTGTATTACAGTTACCAAACGGGCAACAAATATTTAGTGAATTATTTGGAGCAAATCTGTTAGAACAAGTAAATTTAAAGAAACTAGGAGTAACCTAATGTCTACAGGTTTATTCTTGCAAATTACAGGTAACATACCTAATAAAATGATGAGCAAAAATACCTCGAATTAGCTGTAATAAATAAAAATTAAGTCGATAATTTAATTTTTTCACATATGAATATAAACTAATTTATTTCCAAATTTAGTTACTATTTACTAAGTGTTTTTAGTATCACTAAATGAGAAACTTTTATTAATGGCTCGGGAATATCTATAATTCAAAAAAATCAAATTCAAAACCGATAACACTCTTAAATCACTTTTTTTTTGAATAGATAAGTATTTTAATGCAACCGTATTGAAGTCATTTGAATGCTAAGTATAAGAGAAAATATTTGATCAATTTGTTTCATCGTTTAAGCAGCGTATTATTCAGAGACAAATCTCTCGACGGTATACACCTCAGCGGGCGTTTTTTAGCAATAAATTGTGTGCTACTTTTTTGTATACATAGAGATTTAGTGTAATCACTACAACAAAAAACATTAGTTTTCTGTGTTTTATAAAACGATCAAAGTGCTTACACAATAACCAGTCCAGCAATGGCTATTTAATGACTGTAAGACTCGATATCGTCGTTGAACTTCATTTTGAGATGAATTTGATGAAGCAAAACAGTTAGAAAAAAACTTAGTGCTATAGAAATATATTTCGTTTTAAATTCTGAACTTTAGAAGTTTTTTGCAATCTTCCCTTCCTCCTATCTTCTTTTCTTTTTTTCCCGAATAACAGTCTTATAGTTTCGGAGCCGGAATTGTTCGAAGCTAAATGATATATCACAATGTTATTGCCTATGTAGAGGAATATGAAATTGAAGAAGCAATTAGAAATATTGCTGACTAATATATTTGCTCTCTAAAACGTTCGTTTAAATGAAGAAAATTCTTTCATCGTTTTCGATCGATCACATTCATGCGATTCGTTTTTTTTTTACTAACTATCCTGAAATTAAGAGATACTAAGAAAGCAACTTCATTGCAGTGGAATTTTTTGCGCTTCAATGATTTAGAAAATGAGTTCGTTGGCGTTTGCAACAGAAACAACTACTAAAATAACTAGAACAAATGAAGAAACCCATCCGGATGAAATGATTGCATATATACTTTTCCATCCTCTTCACATGACCAATCAATTTCATAGGCTGTCAATAAAAAAATAAAAATTTAGAGAATAATAACTCCATAATTTAATTGACCTAATTGCTCACATTGTGACTTCGTCTAATATAAAGTAAAAATCATATTTGAATAAATGTATATAAATATAAAACGCAAATTTTTTTAGCCCATTTTATTACTCAATACTCTTTTCGGCATTGATGAATTAAAGTGAACTAAGATAATCGAGGTCACTCTATCACTATTATAAATCAAATCTCGTACGCTTTTGATCTTCTATGGTTCCCGAATTGAAACTATCAGAGAGATACAGATTGACGCATATATAAATACGCACAGCCATGTCATTGCTGTAATCTCATTTGCAAAGCAAATCATTCTTTAAAAAAACCACTCATTTCATATGCGATCCTCGCATCGAAACTTTTCATTCTTAGTCAATAAAAGCAAGCATTCTCACCGAAAGGCTGAATTGAAGGATGCAACCGGATGGTACAACTTAATTGAAACATCCATGAGGTGTGATTATTATGCGATATGGTAGTGGTTGATTGGGTATGAGAGAATTGATAAAACAACAAGTGATGCGACTTAGTTTGCAATGGATTTGAGTAGAATCTGTGGTTTAGATCGTTTCCCGAATATCGTAAAAATGACATTTTTAGTAGTGATACTCGTCAACAGACTGCTCATTGATAATCCACTCATGGCAATGCACCGTCAAAGATGTGTTTTGCATTTTATGCAAAATTTTCTGGATTGAATGCAATAAAATGCAAACTATATTGTTTACACTCCCATATTGCAAATATCCAATATGCAGTGTGAAGCCATTCTACTAGAATTTCGGTGCATAGGACTGTTTATTAATGCACAGCTGTCGTGCACAAAAAATCGTTCGCCGTGTCGGCGATGTGCGCTTCGCTATTCGCTTGTTGGACAGCTGCCGAAATAGTGTCCCCCCTTCGAGGAAGCGCTCTTTGACAGCGACATGCATCGACCTCATATGCAGTATTTCGTATATTTACATTAATTTGCATGAAATAACCAAGGCCACAGAAAAACGGGGTGAGAGAGGGTCAGAGGGGTTGAAAAAAACCTTATGTAAAAATCCAAGCAGAATCGGCGACCACTTTTGCATGCAAACTTTGGAATCAGACAGCCAAGCATAAACGCAAATGTCATTTCCGTGCTTAAACTCTCTGAATGTTAATAATGTTTTCGTTCTTTGTTCTCGCAATCGCCGACCACTTAGTTTTGCGACTCACTTTCGTCAACGTTTATAATGTTTTCGTTCTCGCTGTTCTATCACTAATTGCGCTACTCAGCGAACGAATCATCAAAAGTGAGCACTTTTATGCAAATTTTGCGATGATTTCATTGTTGCCAATATTATCAATTTGTGATAAATGATAAATGCAAAAATTGAAGAGAAATTATCACTAAAGAATTGCTCATTTGAAACATTTAAAAATCGAGAGAGATAAATAAAAGTCAATCAATTAAATTGAAATGCAAAATTTCTTTTAGATGCTCAAAAATCTATTCATTAGAGTGCTAATATATGTGTTATTTTTTAATAAAGAAATGATTTCATGCGTTCTTCATCGCTATGATCATATTTTTTTAATTTTTTTTCCTATACTATTGTATTTGGCCAAAGCAATCAATTACATTGAATTCTTAGTGAATACAAGCACTAATAGAGATAAAGAAAATTCCCTTGAAAACTCTCTTATGGATCTCATTTATCAATTATAAAAATTACAAAAGTTTTTTTCTTGTTGATCATAAATGAGTGGAATAAAATATATACGCAAATAAGTGCGCACATCGATCCTTATGAAACATAAGCCATTTGTGTGAATCATGCAAAAACGTTTCAAATTAACGTTGTTCGTCGTACATTTAAATGCAACATTTAATCATCAATAACTCATCCTATGAAATTGTGTTCGATAACATTTTCAATCAAATATTGAATACGATTTGCAAAACTATACAAATAAATAAATTATTGCAAAATCTAATGCAAAAGTTGCATCTAATGCAAAAATAATATCTAATTGCAAAATGCAAATATTGTTGATGCCACTTAAAATATCCTCGATATAGTTGTCTATCATGCAATAGTCAATTAATAATTCAACATATTCAACTAAAGCATTAAATTATCACCATAGTGGAAAATGATTCTTTTTGAGGAAGTGATTTTATCTCTAATATGTTTACTTGAGAACATTTGTGCTCGGAGAATGCAACCGTCCATTTTTTTTTTTAAAGCGAAGCAATACCATTCTGAAAGGTATTATAAAAGGTTTTTTTTGCTCATTCCATTTTCTAGAAAAATAAATGAATAATTTTCCATTTATTATAGTTTTTTCTATTTTTATGTCGCAATTAAAAGTTGCACTCTCAGCAATAATTATTGAAGATTTGAGTTAGAATTTGAAAGCAATGCATATGCAAATTATAGCACAATTAAACGAAAAACGTTGATACATCAAAGTCAGCTATAGTTGCTGCAATACTTTGGCGAATATAAATTTCAACGTGTTTATCGTTTAATTATTAGCGTCTTAGTATGCAATTTCATTTAAACCATATTTTATCTTTTTTTTTTTGCATTATACGATATCAGAGAATTACAAAACATTAGAGCTATCAGTAAGTGTTATGACTAACAAAAAAAAAAGTGTTAATATAATACGTTCCTTTGCTACGTCTAACAATTGCCGAAACTTCTCACATTCTGCATAATAACACTAAAAAATTTGCTCCTATGCAAATCCACAATCGAATGCTATTAAATAGCAATTGTTTACTAATGCCTTATGTATCAGATATCTTTCATATTTACCGTATGACTCTCACTCACAATATTTGACCATAAAGCTCTATAAACCCTTTACGGTAATAAATCTGCAAAATAAGAACAATAATATTTGAACTTCTCATTGGAGAAGGACGATCGAAATAAATCTACTGTCTCTTTGAGCTTTCTGAGCTAATCTATTCTAAGAATCCAGAACATCATCATCAGATGGAACAGTAAAACGTACCTTCAGTGTATTCAGCAATTAGAATGCTGCAGTGAAACGTTTGTTAACGAAGAGATGACACTCACACAACGTGTTCGCGACACTCGGCATGTTCATGACATTCAGGACGTTCGAGACACCCATGGTTCTCGGGACCTCCAAGACACTGATATCCAGGAAAATAGCAAGTTCACGGTGGTATATGAGGTGGTTTACGAAGCGAGATAAAGGAGGAATGTGTCGTTTGCACCACTCCTACTACCAAGAGAGAGAGGATCATGCTCACGGATCCTAGTACAAGTTTTTCAATCTTTAGCAAACATTTTCGTTATTGAACCTACCATTTCGTCAAAGGCAAAGAAGTACTTCGCCAAGAATGTCAATCGTTGTCCAAGCGGTAACCAATTCAAGTAAGCGTTGATGACAAACACTTCAGTCAGACAGCTGGCAGAACAACATTTCGAGTCGTAAATCATCATAACAAATGTTAAGCGTCCACCTTTTCTATCGATTTACGCCAGGTGACTTCCAAATTACTTTACTATCGAGTAATCGGCTTTGGCAGTAAAGTAATTTGAAAGTCAGACTATATTTCATGGTAATAAATGGGAAATATAACGTTTCTATACCAACTGATCAGCGAAATTTTCACTGAGTGTTGATGTGATTTTGACGATATCAGTCTTTTCTTGTGATAATATCCGAAAATTGATGACGCTCTCTCAATGTGATGATGCAACATTTCCGTTACGAACATCACACCACCGATTGAAATAAAGAAAGAGAACTTGTTGAAATCGGCAATTATTTCGACCGATCTTCCGATTATTTTGCACAAAAAAACACGATAAAAGTGAACAATTATGGAATTAAATTGTGCTAAATTGCTATGCGCACATAAGCGCTAATCTAAGCTCACCCTCCGCTAAAGTGCTGACTTATAAATAATGCAACTCAAAAGAATACTGCACGCTCAGGATGTTTCAGCATTTTAAAACACTTATTTATACATGCTTTAAATCCATCGTTTGTTTCCTCAGACCGACCGACCCATCCATTCTATTTATTCGTACTTAGTTATATTTACTGCTACTTGTAATCTATTTGCTTCTATTTGCATTAAAATCGTCCATCATCTGCTCTCCACCCTCTCATATTGCCCAGAAATTGCTCCACCAACTGATATCCACCGAAATGATCGAGGCAATTCTGTGGGCCTAATTGGTGACTGAAAAATGAGTATGAATTTGAATATGCACTGTAAATATACCGCACTGTCTGACGTACTTAAGTAATAACGTAAATACTAGATCCCACAAAATATAAGTGAAATAACTGACCATTCCCAACTACTTTCACTTCCACCCGATATTTTCCTCAAACCTTAGTTCCATTGTTTCAATGCAGCAACAAGTACAACTAAGAGCCGTATATGCAGCACTGGAATGCACAAATTTTGGTCGCATATGCTTACTAAATGCAAAACATTCGGCGATACCGTAGAATTTAAATTATTATATCCACCGGACGCTACGATCCATATCAACAGAATCGCCGGAAAACACCGATAGAGGTGCAAGACAGCCTTTCATCAAAGGACTTGAAACATCTGACGTCAAGAGCGGCTCAGAGATAAACTATCACTGACTAAATTTGAACGACTTTAGACGTCAACAACCGGACAATCTTCGGTAAATTTCACAGTCGCCTCCACAGAGCACCTCCCCCTTTTGAACACAGACAGCTGACTTTGCATCGACAAAGCATGCACACCGCACTCCACAATGAGATATACCAAATCACCAAACGATATGACATTTTATTTGTATTGAATTGAACACGATATTTGCATACTCTAGACGAGACCTTCTGAAATGAGTCACCCAGGACGACGAACGAAAGAGCGAATGTGTCTCCTTATTGCAAAAGAGTCGGAATATTCCACAAAACTCGTATGATAGATAGATAAAGCAGCAGATTTTAAAGAAAAAACACAATGCAATGTGGCTTTTGGATGATCTTATAAATTGGCAGTATAAAACCGTCGCCTCTTCACTTAGTCAACGTTGGTACTTTCTTGAAGTACCGAACGATTGCAAATTCTTGAAGACCTCTCAACCATCAAGACGATCGCCAAAATCAGATTTCAATCCGTAACGCTTTTCGAAATCTCGTTTAGCATTCAGCACTTCACTCTCCAAACCCGGCGAAAACCTACAGCCTCATATATGTAAGCAGTGATGAGTGTCCGGTACCCATAATGGAGGGGAAGAGGAAGAAAAAGAGGTCCGGGTAAAGACCTCCTCACCATCGAAAGAAGTCATTTCGCTCAAAAATGATGCTATCCGAATAAACTCTAAAACATTCAAAATAGGCTTCTCCTCCTTATACCACCTTTACGACTACAACACCATACGGTTGAAGATCATTCCATAAATCATAAAATGTATATAGAAAGAGAAAATTAAAGAAATGCGTTTGAAAATTAAAAAAAACACACACATGGAGAGATCGAAACACCTCTAATAGAGAATTTATTACGAATAAGAGCTTTTCACCAGCAATGGCCACTAGACGTTGCATATACTCACAGAAGGGTGTCTAATCGAAAGGTGGGAATAACATCGAAAACGAAGCATTTCAGTGGCCAGTTCCACTTCAATATGTATATAAATGAGAAGAAATAAGCGAAGACGCGAAACTGTTCTGTAGGGAATGTCATTCTGAGCACGTAGGCATAAAAACAACGGCATGCCCTCTGAACAGGCATAATAAAACGTGCACAGAGACCGAAATGCACAATACATGCTGCCCAAAATGAAATAAATTGTGCATTCTGTTTTGTACATGTACACATAACCAGCTCATATGCATTGCTTATTACACGATTCTCATGGCTATAAACGATTCTAGTTATAAATGAAGCCAAGGGGAAAAAGACACTGATTCTTGAAATCCTAGTGAGCAGAACTCCCTCCTCTGGAGCAAGATGAAGAGGTTAATTACCCCCTCCCCCCCCCCCCCCGTTCTGCCTCTGAAATTACTTAAACGTCGTCAGTCGGCTGCAGTGACTACTGCAGGCATGCTAGAAACCCCAGCCAATAAACATAAAATTGTCAAAATTTCCAACTTGGCTCCACTTATGTCATCTATCTATTGAACCCTATTAAAAGCAAATTTACAGCGTAAAAGAAAGCATTACAAAGTAAGAAAAAAATAAAGAGGTAAGGATATTAAAGTCAATTGAAATTAAAAAAAGAAAACATCAGGTACAATTGCACCTCGGAAGAATCGAAATCACCTTTTAAAAGACGGCATTAAACTTGGCGCGTAGTAGATATTTTATTTCGATTTGCGATACGTCATATACGATAAATCTGAAAGAGCAGCCGTAATGCCAAAAGAAGCAGCGAATCCTTCAATGATTTGATGTCACCAACAATGGATGGCAAGGAAAACTGCACTTCCATCAGCTCATTTAAAGTATAGCGTTCGAATGCATCAATAAAACTTGAAGTACTAAAAAACAACTTCAAATATTACCATACTAACTTCAACAATAATGCGACGCCAAGTGAAGTGCTCGAATAATCTGGCCATATTTTGCACTCTATTTATCAATACGTTCTAAATCTTGCGGCTAAGACTTAAAAATATGAAATCGATAAAGGAGTTGCTAAAAGCAGTGAATCCGGTACCACTTCAATATCGGTGAAAATCCCAATGATAGCTAGCTAAACGCTTAGAACACCATGAAAACATCTTTGACAGCAGTATATCATCATCGATTACCGCGAAAAGAACTAATAATGGCAGCAAAGTACTCCGGCTTCAGTTCTAATATGTAAAGTTGACAAGTGTCCTAAGTGGGAGATGATATGCGCTGCACTCTTATGCCAAAATAAGAAAACGTGATAAGCGCACACATAGTGATGCGGTTACTTGCAAAAGCATTTTACTTGGGGGTGGGGGAGGCAAGGTGGGGAGGGGGGGGGCAGGGAACTGGAGATGAGAGAAGAGGATGATTGTGGTGGTTTTAATCTAAAGCCTACCGTATTTGTGGTTCACAAACTCAAACCTCAACCACTATAATGCCTGAGCTTATGCATTGCCGATCATCGAATACTTTGATGGTATCAATGAGCTTTTGTTTTTTGTCACTATTCTCGAAATGCAATGCAGAACAAGCTTATCTCTGTGCTCATATATGCTTCTTTTCTAACAACTCTTCAGGTATAAGGAGACGCGAAATTTACTACACATGATTTCCAACTCAAATAAACCCCGAGCTTCAATTTCGGTTTCCCGATTTTGATGGCAACAGTTCACAGTACCACTGTCACGATAGTCAACATCAACCATTAAACAAGTGAAGTCCCACATGTATTATTTTTTGTTAGTGTTGTAATATCGAATCAAAACGAACCTGATTCCAACTATATCCGTTTAGGTGTATTAACTGGCAACAATAAGCAGTAGTGTATCTGCCTCTGAGATTTTTCAACTTCAGAAGTAATTCAACTATAAAAGGTTTACCATACAATTTTTCTAACTCACTTCTCCATTAGTTTTCACTGAAAATAATAATCCTATCCGATCTTTTCAATTTTTTTCCTTGAAATTCAATATTACATCCGGAAAAATTCCTTACGCTCGTCCACCCGATAGAATTTCTGAAATAATAACTTTCAAAATAAGTGCCACTTCAGCCATAGATGGATTCCAAAAAAAGGATGCAAAAACACTCGAAGGAACATACTCATTATAAAGAAGAGAGAGATCGGTTCTCTTCGAATCAATCGGCTTCCCCATAGGAATGGTGACTCCCTCATCGGTGACATATGCCTGTGTCGGATCTGGGATCGTTCTACCAACACCTATAAGAATAGATTATTTAACCAACCTCACAACATAAGTTATGCACTTGAAAGTTCACACTTTCTGCTCACGGAGTGCTAAATTACTCGCAGAAATTCGGCGCTCGACGTGAAATCTTGATAATTAACGATTGCATATATTTCTATCCCTTCATTCCCATAATGTAAGGTTTCGTTTCACAATATGAATTTTTCAGCAGATGACTTATAGTGCCACCTTTCACAGTGAATCGCAAATGTCATGGTTATGACTAGATTGTCTCGAATGAAATTAGAGGAATTTCCTTCTCCTTCTCTCCCCTTCCCCCTTTAGATTTACTCAAGCGAAAACAGGAATAAGGACACACCTTTGCAACTGTGTTTGCCTTTTCTTAACTTGGTGATAGACTTGGCTTGTGTTTCCTCTTGCATTTCACCAAGAGCGACATCACACAGCAATAAAAATCCTTCCTTGTTGAGTGCATAGCAATAATTCGCTGATTTTGAGACCATATCAGCGAAATATACACCTTTGCCGAACATATAACCAGTCTATAAATATGAGTATATAAAGCTTTCAATATCTTGCAGTACCTCAATCGGTCTTTCCTTTCTGCCTCCCGAATGGCGAACAATTCACATAACTATGCAAGTCGGCGGAGCCAAAATAATGAAGGGGAAATTTAGATAATGCCGCTCTTTAAAATAGCAATGTCCTGTTTCACTTTCTTATTCTGCTCCGTCCACCATTTCCCTATAAGCATTTCCTTTCTATTCCAGTAAAGTTTTCGATAAAGAATTTTGTTCAATTCTTGCTCTAAATTGCTCTCTTTTCAACTATTCAATCACAATAAGCGACGAAACAAACAAATATGAATATGAAATACGCAAAAATCTATGACGACTGGTGGGCTGACACGATTACGCTTTAAAGTATACATTCAACGAGAGCAACCACTTGCATAAAAAAAGCTCTAAGAACGTCAAGACGCATCGGCTAGTAAAAATGAACAATTCGTTACCTTGCGAAATACGTTTTAAACCCGGCTGATTTGCTTTGTAATTATTCTGTTTTCGTAAATATCCTGTTCGGGCTCTTTGGAATAGAAAACGGTACAGAGAATAAGGAACATCAATATCTGAACATTTCTCCTACCAATATTTAGCAGTTATCAGATCAGCTCAAATGACTGCCACTGTTCATACAATAGCGAGCGGCTACTGACAACTGAACACTCCGATCGACCGCGGTAGCGAATTGATTGCACAGTCAGAAAAAAATTCAAATTCGAAAATTTTGATACAAAAAACTCGGCCTCAGTCACAGAAACCCATGCACCCCATGCAAAACCACTTTAACAATAAAAGAAAAAATAGCCGGAAAACATACGACTGGTGCCTCAGGTGGAGCGATACGAAGACCTTGCGAAAGGATACCAGCGAAGTTCGTAATTCGAGATCCATGCCAGAGTAAATGTCTATTCGGCAGATCTCGCTTGAAATGCTCGCTTTCGCCTTCACGTCGCACGCGTATTAACTGCAACCGAACAGATTTTCATAAATTTAAAAAATACCAATCTACCTCAATAAACCGAACCTAATTCCAACAAAAAAAAAAACGAGAACAAGCAATCAATCTTAGTGTTTCCATCAAATCTATGCATGAATTCAATAAATTCCAACAAAATGACTCTGATCAAGTGTCCCGGTGATAAACGAATACGATAATAAAATCGCTTTCTTTATGCAAAAAGATTTACGTATTTCCTTCCGAATACAGAAAAAATGCAAGAAAATGGAATATTACTAAGGGACCATGCAAAAGTCGGAGAGCTCATCAAGTTTTAAGCGGCGAAGCATTTCCATGGAGAACTTTCAACAAAGTTGAAATCGTAGTTAAGTAATTTCCTAATCGATCATCAAAAAAGAATGGGAATGGGCAAAATATCGATATTGTTTTGTTTAATTAATCATAATATTTTTCTCCAACTACAACAGTGGGAGTATCGGAATGAAGATAATTATGAAAAGCAAATTAAATATTACTCTAATATTGAAATGATTTATTTAATTAAAATAAATCACAAAGAAACAATTAACGACTCACATCGATCACTTCAATGGTGTATTGATTGTGTGTCGGTGCATGTGTGTTCTTTACGTATTCCATTATACGTTTGAATTCATCGCTTTCTTTATCGACCACCTAAATGCACAATTATCATCAACATCAACAAAACGTAACTAAAATTCGAATTAATTATCCCACTCGAGAATTTAAAAATTTACTGCGAAAGAATTTGTATTTCACAAAAGTTTAGAATGGACATCAACGCACATTTTGGTATGTATCCCATTTCGTTTGTAAATTTCTCCATACTTATTTCCAGGGAAATAATAGCCTTTAAAGTTAGCCCTAAGATATGTTAACGTTTAACAATGGCGAAAACGTTTTATTGAACCGCCTTTCCCCATTCCTCCCTCTTTCCATCTCTCTATGCCATGTAATCCTAATGAGCAAAGATAGAAGGAGATCTGAATTAGTAATTACCTACGTCTAAAAGAATCAACATTATTCGTTCATTCATATTAGTGCAAATAACCCATTCAAATCGAACAACTCAGAAAGAATATTAGTTGGCAGACAGCCAATGTCCATACCTCCATATGTGCGTGCAGTTTCTCGTAGTGCACATCGATCGGGTCCCTTGTTAGATCGCCATCCTTATCCGTCTTCAGAATACTGTACGCCAACTCGATTTCCAAAAGCTCGTCAAGCAGTTTCGTTTTATCCTAAACTTCTCAACTGTTATCAAATATCCTCTAAATTCATTGATGGATAAGTTATGTGACCTAATATTAATTTCAAAAATCGTCCGGGGTGAAAAATACACGGACAAACATTGCTTTTCATACGCACCTGCATGCCCCCCTCGTTAGAGTTCCTCATTATATGGGGATACAAATAAAAACTGCCACAGTCAATGGGTCCAAAAATTGCAAAACAGTACTAATGGGCGGAAAATTTCGACAGTCGGTTTCTACCGAGAAGTAATTATGACCCGCTGCTTTTTACCACACTCTCTCCTTTCCCCGCAAAATGCTGTAAAAGTCACTGGTCAGCCTTCGTCGCAGAAATCTGTGCAATATATATATATATATATATATATATATATATATATATATATATATATATATATATATATATAGAAGTCACTAGCACGGATGATAGCAAATTGATGCATACCGTGCTCTTCAATTTATATCAGAAGTGAAATAAAAAATTGAAAATGGCTTGAAAAATAAAATTCAGTGGCTTAAAGTGATACTAAACTGAAACAAAAAGAAGGCAAAACGACGAAAGAACAAAAAAAAAACCTTTATTTTATCCAGCGAATTAAGGAGTGGAGGAGAGTTCAGTCCGAAATCCTGTGGAATATATGTGAAGAAGCGATTCGTTGCGTCCAAGTAATGATCGTTATTAGCCTCGCCGGATGTGATGAGCTGAATTTCCGTTCTTTTGCTTCAAATTTCGATCACTCTTCAACTACAGAAGTTTGTGTGGCACCACTCCCCTGTTTGGACCAATGTTTTGCCAATAAAAATCAAAAAACTGAGAGTGAGACTGCACTCAAAAGCTGAGGCACCTCACGATATCAAGTTCACACTACTCATAAGGTTCAGTGCCTTTAGGAATAACCAACGGCACAAGAAAGCAGCCTAGTGCAAAGACGGCGGGAAGGACGTCGATCCTTCCCTCCGACTATGTTCTGCGCTGTTCCTACTTTCCTACTGCGCGAGCCTGAAGTCTGCTTCCTGCTGAAATCAATAATGCAGCCACTGTCCCGTCTCTCAAAAACTGTACTTGAGTCGGTTCGATTTCCACGCTACTGCTGCTCTAATATATTGAGTGTCCATTTATCCGCACCTTGCCGTTCATTCTCATTCTCATATACTTTCTATACACTGTCCCACACGGGAAGTCAAAATAAAATAAACAAATAAAAATAGAACTTTCACTGCCCAAGATCATGATTACTAGCCATGAACTTCGGTTGCCTATTGAGTTTGCTATTCCCGATCTTCTTTAAAAGGGAAATCTGTGACATGTAGGTGTGTAGGACCCCTCTCAGACTTATCCCATCATGCCTCTGCAACTATACTTGTTCTTACTGGTTATCTTTGATCCCATATGAGCATTAAAACAAATGATTCGGTGTGGTCAGAGAGCATTTCGTTGCAAAATTTGCATATGCGAAAGGTTGTGGTCATGTTTGCCTTCATAAGCGTTATGATTGCGCTTCTTAGTTCGCAGAATCGAAACACTTATGCTGTATTAAAGAAATTCAGTACTGTCCCACTACAGTTTTAGAGACAAAGTAAATGCCAAACGACGATAGAGACTGTAACAATTATAAGCCAAACAACAAACATTGCGATTTGATTTTTCATTATGATTCTATCAAATTAAATCACAGCAAATATCTCGTTTCTTTTAGTTAAACGATTCAAAAATCGCAATAAATATACAAATAAACCGAAAGCGATTCTTACATCCTGCAGCTCGGTTAGCACTTTATAAGCGTTGTCGATTTGGCACTTCGAAAGTCTGCCCAGTGGCATCTTATCCAAATCAATCTGAAACATAAAGATCTCAGCAATCCATTTAAATAAGAGAGAGGGAAGTATCACTACAGTTAAGCAAATGAAAAACAGCAATAGAACTTTAAAACCCCCTTTGCCCTCACAGACAAACAACTTATGCACGTCTCTCCTCACCCAACATATTCAGCACTGAATATTTATAGGCGGTTGCTCGTTTTAACTCTGCTTATAGGCACGATGTGTCGACGACTTAAGCTCACCGATCGAGTGAGGGTAGAAGGGCATATACTTTACACTTCACTAGATGCCGATCGAATGAGTAACTTGCTCATTTCCTATCCGTGTATAAAATGACCCCTAAGCCAAGCCATTTTTGCTGACTTGTCCTCGATCAAGCCACCTGCCCGATCAGCAACAATCCAACCTGGGCCAGTAGCTTGACCGAGACCACGTCAGCAAGGATCAAGAAATCAGTAAAACAAAATATGAACCAAAATGTTTAGGAAAAAAAATTCATTTTCGATAAGCAATGCACAGAACCATACCTCAAATTCGCGAAGAGCCTCGTTGAAAGCGTCCACATCGAAGATCATCGAGATGATTTCCTGGATCGATTTCGGTAACTTTGACTTCGACCCCGGCTTGGAATCGAACTGCGCGCATCCGTCCTTCTAAAGCGTAAATGCCATTTCAATACTTAAAGCGTTTCAGTAGATCTTTGCGACTGTCTTTTTCTGTCCCTCCTTCCACTTATGCAAAAGTTCGCTGGATGTGAATAATCCTTGCACGTACAAAGCACACTTCATGTATGTGGCACAAATGGAAGGACTTTTGTCCCGCAAGTGGCAAATGGACGGGTGATCGTGTGATGCACTGACGATTACTGCATGGGCGGAAAGTTAGAAAAGGAAGGCCAATTATCTCTAATTAGTTACGAAACAGCTATATCATGGAGTAGGTAGATTTGCCTCTACGTATCACTGAAGCAATACAACTTCACTCATGAGCAATGCTGTGCAATCAGTGCAAAAATACCCTTGTATCGAGCTAAAACGATTCAACGGTAATAAATCAACATGCCCTGCACAAGTACGCTGCAGGAAGATCGATACTTCCCTAACAGCAAAAAGACGTCTACTTCAGTTGGGATGTGGTCCAGCAATAGCAAGATGTTCCTATTCGTCAAAAAAAGCATTTATAAGACAACAAAGGAACACAACATGGATCACCAACTCTTTTCCTGTTTTGTCTCCAACCAAGTGCAAATCTGTTTCTTAGAATAAAATTCTGCAAGTGAAAAACGTACACCTCGGAGATGGAAATGAAATGTGCAGAACTGGATGTTGCAGTAAGTATCTGGTGGGAAGCTTTCATAATTGTGTCCATTTCCTGCCTCCAAATATTTCTCAAACTTTCTCCAGGAACGTCCGCTTCCCTTAAAAATGAAATCGACAAATGAAACCTCTGCTTTCTGGGAATAGTCGGTGACCAGAATACTCATTTTCCCGGCGACCTTCTTGAAATGCTCCCGATTCGTCCAATCATTTCCTGTCTTCTCGAGGAATAGTCTAATAAAACAAAAGAAGTTACAATTAATAGATGCGAGAAAATATGCAAACGATTTAGTTATGAGACAGACAGGTCGCGATAGAACTGAAAAGAGTAGAGGTGGGAGGATAGCTGACACTAGAAATGATATCAAAATATCAAAGTGGGAAGCTAGTGGAGCAGAGATTAGCCCATAATCTGACCAAAATGCAAGTGAAAAGTGGGGTGAGGTATAAAGGAATAATCCTATTATGTTCTGCTATCGGTCCCTGCTGAGCACTGATAGTGCTACATCTGACCAAAATCTTTTCAAAAATACCTTTCAATAACGAGATTTTCACCGAAACACTCAGAGACTTCAACGACTCTTTCCAACAACGACTAAGCGGAATCACCAGCAAAGAAACGACAATAGAGTGATACGAAGAGTTTGGCGTGATAAATGAGCTCTTGCTTATCGCAATCAATTCGGCCCATCCGAACAACGATAGATAATTAGTCAACCGACCCACAAAACATTCAAATCTCCCATGCACTAAGGTAGCCATACCTCATTCACGAATCGAGGAACTGAAATTAAATTTCGATCGTGAATTCACTACTTCCGGATTACAAAGAGGTATCATCGAACCGAAAGGAGACATGCCCACTCTAAAACAAACACGAGTCCGTTCTAACATGTGAACGTACATCTTATTGATTCATCATACTCACATAATAATCCCAAAGCACAGAATATCCCAAAACGTGAATTCTTGTTGGCATTTAAAACTTTCAAACAGGTTTCGCTATAACTGAAAAACAGCGGAGTACTCACGCTTCAAATGCGTCTTTCGCTTCATCAAGCTCACCGCCATAATCCTCGGTTTTCGATCCACCAATGTTTGTTCCAACACGACCCCAAGAACGGAACAAATAATACCTAAAAATAATAAATATAAGCAATATGCAACAAAATTAGGTCTACGAAAACGCCCTCATCACTCCTACTTTAGCTACACTCAGCAGATTTTTGGCCTGATATGATTCTATCGCCGATCAAACCTACGCAAGCGGTTGAGCAACTCTCTCGAGTGCTCATTCGTACCTCCTATGATTCCTTCCCTTCTCGACAAGCCGTTGATACACACTGTTATGTTCCTTCGAAATTTTTGCCATCGTTGCCTCATCCTCCCTTATATTTGACCCTCATTTGTTGCCAATAACAAAAGCTGAAAGTCCGATCCTCTTAAACATCTCTATTCATTAATATTCTTTAAGAATGAGGATAAATAACCCGTGGAAAATGAACAAACACAGCAACAACCATAAAATCCAGCTTTCAGCATTCTCCATCGAACGTCTAGAATTAAAGCAACATATATGCATACTTAAAGAGCTTGTCTCCTACACCTCTAGCATCATACACGGAATCATCATAGCAATAAAGTCCACTAACTTCTCCTTGACGTCGTGCTTCAAAAGTTGTAACTTATAGAACGAATTCTTGTTGGTCGCTATATCTGTCGAACCGAGCGTCGTTTGCCAATGAGCACCTCAAACAGTTCACAAATGCTTCCCACAAGCACACATTAACTATCCAAGTTAAAACGACAGCAATACATCGTTCGTAAATAACAGAAAGTTTAATCCAGAAACATTGAGACAGATCTCAGCTCTCAGCAATGGACAGTGACCATATCTATTCCTGACCATTCCCTTTGCAATCCTCCTTCATCACTCAAATGCAAATGTCTCAAGTATACCTTGATACAGCTTCAATGCATGGCTTCCCATTTTCTGAAAGATATCAAAAAGAACTCCCCTCATCAATTTGCTTCTTATACTTATAAGAAGAGAGGCTTCATGGGTGGACTAATTGCCATGGCAAACATCTCACGGTTTTTGAAATATCAATAACATTGCCCAAAGCACTTGTTTGAATGCAATTATGAGCAAGAAAATAAATTCTGCAAAAAAAAAAAACCAAAACAAAAGTATTCGTCTAAGCTCCTATCCTTAACGCAATAAATCTCAATTTCTACAGAAATAATTAAAATTACCTGAAGGATCTTTCCAAACGTGTACCACATCTTGAACCTCACAATCCGCATCCACTACGGCGCCACCTTTCATGACCTGACGTTGCGTGCCACGTGAACCTTAAATGATTCACTTCAATCAACCGAAAACAACGACATATAGAATAACATTACTTCATTGAACACAGCTCAACCACATTCACCTCACGTCTCTTTAAGGAGTGATAGTGATGTTTCCACACTTGGGCGCCCATAAAACGATGTTCCATTCCTAACACAGATATACATATAAATAAAAATATATAAATGCATATGCATATATAAATATAAATACACAAATTATATATATATATATATATATATATATATATATATATATATATATATATATATATATATATATAAGGAATGGATGCATAAGTAAATGCCGCATACATAAAAATATATGTGCACATACATGTGCACACATATGCCTGTCTGCAGTTTAAAATCGCAAACTGCTGAAGGTGAAGCTAAGAAATTTTGTGAATGTAATGCAAACTACAGGTAATAAATCTCTATCCCACATTTCACGACGACCCGTTAAAACTGAAAGAAGTTACATACACCCAAAGATGATAAAAAACGCATACATCTTATATCAGCTTGATTTGCGCCCTAAACCAATCACAACAAAAAGAACCAATTTTCCGGTGGAAGGTCAATATGGGGCATTGAACCGGTCAAAATACGAACGCAATATTCTGCAGATTCTTTTTTGTTTTTGAACTCGTGAGAGGGGATTGGTCGGATTAGTGAAGTCAAAAGCATATATTTTGCCAACCCCATAGCACGCTTCTCCGCCTGCCTTATCAAATCAAATATCATACCGCTTAGCCCATTAGCTACAACTCAATAGTGTATGACTTTTTTCCTTTTTTTTTTTTCTTTTGGCCGTGGGAAGGAGGAAGAGTGGCGGATGGAGAAGGGCATATGCAGTGCGTTCTATGAAGGCATCCCCAGGAGCGCTCAAAATAATCTCTGCTACTGAGGCAAGATTCGCAAACCACTCAGGCCGAGGCGGTCAAAAAGAACCGAAAAAGTGCGTCAACCACCGGCCTTTTCAAAAAGAACGGAAATCAATCCACATAGCTAAACTCCTAGATCTCTTTCATCATCCAACGCTTTTTCGTCCATCCTCTCCTCCTTCCCCCCCCCCCCCCACACTTCCCCATACACCGCTGATAAAAAAACCTGCTAATGGACAATGCCGTTTTGCACTTGATTACTCATCAAACTCAAGTCGCGCGTATTATCGAGGGTAAAAAAGGATTGCAGTGATGATGCTCACCAGAATGGCCTGATTTTGTTCCACTTGCATGTTCGATAACTTCGTTTGTTTCCACATGCGCACCCAAATATGAAAACGATTTTGCCCTTAAACATTTATATCAGCAGTGAAAAATACATATAAATAGAAATGCTTTTAATCTCTGAACTATCATCAATTAGCCAAAAGAAAAAATACTCATCAGCATATATATCGTTCCACAAAAGTGGTACCAACAGGCCATTTCACCTAACTCAGGTCAACGTTTTTTCAAAGACAATCAATTCATGTGATATTTAACGTCTATCCCTGCCTCCACGTCCAGAAAAATACAACATCGCAAGAAACTTCGATTAATGCATAGCTGATCTGATCGCTTAGAAACATAAAACCAAAATCATAAGAAAAACTAAACAACTCACTCAACGACTTCTTCTTTGCTGGCGAGTGTGTTATAGACTCGGTCTCTCATCTTCTGCAAGTAAGCTCCCATATTATGCACGAACAGATGTGCACGTATGTGCACATGTATGCTTATATATAAACATGCACCTTTATATATATATATATATATATATATATATATATATATATATATATATATATATATATATATATATATATATGCATACATATGCATACGTCATGTACATCTGTACGAATAATATTCATCTATATGCGAATAATATCTGGAGGACATTTTGTTGTGAAGATTACTACGAGCGTACTTAACACAAATCGTGTGATAGATAAAACGCGAGAGCTTCCGAATGGGTTCAATCTAACTCATATAATAGTATATGACCGTAACTGTGATACAAGCGCCTTTCCTTCCCTATCCCCATTTCCCTCAGCGTAGAACCAACTAAATTCGCAAAAAGTGCTTCAAAAACCATACGGGAATAGCAATCGCCGCCAATTCTTTGTTGCTCTTCAACATAGCAGCTGGCACGACGAACTGACTACGTGGTGGATTCTGGTCGGAAAACGAGCATCGAGTGAACTCGGTGATGTGACCCGTGCATACATACGTCTGCTGCGATGAGCTGGAAGCAGTGCATGATGAAATATACTCTAACAGGACCAAAATCACAGAACGCCGTGCTATAAATTTCTGAGAACGTTTTGAAAAAGCGAAATGAACTTTGAACCAGATCATCCCCCTTCTCGTCCCTCACCACTGATCAAGTAGCGATCCTATAGCGACTGCGATAAATCACAGACGTGCCATCACAATGACCACATTTTATTAAGGAATAAAGCAAAGAAGTGGAACTGAAAGAAACCTGAAAACAATTTGGCCATTTTTGCATCGTGTGCATCGCAACGGACAACCGAAGATGGCACAGTCGACGAGACGTTCCAGAAGCTACAAAGAGCGATTTAACACACCACTGAGACTAACAGGCATCCAAAATTCAACAAAAACAACACTCAAGCTAACCTCCGCCCCTCCCTCTGCTAGATCATAGATCTCTTGCTAACCGAAGAACTAACGCACTCCTTAACTACGCACCGCATACCCTCCCAATGCAAGGTCATGGTCAGCGAGCACATGGAGGCAAACGAGATCGAAATGTGTTGAGAAACAACGTAAGGTAAAGCCTATCAATAGAGAGATATTACCATATGTTTTTCCCTATAGGTAACTTGGTGTTCCCAAATGCAAATATTGCAAACAAGTGACAATCAATCACGTCAGTTGTATGAAAATAAATCCACGAAATTCCGCAATAAGAAAAGGAAGGTAACCTTTGACTCTCCACCATGAGTGGGCAAAATCTGTTTGTTGGACTGCAAGAGCTGCTGCATCTCATTCTTCGACAGACACTTACTTAATGCCTCTCGCATTTTCCACAGGGTATCTGCCTGCGTCTAAATTAAACTTTATTTCATCATTAGCACAAAAAAGCACCTTAAAAATACCTTAAAAACTGCCGATGCGAATAGTCAGGTTTGCCTCCAGAAGATCTGGAGTTGAGTACCGGAAAGCAAAGACCAACGGTGTTCCAATAAACGTCAATGCTTCTATATAAAGTTGTACAAGTTTGCTGGCACATCTCAGCATTCCCCTCTTCAAGCCTTATATTTCGGGTATGAAATGGTAGCCGAGAACAAAAAAATACCTATTCGTCAGGAATGCGATCATAGCGATCGCACAACGGTATACATCGACGGTACTAATATATCTAACTAATCAAAGTACCTTACCTTCAATTACGTGCTCCACAGATAAGCTGTCATATCATTTTGCGTACTAATCTACCTCATCTATACAACATTACAAATGCCATTCACCAATATAAATGAAAATTTGAAAAATTTCAGTGCGTCTGAAAATATCCCCCGCTTAACTATGGAATGGAAGTTTCGCTACGTGCAGCTTAAATTAGCAGCCGAAAATGAAGCAATGCCATCGTTTATTACTAAAGGAAATATTTCAACAAACACGGCTAGCATGACGTTTAAAAAATTCAACTATAAGTGGAAAAACACCATTAAAGCGACTGATATGAGATGTTCTTACAATCTCGCCTTTCCACTCTGACTAAGCTGCTGCTAATTTACTGACAGCCAGCTGACATTTAATGATTCACCTATAGTTTAAATTTAGGGACCTGGATCGACTGTATGATATTATTTTAAAAAACATCAATCATCTCATAAGCACACATGTGAATACCTTAAGTTGTTTTTTTAACTTTACAGCTGCCGGGTCGTCGAGTTTCGCCTTCTTTGCCTCAGTCGCTTCCACTTTCGCTTCAGTTTTTCTCTTCTTTCTGAAAAGATGTATTCTGAAGCGACTGAATATTCACTAAAGGTTTCATTCAGTTGCAATTCTTCCGTTTAATTTAACGAACCTTCCGGCTTTGCGGAATAAAACCTTCCGGCTTTGGTTGACGAATAAACGATTCACGACCTGTCTCCTGATTGAAGACGGCTCTAAACACTAGCGTAGTACAATTTGCAATGACACCTGACTGCGCTCATCTTAGTCAATTCTACTCAATAAGATATATTTCGAACATTTGCATTTATGCAATAAAATATAAATATTAAATAGGAATAAGCTCACAAATGCTAAAATATTATTTGTTGTTCGTATTGAGGATAATGATGAGGAAGGAAAAGAAGCATTGGGAAATGCAAATTTCATGCAGATATTCTTAATCTCGTAATCAACTACTGAAGCAAAATCATATTCCATTTTTATTGGAAGTGATTAATGAAAACTAACTCCGTTTCGGAGCCAAACTTCTTCAGCAGCGTTTTCTTGTCCGATTCGTCCATATCCATAAAACCAGAGATACTGCAATACGAATTCGCTTATAGATGAAATCGAAGAAAAAAAAAACAAAGATTTGGTCAGATGAAAGTAAATAAAAATAGAGAAGAAAAAGAAAAGATTTTCCTACGATGAAATAGCGCTTAAATATGAAACGTATAATCATAGCAATTGAAAAAACTAATCAAAGCTTTCAGATATGAACTTTATAACACAGCAATTACAAATAGCAGATTATAAAAAAATACCTGAAACTACCTGATTTCTTCCAAAAAAAAAGAAGAAAGATAAACTTAGAGAAGTGCATCACTTTTATTGAATAAAATGAATAATTTAAAATAAAGTAAGATTTAAAAAAAGGCGTTAAGAAACCTTTCAGCGCCTGCTATAGTCGACGGCTGCGCATTTTTGAAGCAATCCACATGGTACCACGACGATTTGATACCCAATTTCACACAATCCTGAAGTAATAACGGATATAAATATCTTCGCAAACATGCAAGGCATTGCAAATTGTACTTGTGCAATATGTATGGCATCATGCCAATATTTTCTGGAAGGCATAAGGAATGGGGGTGAGATGAAAAACATGGAAGGTGAGGTAGAGCGAAAAAAAAAGAAAAAATGAAGACGACCTGAATAGTAAAAGAGTACAAATTTTGAGACCTCGACGCCTCGTTCAGAAACTTGCATCCACAGGTATTCGTACTGATATTTCAAAATCCCGTCTGAACGCGAAGAAAAATTAAAGGCTACATGAACCTTCAGGAACCTTCCAGCGCCTGCTAGTTTGGTGAGACGTAGTAGATAATATATGAAGGAGATGGCTGCAGACGGTAGACGAACTAGCCCCCCTCGTTAATAGATGATATAGGCCAACTCTGTCAATCACTTCATTAATCATCGATCACCTTTTGATGCCCATCATCGTTTCGCTTTAACCTAGTCGCAATAAAAACAAAAACTTCCACACAACCGTTCGAGTGAATTTGTGAAACACCATTCGATCTAATGCTTTCACAGCAACATAAAGCCTCGAACTCTTCGGGAAAAATGTGATGCTTTTTCAGTATGTAATGAATGTGTGAGCTCATTCTAAAAAACGTTTTCTCAATAAGTTGAAAAATCCAGAATTTGTGAAATATGTTAGGCACTAAAGTGCGCAATGCAATTTGAATAATTTAGGTTTGCAGAAATTAGAATTATTAGGTAATTAACATAACCTCTTCCTTTTTAGAGAGTATATAAATGCTTGTTTCTTGCAACTTCTGGATTTGAGCACATTTACTGCTTGCTGAACGTGCAAACGAATCAATGTTGAGGATTTGAAATGTTTATTGGCGCTATTGCTAGCTCATACAGTGTACCGATACCTGAGACACTCTCTGGCAGAAAAAGCTCATCAATTATCACGGTGAAATGAAGAAGATGGGATGGCCTTCTGAATTACGACGATAACGATTCATCTGTGAATGAAGATTAACATTTCATCTTTCATCCTGTAGAAGTAGATGAAGATCCAGACGACATTGCATTTTCCATTGCCTGTGGCGATTTATCTCGCGTCATAGTTGTTTCATGTATGCCACTCATTCGTCCAGAATTCACTATTGTCCATTTCACGGAAGCTGACACGTACAGCTTCTCTGGATATCGGCAGTTTTATTCTCGTCTCTCCGGATCCGAAAATTTTGTTGCCGTCTCACATTTTTTCCAAGAATTTGTTTCAAACGTTTCTTTCCGAGGTCGTCGGAAAGTGGCAAACAGGAATTTAGTAGTTAGTCTTCGATGTTTTCCTCTCCTGAACGGAAGGCAGTGAATCAGCAGCAAATTTTGCATTCCGGAGTAGATCCATCTTTAAATGCAACGTTGACCTTTCGGCCTATCTTTGCAACAATCCGGCCCAATTCGAATTCGTAGAATGCTAAGAGAAAAAACCTAAACTTTAAAAGGAGCAAAAAAAGTGCCAAAAATAGATTTATGGACACTAACATGTAAGATATAAGACCATGGAGAGTAATATAGTATATATCATCATAATGGAAAATTTCATGAAGCAATAAGCACATAGAACAAAAAAGATGCACAACAAATAAATGGTCATTGCTTTTTGGATTACCTACTACATTACAATAGGATAAACGAAGGTGTGGTCGTAATAGATCAAATGGAAAGGAAATATTCAATAAAACGCGCTACTTGCAGATGATGAGTGTCTATGATCGGCACCCTGATCGCACATTACTGGTGATCGACATTGCTATGCTTCAAATTCCTAGAAGAAACACGACTGAAAATGTCTTTACCTGTGAGAAATGGCTAAGAAAATGATAAAGCCAACTGTCGAGGGAAAAGCAAATAATGCTACGGGTTTCTAGAAGGAGATAATTGCATCCACTACGGCAATTCCCGAGCTCAACATTCCACAATTTCGTCAAGGCAACGAAGACCGTAATGGCCAAAAGAGCCGTCATTTGCATAAAGTACGTTCAAAGAGAAAAACTATAATGAGATCAAAACTACTATTCTCTACGGTCAATTCCAAAGCCACATATGCAGAAATCGCAGCAAGGAGAGAGTCACTCCGTTCATCATGAAAAAAAAACATCCGAAAGACTGGGATCAGTGATAACTCCAACAGTGCAACGTAAACATTGAGTTCTTTGCTACAGACATTTTCTCATTCACTCCAACTGATCTGCGGATGGTACCTTATATAAGCTTGTGAGCATGAGGTTTCATGTATTTGGATCTCTGTGATATCTTATTTGCTCATTTCTTGTGGATGGAAACAATGTTGTCCCCTCTCCTTCCTTTTCTGCTGGTACGTGCCACAAAAATATCTTCGCAATGAGAGAATGAAATTATATACCATATATCATAAACAAGATGTACTAGTTTTTTGACTGCTTTTGCTTTGCTTTTATTTATTACTATGTAACATAGGTAAGTATTCAGCATGCTTTCGTCTTCTCTTCTCTTCTACTTCATCGAGTAAAACTCCGCAAAAATTTAATACCTGTGTTCTAAGTTATTAGATTAATATTTATATACTGCATGAGAATGATTTTTGAATGCCGAATGGAGGCGGGGACTACACTTCGACTAAATATGAGTGATTTCTTTAGAATGGGTATATCTGTCCAGCAGTGTGGATTTCTGCAACGCATCAATGCCAGAACCCATATTAACAATGTAGGAATCCTTCCCAACACAAAATTAGCGATCCCTAGTTCCAATTCTGTTCGCCTTGTTTCGCCAATACAACAGATCCAAGAACCCAATATACAGATAGAGGAAATGACTGCAAATGAAAGTGAACGACATCATGTGAAATGAAAAAGTAAAATAAGAAAGAAACCTTGTCGATGGTAGCCTTGCATTGAGTGCATTTTCCACGATTACTTCTTGCATATTCCACTTTCACTGTTGGTGCCACTGAAGCACCCTCTGGCCTCACACCAATGCCCGCTGAAAATATCAATCCCACTCATCCTTTCCTCATAGAAATGCAAATAATCTAAACCTAAACCTTTAAATAAGTGAATAAAATCCTTGGTGGAGTGTGATGCAAACAGTCTGCCTACTTAATTCTTCCTCGTTACTGTAAGGTGAGTGAGCGCCTAATACCTCCAAAGTCATCCCTCATGTTTCATATAAAAGAGCTAGGCCCCACTTCTAGACAACCTTGATTTTCGCTCCCTTCATAATATTCACACAGTGAAGTTGGGTTGCTTATATAGAGATCGGCTTTCTTCTGCACTAGTTATTAGGGAATTTTCTACTTCTTTAGTGTTTCAAATGAACAAAACAAAAAGTAAAACACCTTCATTGTCAGCAATCTTTCTGCGAATCTTCTCTTGATCGTCCCATTTCAGCAGATCAATTCCGCGAATTGATGCCTCATTTACGTCGCCTTTCTTGATACGATTCCAGAAACAATCAAAGTGGAACCTATAAATGACGGAAGATTAAAGGCCGCAATTCCCACGAGTGGGTAAAACAAAGCCCGACGTCAAGTATTCGGGGCATCTTTTAACAACAAGCATCATTATGATGCCCACCAACTTTCCCTCCACATCCTATAAGATAATAATCAGCTCCAAATATAGGTGTATTCCATTGGATCTGGATTAAAAGGAAATCCTGCAGTCGTCACAACTTCATATCTACGCAGGTTGATCGAATAACATTTCGCACTACCTTCTCAGTGAATATCTCGAGTACACACGGAATGCAAGTTTAGCCAATATGTGCACCTCAAAAGTAGTATGTGAACTAAAATATTTTCGATCAGTAGCTTTTTAATGAACCCTTCAGGAATCTCTATTTGAAAAAGAATGTTCCAGGACGATGACGTTCTATCTACCTGTATCCTCCTTGCCTATTCATTACTCAACTTTAAATTAGCAGGCAAAAAACTGCTATCATCAGACTAGATAAGTTCAACGTTTGTTGTCGATTCGACTTGCAACATGAACTCCATACCGGTTTAATCGCTGATGAATAAGCAAAGAGCTCTAACAATTCCAAAAAATCTGTATGTTTCGATAGTATTCTCACAACTTGTCAACAAACTAAAGCGTATAATTAATCCGGCAGCTGCAAAAAAGTCAGACCCACCTGGTCGATTATTACTTTTTGCCGAAAGTGCATAGATACCTTCAGATACCTTATAAAATTCTTCAAATGGCAACAATTTAAGACGAACAACTCACCAATTATCCTGAAGGCCATCGAAGAAACGACTCGGTTGACGTGCCGACATACGCAATGAGCCCTGAAAACAATCAAGCTCGTATTTAGTGGTAAGACAAACAATGAAATGAGAAGGAAAAATAAAGAGACAGCAGAAGTGGAAAATCTGAGTACGGGAGTTCCAAAAAAATGAGTGCCACTATGTGAATCCTGAAATGAATCGAGCGGTTTTGAAATGAAACAATTCTATGGTCGATGATCAACGAAGCACAAAATCAGCACCCCATATCGGCTGAAATGTGAATCGATTGTGACGATAATCAAGAATGTTGCCGATAGGATGATTTCAATGCAATTCAATTGATAAATATAAAAAGGAATGCGTTCGACATTACGATATTATACGATCACTGGATCTTACAATATATCATTTAATGAAACAAATGACTGCCCTTTCGTCACCCATTTTTTATCGCATATTTTAGCAATTATACTGATAGAGAATATTTCAATTTTACTGAGTGATAAATTAATCGTGAAAGAAAGATGTGAATAAATTCCACTTATTTTTTCATCGCTTCCTATAAATAATATCAGCGGATAGGAATTTTGCATAGAAATTCTTTCCCCTCTCCGCTTTCCATTCATTTCAGATGCTTTTGCAAGAACAAATTAAGGTAGATAATTACAGAATTTTAACTGTCTATGGAATGATCTCAATAGTTAAAACACGTTAATGAGGTGAATTCTAAGCGAATAACAATAAAACGCTTTCTCTACTCGAAGCAACATTAAATAACGGATGAATGGGATGGAAGAATAGAAGGGAAGGATTGGGGAAACAAGATGAACTGATGAGAGAACCATCTATGACGCTTTAGAGAGAAAAAAGATCCGTTTCAGCAAGGCACTACCAGTTGGAAAATACAGTAGAGGAAGCATCCTAATCCAGAATAGTTCGCCTCAAAGAACTCCAAATTCCGGCGAAAACATTATTGCACTATTTTTCCTAACAGTCTGATATGATTGTATCGAAACGACTTTAACTTATATTTTACTACAGAAACAAATCAATCAATAATAGATAAAGAAAGAAATAGGATACAAACCATAGCGATTGGATCCTTACATCCTTTGCAACTTGCCCGTCCACTTTTTGCATATTCAGCCGCATATGGTAAATTACTGTGTGTTTTTGATGATGAAGTAGTCGTCATGTCTCATAGATATATATATCTGTAAAATAAAAGCATAAAGAACATCATGACTCCAATATCAACGCGGACCTTGACGATAATAGAGAAATAAAGATAGTACGCGGACCCATCTGAAACGAATCATATTTCGCAACCGCTATTTCAAAATCGCATTGCGCATTAACGTTTATGTACGCTTAAAGTCCCCCCACTTCCCATTCAATTTGTATTAAAAATGGGAGTAGCGAGGAAGCTTGAGATCTGTTTAGGTCCAGACAGGACTATTTTCGAACGGAGGAGACTGTTGAACGAGGAACGGAAGAGGCAAACATGCCTTAAACAGGTAAACATGAGGGTTAAGCGAACGGGGGGAGGGGTTCAAATTGAGAGAGTTCAGTTTTTGAGGATATGGTATTCGAATTTAAAAGATTTCCTCAAATACGTTGACAAAACGATACAAGCGCTATTTCAAATCCCTCTATTATAGATGCCGATATTCTATTCGTCTCGACAAACACTCTTCACCCCTTGAAGCTGGTGTCTATGAAATACAATGATAGGTGGCACATTTCCAATTGAGTGGTCATAAAGGCACCAATGCCTTAGAAGAAGCAGTCAATATACCTACGACCACTGGAACATTAACAATTTTTGATAATTCTTTATCAGCCAACAAATCAACCAACATCTGCTAAAACACGAATCCGAGGTTGATTCTAGACCACCAACGAAGGCATTCGTTGATTTGAATGCGAGCGATCCGACCTGAATGCGACAAACAATGAATACGAAGTTAAAAATTTCACCTCAATGATAAAAACTCTATTTATTGTCAAGTACGTATGCACATCTTTAATTAGTGATCTTGCTAGCACCGTACTCCAACCTCTCTCAAATAACTTCACCACGAACCCATCTACCTTCTCATAGTTGGATCTCATATCAAAGGCATTAGTCACATTCGTGCTAGTTTAGAGTTTCAAGAGTTGACATTACGATTCAAAAGCATAGAAATTAAATTCCTCATAGTTCGTTGTCCATAGATCTTTGTGGAATATGCTTCTTTATAGTGTTCTCGTCCTTTTTCTAACGGTCGATCGGAACGGAACTCATAAGGTCGAAAGAGCGATCATTCAGCGGGACTACCTGTTTGAGTTCGGATTACCTGTGACAAGGAAGCTTGGCTGCAATTATAAGAATGCAAGATATTTAGCACATACGTGTTCCAACTTTAAGCACCGCTATGCAAATACCTTCAACGTTCGCCGATACAACGCCCAAACCTCGTCTCTATCCATCAATCTATACGATCCAAGACGAGTTGACTACAGTAGGCCAATCCACGATTGATGAGTTTGAATGCTTGCAGATGGCGGGAGATTTGCCGCCAAATTGCACGTTTAAAATTGCAACGTGTGTGCATAATTGTGTATTAATTCTTTTGTTGGCATGGAAGTTTTGGCAGACAAATGAGGGTAACAAGTAATGAGGGAGTGCGCCAGGTCGGAGTTGCACTGTTTACCTTTCAAGGATGGGTTGCTTGAGCCGATTTGAAGATACGAGGGGAGGTACTCGTGTGAACATGGTTTACTTGGAAAGCTCTCGTGGAAAGATTATGGAAGGCAGCCCCACAAAAAGGAAGCCAAACTTCCGGGAGGGGGGGGGGGGTTGAGGTCAAAGGTTGTCATTTCTGCCATTGAACTGAATCAGAAGAGAGTACAGTTGAGGAAGGAAGGGGGAGTAAGTGTCGAAATTTTTAACGTTGTCATTCGATCTGTACATTTAAGCAGCTAAGCACTGTTTTGGCTGAAATAGGAACGTTCCCCTTACGCCAGCATACCTGAGGTTTTCCCCACGTAGTGATTTCAAACTCGCTCACCTTTCTTGCGAAACCCAGGAGTTTGCATCGGCACGCAGTTTGTGATTAATGTTGAAGAGGTCAAGTTGCGGTTCCATTGGATGTCACCTTTCATTAGCAACTTCCTCACCTGTTGGAACGGTCGAGTACCAAAATAAAGTGATTGCCAAGCCGGTTAGTTGTGGCACATTAATGAGACGATGAGTATAAAGCTTTGTTCCTTCAACCACTCCACCCTCTCTTCCCCATCCTCGCCTTTATATTTTTATTTCAGTTCAGCCTGGTTTTTACCTGTTTTTCTGTATGTTTTTGAAATCTGTTCTTCAAATATAGAATCTCTATGGATATTTTTTTTTTTTAAATGTCTGTGGTGGGTGCTTGCATTCTACTTTTCTTCGATTTACTAGGAAAGTTGCTTTGCAGGTATATCGGTAAGATGTCTGGTGGTGAATTTTCAGAACCAAGACTGCTTCATTCGGCCGGTTTTATCGATCTTTGCCTGAACAAAGCTCAAGGAACCTCGTCAACGGTAAAGAAATAATCACATCAGTTACATTTCTAGCGGCATCATTCCATATCTTACTGCGTAACACTCATAGAATGCTTTATATTGCTTTTTTTTCGCTTTATCTTAATGAGTTTTTTGCGTTTGAAATGTGGTTACTAACAGTTTGAGACATAAACTTAGAGGTTTTCTATATTCGCCCAACAAGGAACCGTAAAATAAATAAAATTAAATAAACAAGTGCTCGAGATATATGCTTGACAAAACGAAACAATCCCCTTCAACGTTTATATCTTTCTACTCTTTTATGCGCATTATTTTACATTCATTTTGTTTACTAATAAAGTCCTTTCAAGTCCACTCATAGCAACATTATATCCGATTACATTAAGTAAGCAGTAACCATAGAAAGAAATATTCAATATGCTTCATTGAACTTTTTGATACGAAAGTATATTGCCGGAATTGTACCCTCGTCACATTTAAATGCAAATTTTGCAAATGTCGCTTTAATTTTCTTTTTTTTTTTTTTGAAATTAAAGGAGACTTGAGAGAATTGAAAGAGAATTCGAAGTGAACTTTTAACATCTGTCTTATTAAAAGTGCGTTTATTTCAATTCTGAATGAATGTTTTTCTGTTGGAGGCGTTTCTATCATCGGGTACCGACGGTGATGTATGGTTATGGAATGACGATACGCTTGAAGATGCGGAATATGAGCCAAAAAGTGCTCTCGGACGGACACATCACTCATTAGCTTGGCATGTAAGTTGTTTGTTGCACATTTTGTGGGACTACTATATTAATCAAATAAACTTGGCGGCAATAAAGAGACGTTCTTTATTAGAAAAAAGTTAAATAAAAATGCATTATGGCCAAAAAAGCAGCCATTTTGTGGGGGGGGGGCACGACGGGGTCAGTGGGAGTTTCATAGCCATTTGCGCGATCGATCCGTGCATAGAGATAGGGCCCGGGAATTTGCCTCACGTCTGGTGCTAATACCTCTTCGTAGATTTTTCGCTGCCACCTCCAATCTGAAATATATTAGAGTCCTCGCTGAAGTGTACAATTTCTAAATCTTTTTTTTTTCGCATGTTCAAAAACGAATTGATTTATTAGGTCCTAGAAATGGATAAAAATATTAGTCCCGTTAATGGAGGTGAACTATCAGTAATGGGCATATTCTTTTTATTTTTGTTAGCAAAAATGCCATTTTTATTCAGTTTGAATTGCTTTTGAGATCACCATTAACGTCTTTTATCTCTGTCCAATTTTTTTGAAAGGAATTTTGACTTTGAAGAATTTTGACTCGAAGATTTTAACTGCTCTTTTTATTTTGAGAATTTTGTGCACCAAAAATTTGATTTGCATAATAACCACAAAACTGAAGTTCATATCACTTAGGGTGAGGATGTATACGTTGGACACACTTTAACCGATGCACGAACCGGCGTCGAGAAGGCGGTGGTGTCTCGTTTTTTCGCTCAACGACTTTGTCGCTTCAGCGCCGCTTACCTCTTTCTCGCTCGATGTCACTTCACTTGACGTGTCATCCGATGGAACTGTCCTTGTCGCTGGAGCAATGTTAGTCCAAGCTTCTTTTATAACCGCTCATATATTTTATAAGCAATCCTGTTAGAAATATTCCCGATAGTTCCTGGCCCCTCTTCGGGTAAACAGTATTCGACAGAGGTAAAAATTCGACTCTCGGAAATACATCGGAATATTAGTTAAGCGAGAAAGGTTTGTAGACATCATATAAATTTAGAAACGAGGCCATAAAGAAGTATTATAATATAAAACCATTGCTGAGCATATAGCCGACAAGAATGCAATGCTTCAGCTTGTAAGTTGGGTAAAGCTGCGATTTTGTTCGATTTGAAGTGGTAATTTTTGTGTGGAGATTCGCGAATAGCTGAAAATTGTGGCATTATTTTATTATTACTGGCTTGACTATTGCTTTTATAATATTTGCCTTTGAGCGCAATTTTCTTTGCAAAATTTCAAGCGAGCCAACTTTTAGGCAAGTTGATTGAATTTGAGTGCCACCAATCATAGTGACGTTTAACCCTGATTCTACTCAAATGAAGGTTGATTTATCTAATCAAAGCATTTAGGAGAGTTTTTTTCAGCGATCACGTACTGAAGGTAATACATTGGAGAGTGGTAATTACGCGCGTTTGGAATGTGAGGGACAGATAATGTGTGTACGAATCGATCCAAAAGGCGAATTATTGGCTGTATCGGCTTCTGATGGCACTCTGAGGATATATCCGATTTCGGTTGAGAGTGGCGCCTCGCCAATTCGCTCGATACGTATATCATCACGCATTCCTGATATCGAGTTCGTTGCATTTTACGTTTTTACGATTATCCACGCACTCCTGATATCCGTTTACGATTGTCCAGGATGATGTTACACAGGGAATTAGTTCTTGAGGTTTGCTGCATATCGGTGGTATCTTCATATGAGTGCACTACTGCAGAGATTGGATTTTGCATTTAAGATATTTGAATCACCGCCTTCTTCAACCGATGTGATGTTTTTGGTGATTTTGGATATGTCATCGGTAATTTCAGGTGACATGTAGGGGCACATCGTTAAGCTTTTACTGTATCATTTCAAAAGCTATCGAAACTTTGGTGTTATTTAGCCATATTTACCTTCCACTGTACCATACTCTAATCAACTGGAAAATTTATCAATCCAATACGGTTTATGCTACCAAAGGGCACTGACTCCGGATGAAATTTGTGCGAGGCGTTCTGATTTTCGAAAGCTCGAATGCCAGTTGTACTCATAGATAGCGTCGGCTCTTAAAGAATTTTATTCGGGAGCCCCTTGATTGTTGGGGAACTGTCGGATTTCGGAAAGAGGGGCACATGGATTATTATTTCCGGTGGGTTAAGTTTTCGGGACCATAAATCCTAACATTATTGCTAGAGCACTTCGACTCATTTCAGCAGCCACTTTCGTATCTCTGTGAGCATTTGAGCAGTTGCTAGCAGCGAGAGGACAGTGAGTGGTATTTGTTAGCGCCTGATGCTGGTAGTGTTCACAGTGAGTTGCACTCTTCTTTGTTTGTAGTCGTATGGTTGTATTACGTTTTTCGATGAGGGATTTCGGTGAACGTTATATCAGCGAACACGTTTGACTCAGGTAGCTGACATTTTGGACTTGAAAGTAGAAGTAACATGAGGTAGTGGTTGCAGCCCAGGACAGTCACGTCTGGAAATCAGTTGGGCGGTCGATGGCATACATCTCTTTTCGGTGGTTTTGGGAGGTGTGAAACGTTTCAAACGGGAGACTTTCGATAATCCTTCGAGCTTTATTGCATCTTCATCTGTCACGGTATGATGTTTCTTTGCTTTTTTTTGTAGCTAATATTGGTTTTGAAATGTTAGCTGTATGAATGTCTACAGAGGTATCTCAGTGGGTTGTATTTGGGTAACAGTTGATAGCAGTCTCATTAAGAAGCAGCTGATATTAAGCTGTCATCTAATATATTTAATTAAAACAGAACCTTTCTGGAACATCTCGTAAATGGCATAGTGTACGGCGGTTTCAATGTGGGCATCGAATATTTTCTTGTGTATACCCTTTTTAGTTATTATCGGACAGTTTTCTGCTTTCATTCCATTCTTTCGATCGTTTCTTATTTATCTTTCGATAATTTCGATAATACCCCTATTGTTTAATCACGGTGTTTTTTTTAATAATCACGAAAATTGCGTTTTTTTTTTTCGCAAATAATGCAGTTAATCAGAAAGAAAGTTATCTTTTGGCCTTGGTACCAAAAGGGGAGATCGAAAAAATTTCTTGGCCTCTTTAGATAGAATAAGGCAATTTTTTCACTGTTTTGATGAAATTTTATCTGTTTTAACCATCGCAGTACTTTCGTCTTTTGTATTGCCGAGTGTTTTAAAAAGGTTCCATATGTTGTTTCATCTCACATAATTCGTCATCATATATAAAACGAAGCGATCGATTGCGTTTTCGCTTATTTCTGAGAAATTCCGGAAAGTGAAGAATCCTGAGAGACCTGAAATTCATTTTACGCTGAATTCTGCAATCGTTGAGTGTTGTATGATAAGAGTAGCTCCTATAACAATATGAAAACTCCATTGGGCGTATATGAAAAAAAAGATTATCTTTGAGGCAGTTTTAATCGATAGCAACAACCAGAACAAACTACTGTTCACAATAATACTGTTACATCGAAATTCCACTGTCCACACTTTTGGTTGGCGCGAAATTTGGATAACTAATCGGTCGATCATGTTACCGAACGTATGCTTTGCTGAACGTACCGGTGATTGATAAGGCTTGCAGCGGTTGTTAGTGGTCTGAAACCGCATTATTTTAACTTCAGTCTCTGATCTGCATAATGAGGTTACTAAGTGGATATTTTTCTGTATTTAAGGAGATGTTCAGCACATGCTGTATATCATCGTGTGGTAAATTTGTGGCAGCGTCAAGTATGGGTGGCACGATTTGCGTTTGGAACGTCGAGAGTGGTCAACTGCTGTCATCTTGCAAGTATGTGCGACTTGGTGAGACTAAGGTCATCACATCGATGATATGGCATCCAATTCTCTATGGCACTCTGTTCTTCGCTGATAGTGAAGTTCGCTTATTATCTCATTTTTTGCGCTTTTTTATCGACTTATCCATATTCTTATTTGTTGTCCTATTCATTCGATGGGCCCCCAGCTTCCAAAGACCGGGTTATGGAAAGTGATCAAGAGTTCCAAAATCAATAATCGAGTCTACGAGTTGAGGTGGCCAAAACGTGCTGCAGTGCATAACGTTTGAAAGTGGGGAAATGACGACCGAATTTTTAAAGTCCGAGTCAGACAATTGAACTGCTCAGATGCTTTGCATTACTTGTTTCAGAGGTTGTCATCGATCTGACTCTCCCTGCAATGCGTAAAAGTCGCATAGTGTGCAATCTTCCACCTTACTACCTGTGTGCTGTACAGCTACTCCACCTCTTTTACCTGTACAATAAATACTTGCATTTTTGTAGCAAGTCTTTCTATAGTTAAGGATCGAAAATGATTAAAAGTCCATTATTGCTTTGTTTCTCATCTTTACAGGCAATGATGTAAATCAGATCTGTTTACTGCCTATATGGGCGTTGAAACGTTTATGTAGTGTGTTATGATGTGATGTTACAGGAGCACATTTGTTCGTTAAGTAACTGTGTGAAGGAGCCGACCTCCGAGTTATCCGACAATGCGAGCAAGAAGAAGCTCTTCGATAGCGATGATGACACTAGACGTATTTAGTCTTTCTTTCATATTATCGTTTTTAATTCTTGTGCTTTTTTCATTAACTCTATGAGTTACACTTCTTGACAAGAAAGTATATTTCGCCTCCAACATAATTTGGTACACTGTCTTTACGAAAATGGTATTTTAGTGCAATGGAACGTTAATGTTTGAGAGAATTTAGTAAAAATAAACAATAGAAGGGAGTATATTTCTTCGATGATTTAGAATGATATCCTTTCATTTTGTTTGATTCCGTCTCATATATTCGTTTGATTTTTATTCGGCAATGCCGATGCGTTCATTGCTATTTCTTTTCTCCTCTCTTTCTTTTGTTTATTTATTTATTTATTTTTGTTTAGTTTTGCCTCAATTCAGCAGTGAAGAAGGCATTAGTTCAGCTGATTGCATAATGGCACTTAGAGAAGAAGCAAGCATTTTTTTTTTTTAATCGCCGTCTTCCGTAGTGTTCACTTCCCACAATCCACCCATCCATAAGGGGGGATCACTCAGGATATCTTATTTCTTTTCCCGCTCTTTTGTTTTGATTAGAACGAAATTTTTCAGTCTTTATTGACTCGCACGGTTTTTTTCTTCAGTTTTTCGTTATCTTTCGTTGATAAAAGCCTTTTTCCATTTTGCTTAAATTCACCGGTTTTGATGTTTACCGGTCACATTATCCTCCTCTTTCCTCTGTCCCTGCCCTCCTCATCCGTCGATCGAGCCATTGGCTCTTTCTTATGCTTAAACGTCTAGATCGTTCAATAGTTTTGGAAAGCGTTACGTTTGTAAAATTCTTTTGCACTATGAGCCTGAGGCATTGATTTCTTTCCCCCTCCTACCGATTATTTCTTTAGGACCTTATCCTTCCTTTGCCGCTGAGCCAGAAAATACCTTTCCTAGTCACATGATTTCTTATGCTTTAACGGTGACGCTGAATTCGAACCCCAGCTGACACTTCGGTTTTTGTATTGATCGCAAAAAATTACAGTGTCAGCGGATCTGGGAGCCATCAAAAGGTCCTATGGATTTGATGAAGAGGGACTGCACATAACAGAGAAGAGTCCTCCACCAGATGAACGACCCTTCGTACCGCTGAAAATGCTCGAATCAGCCGCTTCTTACGAACCGCCGAGGGTGCCAGGATCGTTTGTTTCGGGTTCATCTCCCACTCACCTCTCACAAAGATATCTGGTAAATTCTCGCAAATTTTTAGTGCTCATCCTCTAATTTCCTTATGTGAATGAGCGCGTTTCCTTTCTTCCTCTGTCCCCTTCTGTTCTGTCATGGCTTCTACTCTTCATGCGGATAGATGTTGACCTTCTTGACGATGAAGAGGGAATTTAAGCTGCGTCCCTCTGTCCCATCTTAATTATGGTTTGAGCTATCTGCGTCTGCAATCCTGCCAAATTTCCATGAGTCGTGATATTCTTATCCGTTGTCTTCAATCGATTTATATAAGTTTCTCTTAAATGTTAAGCATTAATCAGAAGCACATGAACAAGTCTGCTTCGCGCTTCCACTTTGAGTTATCCGTGTCTAAATTCTTCATCTCTTCTGTCTCAACTTTCGTTCACCGTCTCGAGCCGACTGTCGCCTTGTCGTAGAGGGGTTGCGTGATCGCAGCATGCGAATAAGTGAAGTTATATGCATTTGTTTTTTAAGGTTGTTGCGCTTTACTTGATTATTCGTTTTTGCAGCATAAATCAGAAAATTTGCATATTTTGATGAACGAGAGGAAATCTATGAAATGTTCGACTGAAACCGAATATGTAACTTTGGGCATAAGGGGTAGTTTTTGCTTAACAAAATATTCTTTGCAGAAGTGGAATCAGTTTGGGATGATTACGAGTTTTTCAACTACCGAAGAAAATACTATTGAGGTTTGTTTCGTTGACTTCTTCATAGTATTTTTCCATTCAGTTATCTCTCGGCTTATATTTTACTTGAACAAAGTTGTTTTCCTTGTGACTCGATAAGAGTACTTGGCAGAGCGATTTTATAAGATGAATCTAAGGAATCTGATCAGCAAAACATGAGGTCAGAGACTCATTTTTCTAGGCTACATAACGACTGTCAGGAGACGAGGCTAAGCCCTCACCTTCGCTCTACCTCACAACTTCAGCTAAACGGAAGTGGTAGTGATATGAAGAGACATTTATTCGTAATGAATGCTTTGTCGATTCAAGTAAACATGACGACGAAAGAAAAGCACTGAGATGCGAGTTTGCATTGCAGGTGCCTCACATAAAAAGTAAATAGATCTAGTAAATTGTTTCAAAGATAAGCCGAGGGACACGAATTGCTATGACGATAAGGCCGAGGACGTCGAGACACAGGAAAGAAGTGAAACGATTGCTTCAAAGTGAATGTGGAAATCACTGAGCTGAGCGGTCTGATCGAAAGGAAAATATGCTAAGACTCTTACCAAAAACTTTTGAGTATAATAAAGCAAGCCGCAGTAGATGAGAAGCTCGCTAGTTGGAAAGAGAAGAAGAATGACCGAGCCAGTTTCGCGAGAGAAATTCAAAGAACTGATCACGTCGTTCATTTCGATGAGGAACCATAACAGTGTGATTGATGACCACACTTTCGTTGCCCAGAAAAGCGATAAGCCGTTCTCATAAGTCATCAACTGGGTGATAAAAAGACGTTTCAACGCATGAAAAGTGGGAAGGCACCGGTGTCGATGGATTAACCGATGCAATGTTAGAAGATAAAGGGTATAATTGATAACACCGTTGGAAAGATTTTCCGATAGTCGAGCATCAAAAAATTCCTGAGCCTTCATCTGCACAAAAATGATTCTGCTGGCAAAAAAGGCAGTCGAAGTGATGTCAACAACTATCGCCCAATATCATTCCATCAAGAATCCCAAAATGTTTCTCGGACGTTCTGCTCAAAGGCTACAGCAGCAAATCGGGTGGAAAGGTTTAACAATGACAAGTAAACAAGTGACCAAATCTACGTGCTTACCATATTGGTCGAGAAGGCTGACCTTTCTATGTGCCATTTGCATGACAAAGCTATGAACCCCAATCTTTGGAAATTTACGGAATGCGCAGCGGTACACTTTTCAGTAACGTCCGTCACTTAAGGTACACTTAAGAAATTCAGAGCAAGTCGCTGTCCATAATTTTCATTAGACGAAGGGAAATATTGGCGGAATTTAAAAGAGGAGTGCTATATTGGTAGTACATTGATCCACTACTGCTCAACCAAATTTCTAACTCTGCTTGATAAGAGAGACTTCAGAAGAAGGATGTGAACGTGGATGAGAGAAAGCTGTCACATTTGAGGTTCGCAGATGACATAGTCTTCATATTCCAGAACTTCAACAACTAAAGAAAATCGTGCGTGAATTCGTTGCTGAATATTTTCGGCTGCATTGCAGATATTATCACCAAAACAAAATTAAGGAATAATTGGAAGCTAAAATAGAGAGAGGTGAATAGATTGAATATGCAAATGAATTTACTACATATGAACATGTATAGCAAACCGCAAAGGGATGGACGCAGAAAGAAACAAAGGTGGGAAGCATTCTTCAAAAAGAAAAGGGTCTCGTTGTGAGAAGAAAAACCAGCGATGAGGTTGAAAAAGTACGATGTCAACAGTTCTGTAGAGCTTAAAGACATGCACGGACTCCAAGAAATGCGTGTAATATCAGCAATGGCAGAAAAAAAAGGTTTATATAATCTCAACAAGGATCAAACTGACCGGAAGGGAAGCAAGCATGTTGCTCCGGAGGACATCGAAAGTGGAGGGCTGCCTGGACTGAGGCCAAAATGAGGGAATTTAGATGGGGAGCGAAAATATTTGCGATGGGAAATTACGAGTGGGTGATAGTAACTACGAAATACAAATGACGGCTTCACAAAAAGAGGAAAGGCTAACTGGAGTGACCGTCTAAGAAATATCATACGGAACAATTGGATTAAAGAAGCAATGAATTGAAAGCGATGCAAAGGGGTAATGAGGTGCCATATTGGTCAAACTATAGCAAAATAAAGCATTCGTATGTGTTTTGCCGGTTTATTGGAGGCTGATGAATTGACGCAAAAGATGTCATGCGAATTATGCTCATAATATTTTTTAACTTTAGCTGCAGCAGTTTACGAGCTAAAAAGTACGACAGGCCGATAGACACATGCGTAAACAACGCTTTCATACCAAGGAATTGCAGGTGAACACTATAGTGCAGTGAAGAAATGTGTATAAAAATATGAAATTGTAGCTGTTTATACTTGAAAGCTTGTGTAAGTGGGTAAGTACTTCCGGATGTTCTTTAATTTAGGTTTTTGTCGAGCAATAAGCATGTGCATAGTAGCTGACGTGTTGTTTAAGGTGCGATGGCATGATGCTTCAGTGCATTCGGAGATGATAATCGATAATAACACGAACAGATATTCGATTGCAGACTTGAGTAATGAATTGGTTGTGCTAGCCTCTCAGGCAGACACTGATTCTGTCAGGTAAACTCCTTCGTCTAGAGAATAAGGATCATCACTGTCTGAGGTCATGCTAGCTAAAACGCGACACTTTTTTGCCAGAGTCAAATAGCCGATTCTGGCTGCAAATATTTTTGATGTCCGTTTTTTTATGCATGTAGTACAAAGATTTCCGGCATCGTTTTCCGAAATTTTTATAATTCGGAGTCAAAACTATTTTCCATTTATGTTTTTTTAAAGATTGAAGTTACCTGTTGGTTTTAGGAGTTAAATATTTATCCTAAAATCGGCATATTTCACACCATCAATCCACATTTGAGGACGCTTGTAATCCCTATTCACTCGATTATTGCGTATAAGAAGAGCAATGTTTTCAATGCAGTGCATTAAAATACTTTGATATTAAAGCATAGATTTATAGTGAATTGCGAGTGCATTGCATAAATGCTTGGGATATTGGCTCAAGAGAATGGACCGTGCAGATGCCTTCCGAGGAGTCTATCGAAAACGTCGTAATCGGTGGCTGTTTTGTGGCTGTAGCCACTAATCTTCGATTTATTCGTGTTTTCTCGCATGCTGGCACACAAACAATAATCCTCTCTCATCCAGGTGTTGCTTGATTTTTCTTTATGCCTCATAAGTTCCGCTGTAATTCCTCTGGATTTTTTTCATAGGAAAGTAAGACGATTGTGGCATATTTTTTCACTCAAAGAGTATGTGAACGGCCACAGATGTAGTTGGTTTTAAAAAAGAATCGCACAGCTAATGTAATATATGCTAATTTGAACTTCCTAATTGCTTTGATTTATAACATAATAAATGGAAGGTGGAAATCACAGAAAATGACATTTAAAAGTACTACGGTTAAAACATATAAGTAACATATTTGCTAAAATATGAGCATTTTGAAGGGAGGTTGTTCTATTAAAAGAAAAATGTGACAAGTAGGAGTCCAACTTAGATGCGACTCTTTGAAAACATCGAAGTCTCAAATAGAGGGATTTCATCTTGCCACACTTTAGTCTGATGTTCCATTTCGCATATAATTAGTTATTGACCGCTTATGAGTATAAAATCTTAGAAAATGCCAGTTCCGTCCTCTCACCATCCCCTTCTCCCTTCCCTGCCTCCTCCCCGAGTTGGTCTTTTCCCAAGCGTTGTCTGAAAATTGAATTACTGGGCTTCTGTTCAAGCAGAAGTAGCATATTTTATTTCTAGACCGTATTTTTGCATTTATTATGCGACACAATTCATAAACTGCATTCAGGAAATTCACGCATTAAAATATTTTATATCTTTGTGATGTTGCTTGTAGGACCAATTTTAACGATGTGTGCTGCTGGTAAGCGACTTACGACTGTCGCCGTGAATAGTGGTTATTTCTTTGAGGATGACAAACCACAGTTCAATGTATGTTTCGGTTACATCTAGTCTTGAAATTTTTGCTAATTGTTACAGAGAATGCAAAAATGTGACGAGATTTTTATTTCTTAGTCTATACGACTTCTCGTTCTTTTCTTCCCCTTCGCATCTCTGCTATCCGCTTTGCAGAACTTGATTGTTTATTAGTGACTCCTATCGAGATTCCCTTCCGTATTTGTATGAAAAGTGAAAGTTAATGACGGAGAGATGAGTGAATTTCTTTTAGAGGGGAGATGGACAGCAGCTCAGTTAAGAAAGGAATGAGAAATTAAGATTTTATGCTCTTTTTTGGAGCGTTATCCTTTCTGATTTATTGTATCAAACTGTTTATTTTGTTACAATTATTGCAACTGATTTTCTTTCAGTAATGTGGACATTACATATTGCGTTGTTTTTTTTGTTTTTTGTTTTTTTTTTTTTTTTTTTTTGGTGGTTCACGGTATCTCTCCGGTACAATCTTCTTCCGTTTATAACGGATTACATTAAGCAACAATCCCATCGGAGGAGGCAGATCTTTACGGAGTTGATGCAAGGGAAGCTGGAAGTCATTTTTAACCAAACACTTGTGGTGATTATGCTTTGTGACAGATGAATGCGAATACATACGAGTTGATGGCGGGTACATGGTTTAAAAGGGAGTCGATACTATGTAGCACTCCTTTGGCACTCTCTCGCAATACAACACTCGAATGGATTGGCTATTCGAAAGGTGGCATATTATGCACTATGGATAGTTCATGTATGTTTATTTTTGCTTCAAATCATTGCCGCTTGATAAGTGCCAAAGCCAAATTTACAGGAAAGTGAAGAAAGAAATCTGAAACATATCATGGTGACTATTTAAAATGGATTCATAGTTTTTCGTGGAAGCAAGTTGATTTCATAGAATTTTTAGACTTGAGCAATTTTGTAATTATTCAGATTATAGAGCAATCGACGGACCGACCCGACCGTCAGTAGTATAATAGGATGGAATAAAGGAAAATTTTTATTAATAGTTGTTCTTTAAGCGACCGCAGTGATGGCTGTCTGAGGGTAACCACGTTTGGCGCATGACGCTATTGACTGCTCAACAAATCTAACGTGACTAGGCCCTTTTTGGGCATAGAGTTTTTAGCCTTTGTCGATTTACAGATGCTATGCGCTAGTGCACATATCGGACGAGAATGCATTCTCTTCAGTGGAAGAGAAATGCGATTTTTAAAACATCAGGTTGGATTGCTAGCAAAAAGTGTGCTGGTGGTAGTTATACATGATGGTTTCCCTAACTTTTTCCATATTTCTGGTTGTTTACGCAGATAAGGCGATGCAACTTTCATAGATGCAACTTTGGATGGCTTTCAAATACTCTTTATTGTCTTCTTGTTCAATTTTATTGTCTCTGAGATAAGCCAGTCTTTCTCTAATAGTTAATGCGGTCATTGTTGACGTCTGGCTCGTTATTTGTGCCTAATATCAAGCCAAACGAAAGAAAAATTAAGTTTCTATTTATGCGTATTCATATGTTTGTTTATTCTTTTATTTATTTGTGTTTTATTATTGTTAGTCAATTGGAGTGAATTTTTAAACGATATTTTACGTTATAGATTGTGTACGCTTATTAATGGCTAATGGCGTTTGGGTACCGATTCACAGGTTTTCATCGTCATTGAAATCAGTCTCCGATCATGTGTTTTTGATTGGTGTGGTGGAACATCCTCATGCTGAGCTACGTTATGTTTATTGCAAAGGAATACGATATCCGCCAGTTGCGAGTAGACTTGTGCCGCTCGTTGTCCCTTGGAACATCCCATTCTGCAATGCGGTACATTCTTGCCTTGTTTCATTGTTTGATCTGTTCTTTGTGGTGATCCTATTTAATGGCTATGCGGCTACAGGTACACATCGCTTGGAAGTGATGAGTGTAATGCGTTTGATTCGAAGAATAGATTGGAAGCTAGGCTTTTGGTGGGTGTATGACGGCGAGAAAGGGGGAAGGGGGAGCTGCGAGACTACGAACAGATACACGAAGTGATATTGTTTCAAGCGACAGTGGAATATCTTACCGTGAAAGGGCATAGCCATCTGTATGTCGCTTAGGGATTCGTTTAGATCGCAAAAAATAAAATGATGCGGTTTTTACAGGAATCGGAGAAATCACAACTGGAGACAAAGCTGCTGCAATCTGAGTTGCTCAGGTGCGCTTTTGAGGGCAACCCCGATAACGGTGTTGCTAATATCCAGGTTTGTTGCGTTCGCTTTTTTGACCACTTTCTTGATGCTTTCAGATCCTGCCGCTTGTTAATTTTACGTGCTAATTATTTTAAGAGATTTTGCTAATTGCTCACCTGTGATTTACATCGCAGCTTTTCTTGTATATTACTATTACCTTTTTTTCGACTCTTAATCGAAAGGTTGGCAACTGGCGAATTTCCGGATGAAGATTTTTGTCTGGTTAAGGTCATCGAGCCAGGATTTGCCCCCGAAATATTTTGTATCGAAAGAGGAAAGAAGTTCGGTCGTAGCTGTAGTAGATGTCATTTCCGGTCTGCAATGTGCGAGCGCGATGCTTCAGCGGTGGTGTTAAATCGCGAAGATTGCAGGAACTATGTTCTGCGTACGTGAAGGATATAATGCGTCTATTCGCATTGGCATGCAAAGCGGATCGTGAATGCCGTGCCGCAGAATTGGCTCTATATGCACCAAGTGCACATCTCATACAGTCGATGTGCAATTTTGCAGCAAAAACACGTCATTCACTTCTTGTCGAAAAGGTTTTGTTTGCTCGGAGTTTGAAAAAAGGTTTTGCCTCATGCGCATTATATGCAACCGAAGAGCGATTTGTACTTCTAGAACGACATTGAGAATCAGTTTGGTAATCGAAATAGTATAATTGATTGAGTTGAGTATTAAGGTTTTTGAGAGAGTGTGGAAGGCAAAATGGCAAAGATTTTTTTCGTTAAACTACTGGACCACATATCATCTTCCTTATTTGAGTATTTTTATCTCTACATAATGGCCATTTTTCTTCCTTTTATAGATGAGTATTTCGCAGTTGTGATATCTTTCTCTTCCATTTAAAATCAACGCCTTTATACTCATTTTTAAAATATATTTTTGAAGCTTCTCTCAAGGGAGCGCAACGTTTTAGGTCGCCGAGATTGGAAGAAACAACACACTGGCAGTGGAGAACAGAATGACGTTGGGTCGACGTACTTCCGGTGACGACAACGAAGGGAATTTAGCACCAAAACCGGTTGTCAGAGTTAGTGTTTATATCATATTTCTTCAGAAATGTGATCACTGGTAGCGGAAGTACGAATGATTTTTTTGACGGCGTTCAGTTCGAATTGCGTTCTTCGTTAAGCGGGTCTGGGTTGGGCCATGTAGGCCAGATTATACATTCAAATGTATTTAAATATTAGTTCCATGATATTACGTTTAGAAATTCAGTTGTTCAGTCATTGAGCATCTTCAACGCCAACTATGAAACGCTTAAAAGAAAGAGAGAATAGTCCTTACGTATAATAGAGGGAGTTGTGGGGAGAATGAAGACAAAAGAACACGTTTCATCTCTTATGGTACCGCAAACGTGGAGTCATATCTTGCTCGAAGGGAATAGTTGATGTTGTTATTTAAGCAATAAGATTCAACTTGCACTCATGCATAAATGGCTTACTTTTTTAATTAAAACGGACATGCTCGTCGAGGTGAAGAGAAAAACCACCACTGATAAATTATCACTAAGTTATTGAGAGTTCTGCTCATCACTTAACGAAATTGATTGATTTCGTGTAGTAGAATATTCATATGATTTGAAATTCAAAGACTTCGACTATAAGAAGTTTGCATTCCTCTGTCGAGGCAATTGAATTAGCCGCAATTCATGTTGATATAAATGCAAATATTTACTAGGATCTGGGAAGGAGGAAATTTTCTTACGGATAGTTTTTTTTTAAATCAATTGTTTTATTTTCACTGCAAATTTCGATACTGCTTGAGTTGAGGACTACTTATATTACTTCTTGTTGATTGTTGATATCAGTGTTTGCTTAGCATTAATTAATGTTGATTACTTTTTCATTAGATTGGATTTATTTAAATTTCAGCGTATTCATTCTTCAAAGCGGAAATTACTCGACGAGGAAGAGGAAAAGAATAGAGAGGCAATCGTCGACGATGGCGATCGGGAGGAGGAACAATTAGCACCTTCTCGATTTGATACTTCTCTTAGCAGCGAACAAAACTCATTCACCTGTTTCTCAGCGACGAAAACCGCTCCCAATCCATTTAAAGTATTTTCTGACGTTTTTTTTTCTTTTGCTGGTGCTCGTTGTCGTAATGCTTGACACCCGGATATCTATCCTACTTACTACAGTTTCTTATGATGATTGTGCTACAATGGAACTGGAAATGTGGATTGTTGAGAAGGGGTTGTCTACGAGGTCATTAAAGCATTCTTTTTTATGTGGGCAAATGGGGAAACACTACCGAAAGTGGATACATAAGGGACTATAAATCTATTGTAGAGTGGTGCCTGAAGCAGTGATGTGACAAGTTCTGAAGTAGGTAATTTATGAGTCAAAAATGAGTTTGGCGGAAATATTTGACGATATTGACGGTTTATTTCTATTATTTCTGCAGTTCAGCGCTCTTGAACAGCATTTTTTCGGGTTGGAGGAGGGGGGTGAGGGGACGTAATGGGGGGACAAATATTGTGGCGAAACCGTTATATGTTTTGCTTGAAGCATTGCCTAGCTTGTTTCGGGCACTCCGATTCTCGAGCGTTGGCGTCGCTCCCTCCCCTTTCCTTGGACAGCGATTCTCCGACTTCTTTCGTAACATTCTAAGCGCTTTCCACCTTCTGCAAATCCCCCCCCCCCCCCCCCCCCATCGGAAGTTCTGCCTTAGTATGGTCCCGGGTCTCTGCTGCTAACGGGAGAAGTTTCTCGATTTTTTTCCTGACTTCCATCTCCTTTCCCTCCCTTCCCCCATCGACCGAAAATCCTCTCCAACTATTTTTATCAGCTGCAGCGACAGGTGGATGCTGCTGTGTGCCTTTTTTTTTTTTTTTTTTCAGAGAAAAGCAGCGGTCGTCGAAGAGAGTCAGGAGAATGTTTTTGATTCGTTGTCAACTCCAGCAACAAAGAGGCCGCTGCATACCCCTCTCGGCCTTTCAAATAAGTCTAGGAAGCAGAAGAACGAGGTGAGCTTCCTTACAAGTATTGTACATTAAGCCAATACGTTCAGGTTATGGATGGTGGCCTAATGCTAACTTGCTGTAAGCAAATAACAATATGTGTGGTGGTACACCGTACAATAGCATTAATGTCCAACCATACATGTAGTTGTATATCTTTTTTTGTCCCTTTTTGGTGTTCTTTCTGGAATTCCTGAGAATTCTGTTGATTCTCGCTGCTAGAAAACTCAAGTAAATTTGTCGAATAAAAAATCGGATGAAAAAAGGCGAAATACAAAAACTTTCACGCCAGATTTCGATCCTTTCGACTTATGTAGAGATGTTTCTTGCTTTTGATGAGATAAGGGATACGAATACATCTACACAATCCAGGTCATTTTAGAATCGGATGATATGAATAGTCACTTACACTATATTTTAACTGGTCATCCATCGCTTCCCTCCTTTTGGCTGCATTCTCTCATTTGTTTATTTTTTTAAACAACGATTGAAATCTATAGGTGCATAAGTAACGAATAGGGGGATCGTAGAAAGTAGGCCGTCGTTAAAGTTACAGCGCTTATTTATAGGGTTTATTTATAGGGTTTTCTGTTTTCAGGTGGTATCACGTCAGTCGTTGCTCACATTCTCGGCACAAACATCAAAGTAAGTCGTTTATTTCTTCAAAATGACCATTTTAACACATAAACCAATAATTTTCAATCTTCTTTATAGTTTACTTCATTTTATGATGCAAAATGTACATCTGTTTCAGGATGTCATTTTTTATTGTTGCCCGTCGCTATTGCATTTGTTTTCATTTAGATCCTTCTATGATTTTCATAATGTACGCTGACTACGAAAAGAAACCACTAAAGCTGATTGCTGTTTAAATGAATAATAGGCGAATTTTCGTTGAGTACTTTAGGATCGAAAAGGGAATTGAACGGAAGACTGGTTTTGAATTATGGATGGAATCAATGGAGAACGAGTTGAGGTCTCACTACGATGGAGATGATGACGGATTCCTCAAATATGCTACTCGTCAATTCCGACAGCTCACCGCCGATGATAAGAAGGTTTGCACCTACCTTTCACAATTCTATAGTTTTATTATTTATATGAAGTGCTGCAAAATATAAGAGTAAATTGCGTTGAATTGTTCGCCATTATTTAATAATCAGCACTTCATAATGCACATAGTATTCTTTTGAATGAATCTGCTAAGGAGAATGTGTACTAACCGTTTGTTTATTGAAGAGGCCGAATTGATGTTAAGTTTCATTTGCAAAGGTTGCGTTTATTTTTGATTGACTTTAAAATAGATTTGCTTAAAGCGTATATCTCTTAATCATCGCTGCTGTGCTACATACTTTAGTGCAACATTGCAAACAGGATTTATCGGAGAGGGAGAGAGGAGTGGACGAGTCGTCTGGTTGCACAAGGGGAGAGAGGAAGAGGAAGACGATTAATAGTCTAGAGGTTGGGTGCTAACGACATTCACAGGAAGTGATGGGGTCTGCAATTGCCATCCCTCAACCGACTATCCAGCAAATGGCTTTCTTGGTAGAGCTTTTAGGTTTTCCTCAGTCAAAAAGCTGTTGTTGATACAGTATCAGGGTTGTGATGAGGTAAGAATAGAATAAGCAGCAGCTAAACTTGAGTTCGTCTTCGTTAAGGTGATTGTTTTGTTTTAGAGATGGAACGAGATGGCTCGCACATCCACCTAACTTGGCCGTTATCGTTCACAATTGCATCGCCGTCATATCGTCCAAATGCTGTGCTGCTTTATCGTTTTAAAAATTTTGCAAGATGCCTCACTTATCTTTTCTTTTATCGGTATCGATTTCTGTGATCGTATTGCTTGTATTGTTTGAAGAGGTTTATCGTATTGATGATATTTTGGGAAGGAAGGCAGCTTTTGTTGTATATTCACATATTACCTAACAACGTTCAAATACTCTTTATCTGCAGTGATCAAGATTTACGTTTCGCCAAGTGCTTTTCGTATAGTTTAATTTTGTTATATGCAACTTGAGCAGCTTGATACTCGCAGAATGCGACACACTATGAAGGAGTTGCTTTTGGAAGAGGTTATGATTGCTTTTCTACCTTTATGTGCTCTTTATAGCAATTTTTTTTTGAATTGCTGTATTTTGATTGATTGCATTCCATAGAGTATTCCCTGTAGTATAATCTTTCGATATTAAACAAGAAATTTGGGTATTTTTCGAAAATTTCAAAAATTGAAAATTTTTAAAAGGAGTGAGAATTGCTTTGTGCTGTTTGTATTGAGGTATCTAGTGATGTAGGACCCTCCTCATCCTACGGGATAATCTTTTGTGGAAGATTTTTTACTGAAAAAAAGGAGGACGGAATATAGCATAAGAGGAGTAAAAATGGTCTTGTAGAATTGAAATTTCCGAAATTGTACGCATATTTTAGCTCTTGTTATTTTAGTTTTTTAAATTTAATATCGCTTAGGAAATTCTTTGGTATTCATTGATATCCGTCCGTAACTTTACATCTTTTCGTTATTGCAGGTGTTGTGTTGCGATGCAGAATATTCAACAATTATAAGTAAGCAATTATTTAATTATTTTTTGAATTCATTGAAAAATACTCTATTTTTAATTTTTATTTTATTGTTTTGATGTAAATATTATTATTTTTGTATTTTGCTTTTACGCATGATTTTGGCATGATTTGATACTCTTCCGCTTTATTGATTCTTACAAGTTTTTTTTTTTGATTTATTGATGGAACTTTTATAGCCGTATTGCTTTGGAGGATGTTTTTTGGCGCCGAAAGAAAGTGGTGAAAAGTTTCTTCCGTTGATAGGAAACATTTCTTTCGGCGCTAATTAATTCTACGACCCAATCTGATGTGGTAATGTCACGCAGAGCCGATGCACTTTTCTTACCCTTTTCGTCCATATTTGTGGCAAAAATGAATTTTGATTTATTATAAGAGTTGGTTTCTTTTTATAGTAGTGTATTTTTTTCCAAATGGTTTTTTGTTGCCATATTTTGCGACGACTATAGCCCTCACTGCTTCAACTCATTCCCTCATCCGTCTTTATGAATGTTTAATTGAGTTGTGATCGACAACATTTCTCTTCCGGCAGAAACAAAAACGTTCTCGTTAGCAGATCGTTTTTGTCTCCGGAAAAAAATGGATTCCGGCCAAGAAACTTTTCCTGTCGGTAGAAAAAAAACTGGCAAGAAAGTGGTCGCTGTTTGTTTATTTGTTGTATCTGTTTATCGTCGAAGATTTTGTATTGTAACACAATAACACTTTCATTCTTCGGGTTTATTCGGTTGAACACTGGACCCAGTAAAGATGGCAAAAGAATCGGAATTTGGCATTATTTTATTTATTGCGCCGAACAGTTTTGCGATAATTTGTAGTGAAAGTATTGCAACAGTTTGCAATGAAAGCATTGCAATAGGTTGCAATTAAAGTATTGCAACAATTCACAGTTGAAGTATTGCAACAATTTGCAGTGAAAATATTGCAACAATTTGCAACGAAAATATTTGCAACTATTTGCGATGAAAGTATCGTAACAATGTTCATTGTGTTGCATTAAAAAAGTGGCACAAGTTTTAGCAGCAAAACAACATATATGTGATATTCCAATAATTCTTCAAGGGGATTTTAGCGCCTCTGCAAAAAAAGATGCACATAGAAATCAACAGAGAATGTATTACAGATGGCAATCTTTTGTTGTGACATATTACAAAGATTAAACCACTTATGAAAAGAAATATGTGAGACTCTTTGAAAAAAGAAAACTAAAGAAAAAATTTCGAAAGGATTTTTAATTGCGTATTTATGCTATAAAGCTATCAGGTGACAAATAAACCTCAATTTTTATACGTTAATAGCAGAAAAAAACATCAAAAATGCTTTGTTATTCTAGTTCATCCATATATTTGAACTTGAGGTCTGTTGTTCATCGGGTGTGACGAAATTTGGAACCAACCGGAGTCCCATAGCGGGCAGATCTACTGTTGTATGACTCCTCCAATTTCCTTGCTGAAGCTTTCGAGTTTGAACTCATCTGGGATGAAAGCTTTCTTTGGAGCTTCCTACTCGGTGGCTCCAATTGTTTTAGCTTCTGCGCTTAATTTCGTGATGGTGCCATAAAACGTTCTGAAATGTATAAAGTGTAGAAATGATCGTTGGTATTCGATGACTGTTTGAGGTGAATAGTAAATTAATGGAAATGTTTTATTGAGAAGCTCGAATTCTTTTCGCTCCAGTTTTCAATAATTTCTACTTTTTGTTGTATATTGTAGCACTGTTACGAAGCTTGAGATTAGGCAAAAGCTTGAGGGAATTTCATGTTGCCGGATAGCATTTTGAAACGTCGCTTTATATTTTAAGAGTTGATAATCGTGTTGTAATATAGCAGAAGTCATGTAGCTTGATAGAAGACAATTGAAGAGGTACAATACCGTTCATGAAATCAAATGGTCATCTCTATTTCCGGATTATTTCGACGATTTCCGACATTCACAAATCGCGCTGTGATGAAACAATGGTCAAGATACTTTCACTCAAGAGATAAGCTTGGAAGCTTCGTCTTAACGCGAGTAAACAATGTTGTAATGTTCCGAATACTTTCCAGAGATGTCTCGAGGCACTATTTTCGTCTGTTTTAAAATATACGGGGAGAAGAAAACGTTGTATCGTCCTCTCAAATTATTTTATTTCGAGATGTGCGAAATCTTTGGACACCTTAAATGAAGGAATGACAAATCAGCTATATGGCTCATTACTATGCTAGTCAACTCTTTTATGATAATAGAAAAGAAATCTCGTCGTCATCGATGTGTTGCATATTTATAAAGTATTAACGGTAACTGATGAATAATGACTACAGTTATGATGACATATTCCGCTCTATTTAAAACTTGAGTGGGAATTTTTTTTAAAACTTGAATGTAGGCTATTATTTGCATTTTCTTATCGATATGATAGCGTTGATCGGTATGATAAACAATAAGACGGAAATTACTACTTTTGTTTACCTGTGATAATCAAATCCTTTCATTGCGTAGGTGGATGTCGCATCACATTTGAAGATATATGCAATGCATGTAATAACGTCAGATATGTGATGACGTGCATTTGAGAATAGAAATTACCTCAGTGTTTAATGCTAAGTGGAAATGCATTTCTTTTTTACGCAAAATTTTGCACAAGTATCTCGTGTTTTCGATGAGTTGATATGCCATTGCTTCCGGTGGCGTACACATAATGCGGTTGACATCATCGTTAAATACGGTGGTGACGTACACATGATCGAAAAGTACAGTTATCATATTTGCCGAGGTCAAAGTATACGTCTAGAGTACTTTCCACACATTTGTTCTTTAATAAATATGAAGCAAAATGTTACACGATATACTTATAAGAGGCTCTATTTTTGCTAAATGAAGTCAAATTTTTAAAATCGGTCCATTTTTCTTTTATTTTCCTTTTGTGAAAGTAATCGAAAATTGAAGCTTAGATTAATCTCGTAGGATGAGCCCTGAGGAAACTACCATATTAATGAAAACGAAGTTAATTCGTTGTGCTAGAGTTGAAGTCGTCAACACATCAATTCGTAATCGTCAACACGAGTAATTGATTACTGACAGAAGTTAATTCGTTCCACGTGGGTTCGAGAATTGGTGATGTTGATGTCGAATATAGAAAAAAGATCACTTTATGAATACGAGTTTTCTGAATGACAAGCAGATACGCATTGAACTGTTGAAGGTCTAAGGAGTTTTTTTAAATAGCAGTTCTCATATTTTGCATGGAACATTCAAATCATCAAGAGTAGGTGGGAAAACGCGCCAGAGAAATTGGACGTTTATGCGCCTTTGCATTTTAATCGACCAAATCAGCGCGTTAGCTGTAAGTTAGATGCTTAATTACACACCTTCCTATAAAATGCACCGGTAAGGCAAATTTTCAAGGAAAAAAACTGGTATTTGATCTGCATCGGACTGATTTTAAAATTTAATTAATTCACGTATTTCATGAGAACTTCAAGTGCGATAAAGAACTCGTTTAGACGATGATCAAATGAAGCAAAGTTGAAGGTTGAAGGTCATCCATTTATGGTATAATTCTTGCCGAATTTCTATATTTTTCATTGTCTCTATATTTGTGATTCACCAATTGAAACTACAGGATGCATGGTAAAAAAATTAAAAATTTTACCTGTATACGTAAAATGTACGGTGTAAGCACTAGATAAGAAATTCGACACTTGGGCGCCGATTGAAATTGATGCATATCTTGAGAGAGATTGCAAGCAGCTAATAGCACAAGCAAAGAGTCATTTATTGAGCAGCAATTTATGCGGCAAGCAAAGATGTGCTTTTCATCAATATATCCGATCATCTATCTTATGCCTCGTTTACCATAAACATCTGATCATCTTTAGACGCTCCAAATATCATTTCTGCACACTTTGTACGATTTAAGAATCATCACTACTAATGTAGTATATTCTTCATTCAACTTCGATAATGAAATCCTACTCGAACATTCAATCATCGAATGGATTTCAGCAATAATTAGCCACATTCTTTGTAAAGATCAAAATTGTCTGAGCATTTGAAAATTTTTGAAAACTGCAGAAAATTTTTCGAAATTGTTTATTATCGCTTATGATTTGTGTTTTTCATTGCCTCAATTGTCATACCTTTAATATAGACTTGAATGCTTCTTTTGTAAATTTATTTCTTTGATTCGCATATGAGAAGTTAAATTTTCCTTCGATCTCAAAAAAAAAATTTTTTTTTAAAATTATTACTACTTAAATTACTTGTATTGAATTGTATTATATCATCATTAAAACAAAGATTAATATTTAAATAGAAAGTTTCACTTACTCTGAACATTGCACTTTTCTTTTATATTATTATGAATCTAGGAGACTTTTTACTCATATAATAGTCAATAACAGCATTTCCGAATTTCTTACATTGAAAGGAAGAAAACTGAGCACTTTGGCATTCCCAAACGTCAAAAAATTATTGAAAAATGTGAAAGAATTGTTGTGAGCGTTATTACGGAAATGTGCCACGAAAATGAATGCAGTCAAGCATTTAGGAAAAGCATTATGACGTGCAACATTTTCGAATACAGCGGAGGGCTAGCGCTATTTCCAAGATTAAGTCAACATGTAATCATTGTCTGTCTGTCTACGATGGAGATTTGCTAGGAAATTTGCAATTGCAACGTTTTCTTGCAATGTTTATTGCTGCTATTAAACAACGTTGCAATTTAAATGCAACATGAGTCTGCAATCCAACAGAATTAATCTTTCTTATTGTTGCTTTTTTTATGGAAGAGAATGGAATGATGTAATAAAAGTTTTTTGTGTTCTTATTAGCAAAGAAAAGACTCTAAAGTTATGTAGGTTTTTACGAACATATAAAGAATATCTAAGCATAGCATAAATCTCATTGGAATACTCGTTTAACTTATTTCATTTGTAACTAAACTGAATTTAGGAATGAATACGATTGGAAAAACTATGATTGAAATTGAGGATAGAAGCTGAATTTATCAAAAAGGATGATTGTAAATGATTTCAAGGACACTAAAACGTAAGATGAACGCTAATTGACGAAAGCAATTTTCGGTGGTCCAATATGCAACCTGTTAAATGCTCGCTACGTCTGTTGACCCTTCTACAGGGATTTTCCCTTTCTGTCCAATTCGAAACACTCCACCTCTCGCAATTCCATTCAATCGTATCCTAATTACGCTATTTGAAGTACTTCTCTCAGCAGCAACACTGTCGTCTCACGAACTTTGCTTTCTTATTGATCTTTATCGTTGGGGGAATTTTCAAAGACAACGTTTTTTTTTAAAAGAATTTCAATTCATTAAGTCTTTTTTTTGCATAATATTCTTTCGTTGTAAAATGATTTTTTATTATTCTTCCTGTAAAATTATTTCACTGATCTAATCGAAAATTTAAATTTTGTGTTAATTAAGTTGGCATAATAAGTTGAATTGTTATTGCTGATTTGAAAGTTGCATTCATCTTGCTGCCATTTGTGTTATATATTACATCAGTAGTAACTAATGCAATTCAATGGATCATCGATCCGAAATAAGCTTTTTGAGCTCATAAAATTGCATATTGGCCGCATCTTAATTGCATTGGAAATATTTCAGCGAAATAAAATATCACCTTATCGTAGCGATTCATAGATCATCTAAAATTAAATGCTGTGTTCATGCAACTCCGGAGTCAAAAACCGCCTTCGAAGAGTCAATATGACGAAAAGTGAAAAACTTGTGCTACAATTACCGTCCAGTGTAAATATGTTGGAATATTTTTACTTGAAAATTCTTCATATAAAAAGCTGAAAATCGTGCTCATTCAAATATCTAAAGATAAGTTGCTTTCTATGAAAAACGAAACTTTTAACGATATTTTATAAATAAGAGTAGCGTTTACTCTGAATGTAAATGAGGTATAAATAAAGACGCTACAGAGTAATGTTTAATTAAATAATCATTATATAATTGATAAAATATTGCATGAAGATTATAAACAAACCTTCTCGCAAACGATTTTGACCACTGTTATGAGATATATACGCCTACTATTGTTCACGTAGCATCTCGAGAAGAGGTTTTGCCCCTTTCGAGGGAATGATGAGCATCGAATGCACTCAATTCCTCAATTGAATTCACTCACTCATTTCAACTCCAATTTGCTCTACTTTTATTCCCATATGTTTTTTTAGACGTTCACTGATCGCGATTCAATAATTTTTTTCAGCATCTTTAATATTTTTGACTTTTATAATTAAAAACTGTTGATGATAGTCACTATTTTGATATATATATATATATATATATATATATATATATATATATATATATATATATATATATATATATATATATATATATATATATATATATATATATATATATATTCAAAATAGTGACTATTATCGATAGTTTATATGTAATTTTAACAATGCAGTATCATATGGGCACATCAGTGATAGCATATTCTACAAACCTAGAAAAAAGATCGCATTTTCACACATTATTGGTATATTAAAGAAGGGCTATAAAAGTTTCGCTCCTAGTAAGCTCTCCGCATTATTTAGCTCATTTAAACGAATATTGGCGTGAATAAGTGGAAGAAAATTTGATCAATAACATCCCCTCAAGCAATCGGCAAACTAATTATAGTTATTATCATTGATGTTCCCAATTGAAAGTATTCTTTAAACCGCAGTGCTGACACGAACGCTTATTCGGCTAATGAAATCATAAAGCCCTTTAAAGACTATTTTTTAATGTACCATTAAAAGTGCCTCCTTCACTTGAACCATTCAAAGCACCAACGATTTTTTGTGCAAAGGGAAAATCGAATATTCAGAGGTCTTTATGAATTACACAAAAAAAAAGAGAAAATCACCAAGAAACGGAATTGTGCTGCGCTACTTGTTGATAATGACGGTAATTCTAGTACCTCGTTTCCTCTAGGCAAATCTAATTCAATATTACATCGGTTTAGTGCTCAAAGAACGGTTCTGAGATTGTGAAGCGGTCTATTTCTGCTCAATTTCGCTCCGTTCTATTTTTGAACTGCATTCAGTTGCACATTCGTTTGCAAGCGTAGAATACATCAGCGCGCAAAAATCTTATCCTTGAAATCAATGTGTTAATTTCATATTATTTGAATAAATTATTTGAATTATTTGAATAGTTTGATTTCCTCACCATCTTCTAAATAAATAGTTATAGAAAAGTAAAATAAAGCATTTTCCAATATAAGCCTTTTCTAAAGACTCTCTAAATATCCGAAAATTATAAATGAGTATATCTTGAATACTTTTTTACAAATGTAGTCCAACTTTTATGTGAGGAAATGCAGTAAATTTTTCACTGATGTATGAAATTAGTAGGCAATCGCTTTTGAATATCTCTTAGTCTACTCTTCGTTCAATGAATTTGAGTAAATCGCTTAGGTGAAAACCCGTCGACGATGTTTTTGTTCGTTTATTCATTTTGATGCTCAAAATAGGCTTATTTTTTCTAACGTTTGAACGGTGTGACACTATTGCAGCTTACCGAAATTTTATGATCAACAAAAAATACAACTTCATTGAGTATTTTTTCATTAAAACTCCATTTTAAAAAATTTCGAGAACTTAGAGCTTCAGAAGGCTAATCCTCTGAGGTTTTATTTGAGGGGGAACTGTATTTATTTGAGGGTATACCATACCATACTTGCGAGGCATCGCAAGATATAGTACGATGCATTGTTTTGACACGGTACACGAAATGCTGACATACTGTAGTAGCTAACACGTGAACCAGAAATACGCCAAAATGAAGCACAGCAGAAAACTGCGATTAGGAAGAAATTGATTGCTTTTTTATTAACGCCATAAATGTGGTCATAAATCACTCTCAGTGCCGTTTCTATAAGGGAATGCTAAATGTGCTTTATATTCAACGATGGACAATTGTTTCTAAGATTTGTTGCATTTGACAGACATATCGATCAAGAACTATTGCATTCCATAATTTCCTATCATTTTGAGTCTCTGTGCTAGAGTGCGGTGATATGATTATGATAATACCCATTAAAGAGAGCACTTCCTTTATTTTGCTGAATAATTTCTTGAGTTTATTCCGTTTAATCTATTGTTTTTGAATAGCTTTAAATATTAGTGGAAATTTTATTTCGGTTATTTTGAGAGAGTTTTAATTCTTCGATTACAATTTGATATTACTCTTTTATTACTCGTCTATTGCAATCTCATTTTCTTTCCATTAACTTGAGTAGAATTTTGTCTCAGCAATAAAAATTTGCAAAAAAAAATCCGCAACCGGATTGCAAAAAAAAAAATTGAAATTGTAATGCATTCCATCTAACACGGTGATAGAATTGAACTTTATTCAAGAAAAAAAAAACTGTATTTCACTAATTTTTCCGTTTCACTAATAAATTGGAGGATTGTTTATGATAATGGCACTATTAAACCTCATTAGAAATATATAAGACAAGCAATAATTCTGTTGATGTAATCTATGAAACCATTATCTATTATCTTGATAGATCGCACTTAATTTACATCTATATCTTAGTTTCGAATAATTCTTTGTAGAAAATATTCCCAAATATTCGAGGAAAATTTATTTCAATTATTTTGAGATAATTTTATATTCCACTAATCTGCTTTTTTTCTTAAAAATTATCCAAATATTCTCATAGTTTTTCACCGATTTGTTATACTTCATCAATTACGGCAGAGAGCCTCATTATTGAATAATAATGAGGCTCTCTGCCGTAATTGCGACTTATTCGTTATTGTGAGCATCAAGATGAAATTCTTTTCGAGAAATAAGAATACAGGCAGTAAAATTTTACGAAAATTCTTCCTAATTCTACCAAAAAAATTCTATAATTAGTTAAAACTTTAGTGAGAAATCAAATAATCTATCGACCGTTCGATTGATCGGTGAATAGTTAAAAGATTGAATGTGGAAAAAAAAAACAAATTTTTATTATAACTTCATTGCACTTTGATTTCTTTTTGCTCTATGGCAATAATTGCATTTTTTTGCTCTTTGCCAATAATTTGCATTTTATATATTATATTATATATATATATATATATATAATATATATATATATATATATATATATATATATATATATATATATATATATATATATATATATATATATATATATATATATATATATATATATATATATATATATTCTGTTCATATGAATGATAATATGATTATAAATAAGTGAAATGTACCATTCATATTGATAAAATGATAACGTCTACTTTCTACTCTTTTTTTAAACCTATGTGACACATTAAGTGATCGACTTCCATTCCTTTGAATTGTTTTTTTTTTTCATTCAATTTTTAGCGACTCGAAAAGAATTTCATCTTGATGCTCACAATAAATCTATTATCGTTTAACTTTCCCTACGTAAATAAGGAGGAAATAAAAATAACGAATAAGTCGCAAATGAAAACTAATAATATTTAAATCATAAATAACGTTGTGATTTTCAATTTCCCATTAAAGAGAGCATTAAAAATTCTATACGCATTACTAATTTCTTCTATTATAATATATTTCTTAAATAATAATCTATTGCCATTATTCGTAATGATTTCTATTTGAAGTTAGACATCATGTTACCTATCTTATTACATGAACTTACACACCGCATTATTCCTTTATCTCTCCTTATTATCAATTGATATAGCATTCAAACAAATCTATAATGACTATGACATCATGTTATTCATTCATCGACTTTCAAAGTAACGCCTATATTTTCCGTTGATGATTTTTTCTGGTAACGGCAAATTGAGAGCTGAACCACCGTACGATATCTGTGGTCCAATTCAACGTTTAATTTGTTTTATGCGTTGAAATCGATTGATTGCATCTAATCGATCGATAATATTCGATCGGCCTATAAAATCGATTGTATGGTTTACTAATAGTGTGTAGCAAATGATAGATACGCATCCTGTTAACTATGATCCCTTGAAGTTTCTCACATAAACATTCGCCTCATTCTCATGAATGAAACGGTAAACAAATTGGATTCTTAATGAACCTATAGAAAAATACACTATCATATAAGAAAATTTCTTTTTGAAATCCTACGAATAATAAATTCATTTTCGTAATTTAGTAATAAATATTGGTAATTCAATCTAAAATCCATATGAAATTCTCAACTATTGCATATTGATAATTTCGAGAGTTATTTTATAAAACGTTGATCGAAACTGTATAAATGAAGTTGTGTTAAGTTTATTGTGAGATGAAAAATATTGAAATCATCGATAATCACTGATAGGAGAAAAATTTAGTTTTTTGTTGGTGTTAATTCATAGGAATTGCAAATATGCAAATGACAAACGGATCGAACATCAAGCAAGAGATACGAATTGTGGCGTATGCCGTTCGATTCGATTTGAACTGGCTTGTTAGGCCTCTTGAGAGAGTACGCATCCGATGCGCATCGATCCACGTGACGTCGCAAGCACTCATTGTTTCTTCTTATGTTTGGCCCTTATTCAGGCACTTTTTTTGCGCTCTCTTCACTGCCTCTATTTTGGCGTTCTTAGAGCTGGACATCGTGTGGCCCTTCTTTCAGTCTCACATCTAGTTCATGTTCCGTTCATACTACATTTAATTGCATTTCCGATGCGATAATGGTTTCAATAATGAACATCGTTGTCTGAGAACTCTCAATTGCTGATAGTACTACCACCATCAATCTATACTCATATTCTTCCTATGTAGTTAGAATGGTTTGAGCTCCCATACGCTTATGCAAATTTCTGGGATATTAAATAAATATGCAAACAGAATTCACCAGAAACAGCTGCTAAATGATCAGTTAATAATGTAGGCATTTGCTGAAGTGAATTAGCTAAATGTCACTTTCAGCGTTGGTCATTTACTGACGTCTGTGCAATTGGTAAAATGTCAGAAAAACGCTTAATTAAGACGATTTCGCTTCTTTTATATATATATATATATATATATATATATATATATATATATATATATATATATATATATATATATATATATATATATATATATATATATATATATATATATATATATATATATATATAAAGTGCAGAACAATCCTCTTTAATCACTGCAGTATGAAACTCCTTCATTTAATCGGCTATGGAATTCCTTACTGAAATGTTAAACCTGAATTTACCCATTTTTATACTCGAACGTACTATTCAAATAGCGACGAATAGTAGAAAGTTTTTAACCATCACATCTGTGTAGACGTTAGAAAGGAATGCGAATTCAGTACGCTGTTTGATATTTATCACAGATATACGATTACACAGTATGTCGCATTGATATCACTTACAATACAATCGAAAAATTTCCATAAATTTTATGCCTAATTAGATAATTTTCATTGAGTTTTTCGTTTTTTTTTAATTTTTGTATTGCGCTGAACTGAATAGCTACCTATGAAAAATGGCGAGACGAGCTATTATGTGTTACTTGAGATTGAAAGAATGTTCCCATCCTCACATTTTTGTTCTCTCAATATTTATAGCTATGGTGCCCTTTGTAGTTCGCTGGAGATAAGCACTTAATTACCTCTCTGGTGTCATCAGAAATTATAGAATTGATAGATGAGATGGCGTGTTCTTTTTGATGGCAATACAGTTTGGCAACATTGCAGCTTTGTTCTACTCCATCACACAAATCATTAAATGAGAGAATCGCATTTTTTTTCGTCGTCGTAAAAACATGAAAGACTGCTCTCGAGAGATCGTTATTGCAGATAAGGAATGATGTGAACTTTGATTACGAGCAGGTGAACAAGTTGCGCAAAAGGCGCGTCTAAGCGAAGCACGTTACATGCAAATCGCAACAAGTTACAACATAACAGCATATTAAGATGAGGCTTTGAAAAAAGTTCATCAAAGCTATGCAACACCTCCAATGATAGCACTAAAATACGCATGCTATAGCCTAGTTCAATTCGATTAACTGCTTATCGTCTGTCTAGAAATTTTTCTTTTCGTAATAATCTTTCAGCGCATTTCGAGAGATATTACACCTAGTATATTTGAATAAAGAATAGATGAAACATAGAGCATAGAATAAGGGAAACACAGAAAAGTATATCTTCAATTAGGATGTGTTTTTCGTGTTGTTCATTCGCAAACATCGTTGATCATCTTCACGAAGAAATTAGCGGCTTTTGCAGCACTCTAATTAGCGTATCCGGCCGTGACCGTGAACAACAATACCTCGATCAGGTAATAATTGCAATACCTATTCGATTAAGCGAGCTGCCAACGCATACAGTATGCTGTCCAAAGTTTTCGCCATCCTCTTTGTCATCCACAGTGTTCACGGTTCATTTTTATTTCTTTATAATTTATTCCCGTTTGAACTGAAACTATAAATGAGTTGCTGGCAGCCTCTGAAGCAAATATTTCGACGGATATAATCCACATTTGTGGTAGATAACCTCTTAAAACCAACTATGAACTTGATTTGTCAGACTCAAAATAAGTTGCAGATAGTTCTAGAAACTAGATTAGAAATTTGCATATATTCTGCTTCGATCAGAGGGGGAAGAATTTGTTGATAATATTTGCATAAGTGTCGAATCACTTGAAATATGATTGTATCGTTGCATATATTTCATTATTTTTTGACGATGTGTTTGCAAGCGGTTAATATGATAAATGCAATTGCAAAAATTACAACAGTGAATGTGCGTCATTCGACTAATTATTTATTGCATTCTATGCGCAAGAAAAAAGCGTTAGGGAAATCTGTGCAGGTGTTGTGGTTACTGTTTTGTTGCTGATATCGCAGCGACAGACGGACATAAATATCTGCTGTTAATTTGATGGTACATGTGCAGGTAAAGATGAGTATATGCTAGAGGTAATTCCTGTAACAATAGATTATTTTATTGATAAGGCGACAAAATATAGCCATTTTTGATAAAAATAGAGAGCCAACATTTATTCAGAGAGTTACTTCGAGAATCTCGTTGAGCAACCTGTTGTTATATGGAGGCCAAATAACGTGCGTCTTGATGAATAGCTGTGATGACAGATAACTGTGCTAGAAATATCACCGAATGGTATCTGGAACCTGGATCGAAAAATAAATGGAGGAGAAAAATTAAAAACTTGAGGAAAAACAACAAAAAACATTCATTGCCGAAGAAAAATTTCCTCTATAAAGAGGCAATTCGCAAGAGAAAGTTAGCTAGCAAGAATGATTGCTATGCACTTTCTCAATGCAAGAAAACGACTGTCTGAAAACATTCATTCATTCATTCTTCGAAAGAATTTTTCATTTAATTTCAATGAGAAATGAAAGAGGTATGTGAAAGAGATGTGGAACGAGAGCCTAAGTATCAAGCCTTAAATCTAGTTTTCACCTCATCTTCCACACCCTTTGCTCCTCTCTCTCAGCCAAAATTTAACGCAAATTCAGTTACAAATCTCATTCTTATGTTTTTGATTTATTTTAGTTACAACTGTTTAAAAAAATCGGTATATTATTCTAAAGCAGCTTCAGACTTCAGCGAATTTTTGGCCACTTCATTTTTGACCGCCAAGCTCCGTCTACATTTTGGCTTAGTTTTTCACCAATTTCCTATCATAATTCCCGATCATTCTCCATCGACCTATCCCATCAGCCTAGTCAATTGACAGTGGAAAAGCGGGCTGCCGAAGTCGTCGGAACTCAAAGAATTTTGTAAGGTGCCTTGTTTTAGAGCCTAATTTGGCTCTTGTTTGTTCTAAACGCAGAATTGCAGCGCTATGAGGAAATGGTGTGACACCACCATGAGCGCTCTATTCAATTATGTAAAACTGAACGTTTGGGGGGGGGGGGGGACTGCAGTTTCGCTCATTATACGGATCTTACAATTAGAAAAGTTGGAACAAGTAAAATAAGTAAATAAATAAATAAATAAACAAATAAATAAGTAAGTAAACAAGTAAGCAAATAAGCAAATAAATAGTTAATAGTTAGATGAACAAATAAACAATTGAACAAATGAATGCATAATTAATTAGCAAATAAAAACGATGAGCTATACAAATTGCTCTCGATTTTTGATATATAACTGGATGTAACGCAGTGTATACTGAATATGTATGATAGAGTTGAGAAATTTGGCATTTGGAATATACCGCTCATTTGGGGATACGTCAACGGATGTACTTAATGAGTGTAGAGGGATTGCAATAGCCATCCGTTGAAGGATAGACAGATCTTCAGTCTTTCTTCATATCTCTCAATGGTAATTTCCCAATGGGGATGAAAAGCCTTTCCAGTGTTACATATGGTCATTCCTCCTCTAATCTTTGCAAACAACACCATATGTAAGGAAACCTAGCGGTAATAACATTGACAAAGGATATTTGGAGATAACACAATCGATCACAAAATAGTGAAGACAGCCTTTTCCTTTGTATCAATTATAGCAGCTTGCTTGTGCGATTTTTACCACATTAATGGGATTCATTAATTGCCACTATTGAAGCGAATTTTTGAATAAATCGTAGATTATTGCATAAACCGTGAAATTTCCAACTTCTGCGATAATGCTCAGTAAATATTCGCACATATTGCATCCACACATCACATACAGACACTCAAACCATGCAAATATGCCATAAAGCATGCAAATATACATTGCCATAAGCACAAATCATCACACATCCATGAAATGTACCCATAAAGAATTCAAATAAAACGCGTAAATAATATAAGTGTTTTATATCATAAATGTAAAAGCTTAAATTAATTGATCCAGTTGTGCAGTGTTTCATGAAACATCAATTATACAGGATTTCAGAATGCAGCAAAACGATTGCACTTTGTAATTAAAGGGGGAGGGGGGGGGGGGGGGAGACTTCAACAAGTGAACTGCATAGAGTCTCAGTATTTTGCAGTATGGAGTCTCAGTATATTATAATATTCTTGTAGATCACAAGATTTCTAGAAGTGTTGATTGTATTTTGAATGAGTGCTTTTATTTTAAGGACATGTTTGCTTCCATTGTGTCTCATATGCGCATTTTTTATCGCCAACTTTACGGCGGCAATTGGGAGCACAAAGTGACGTCTTTCATTGGCCGATCGACGCATCATCGCCGAATTGTGCTGCACCATCAAAAGTTGATCATCAAGTACAGGCACATATCTGTACTAAGCACAGTTTGTGTGTTACACTCTCTCCCAACTTGGCAAGTTCGTCTCTACGAGATCTCTTTTACTGCTTTTGATTGGTGTCATATCGATTTCTTTCAATGAGTGTTGATAAATTAAAAATAATATGTAGTAGATGCTAAGACAATAATTTCTTTATATTTATTCATCTTTTAATCAAAGAGTATGGAAAGGGGTAAAAAGGACGAGCAAAGAGTTGATGTATTCTCGATTATTCTTTTAAAAAAAAATCCGTACACTATCATCCGCCTGGTAGCTAAAATGGCCCTTTCTGATTTTAATCACCTTGTCAGATATATAGCCCTTATATATCAATGAAGTAAAAATATCACCGTTGTTGTAAATGCTGAAAGAAAACGTAGAAGATTAAGCATTGCATACTAAAAAGTCGAATAGACAATTTTTCTACTCAAATTTTTCTACTCAAATTATAAAATCTTTTTCACGTTTGCATTCCCTATTAGAATGATAAAACTGAATTGTGCATTTTGAAGTTTTGCTCATAAATGTGAATAAAATATGAGCGATTTTTCCTGGAAAATTATTTAAAAATTTAATGATAATTAGCGAATATTCCATGAAATATATTTTGAGAATTTTGAGAATTTTGAAGGATTTTCAAAGATTTTTGTGGATACGAATAGATATAGCGATCATTTTTATCGATATAATTTATGCGAGAAAAATAAATTCGATGAAATTAACCGATTTTATTTATTTATTCTTTATTACGTTTGCTAAATTTATTTGGAACACTTCGAAATATTCGTTCTCGTTTCGCATTTTGTAATCGATCGACGTCACAACGTTACTAAACGCGTGACTAGTCATACATCCCCTTAAAAAACACATCAAACATCGCTTTATCTATAACCTCAAATTTTTAACTCTAAATGTCAGCAAATGTTAAGAGTAATCGATACACCTCACATGAGGTAACTAAACTTGAAAACGGATAAATCAACAAAATACTTAAAAATATTTAGCGCGAATAAAATGTACTGTAGTTAGTCTTTAATAAATTCGACAAAAGCAAGAAATAAATCCAGTTTTAAATGGCAACATAAACTACTATGACACATATAGGAAATACTCAAAATAAACGTTAACAACAGGTCTGAGAAAAAAAAAGCAGATTTGCAATACGTTAAATTTCCGATGACTATGATCGAATATACTAGAAATACGACCCCACCTTTTCTGATTTTATTGCCACTTTCATTTGCTGAATTAATATGTTTTCTTCTTTTCGGCAATGAATTTCATTTCGTTTATGGGAAAATTTTGCTTTCAAACTATTGGAAAAAAACTATGATTCATCGATTTCATTTTAATGAATTCTTTATGCATATATCATCATTTGCGCATTCGAAATAAATGAAATTCCAAAAATTTTTTTTAATGTTCAATAAAATGAAAAGAAATTTTTAGCAAATAATATCACTAATGAACATTTCACTAAAATAAATCGATGATTTTATTTAATTTTCATTGTGTACTTTTTTTTTAGAATTTATTAATTATGATCTGATGTTGTTCTATATAGTCAATAATGTTAAACTTATACAATATTATGATAATTTATTTCGAGAAGAATTTATTTCTACAGATGTAAGCTTTGTGGTTCGTGGATGTTTGGAACAAATTCTCGTCACCAGGCTTCGCCTCGACAATCGACTTCTCAACGAGGGGTATCTGCTTAGTGCATTATTTCTTGTATTCAATAGTCTATGCACAAAATGCTCTCATTGATATACATCGTTCCATAGTTGGCATTTCCCTGTCTGCGTCGTTTATGCATATATGGTGAGATGATGCAATCAGTTATCGTAGGTTGAATTCTGATACTACAGATGCGTTTGAATTACCTTAGGGTTAGTGTTGACCGAAGATTAGATTTTGGCTGCAGCGAGCTGAAGTCATACTCTGAAGGTGCCTCGTCATACGCTGAGAACAGATCCATGGAGATATCGCATAGTCTAGCATATATGCTTTGCCACATACCGGATTGAAATGATGAGGAGGAGTACAATAGAAATTTCCATGCATACAACGAGATATTGTGGTGACATATATAATGTTTCAAGCTCAGAGAGGCATTGATGTTTCATAAACGACACCTATTAAAGTATAAATCTGTGAATCATGAATGCAAAGCAAAATGAGGTAATAGAAATTATGAATGTGGAGTGAAATGAAAGGAAAATAGTGAAGAATTTTTGAAGAGAACGATTTAGAAATTGTCTTCACGAATTTTTATTTTTCCATATAAAGGATATACGAATATTTTTCTCACGAAATTTCGATGGTTTTATTCATCCCACTTTTCGGAAATTTAAACCATTTTCTGTTGAACAATTCACTCGTCCTCCCCCTTCCTCCCCCCCCCCCCCAACCCCACCCCCCAGCTTCCTCTTCGATAACCCTTTCTTACGCAGCTGAATGGCATTTTATCTTCATACATTAGAATGGAATGTAACTGTTTTTAATTCAATTTAAAAGTTACAATTAGTAATATAGGGATTGAAGGAAATGTATGAAAACTCAGTGCCGTTTTATTGTTTCATTCTTTGAATTTACTAAGAATGCGTCCTTTCAAATTCTCATTGATTCCATTCCACACGTTGAATTATTTCACAGGCCCATAGCGCATAGTCTACTTTGCAGATGCATTCGCACAAAAAAAAAAGCACAGTGAATTGTAACGGCGCTTTATATGCGTATCGAGACATCCGAATTTCGTCTCCTCTCATAAATTTCGACGAAATTATATAAAACAAATTAGCAAATCTTTTGAACAATCTAATTGCTCTTTATTTCCGATGTTGACTCATTGATGAATTTCTATGATGCAACATCCAGAAAATTTTAAGAAAGTGAGGTGTTCTTTTTGGTATTATCGAAATAATCGAATGGAAAGAAGGTGAACTTTCTGACTTTAGTCAATAAGTAAAAACGATTCCTTCAACTTTTAATCGACAACAAAAATTGTGTGACAATAAGAATTTTCAGCTGTTATATCGTACATTCGAAGCCGATCTATAAAGGAGAATCATCGCTCGACTATATAATTTGTGTTTGTTCAAGTGATTATTGTAATAATGTGACCCAATCGGGATTTATCGAATTAGAGACTCCCCTCAGTGACGATAAGATACTCGAGTTGACTGAAGAGCACGATCACGAACAACTCCGCGACGGTGATGAAACGAGAAAACTAATTCCCAAATCTTCAAATCAACAACATTTATCATCACTATTGAATGCGCTTTGTTTTATTTTTTATTGTTTGTATAAATCGTACCATTTTAACAATATAACTAACTAGATTTACTAAATATAATTATAAAATCGACCTTTTCATTGTCGAGTAAAAAATTTTCGAGGAGAAAAAAAGAAATTTAATAAATCCATTCGAAATTCGTCTCATAAAAATTCAAGGGAAGAGTGAGACGATCGTATGATGAGTATAGAAAATGTCAATTTTTCAACAGTAGCGACTAGTTTTATAGCGATGAGATTGATACTAGCTAATATTGTGTACTTGTATTTCAAAACCAAAAAAAAAATTAGCACACGTGGTACATTTCAACATACGTGCTTTGCACCAAGAGCGAATTTGCACTCGAATGTTGCGTTCACATTCGTCGATGAGGAAAACTTCAAAAAGAAATTCAAAGCAACCGATGCATACATACGTCATTTTTGAGTTGTTCCGTTGCATTTGCACCTCTCCTCTGTATCTCTCACCGCTATGTTGGCCGTATATAAGCGTGCCGTATTGAATGGCAATCAGTCGTCAGTCGACATTTTACGATGATCTTTGAGGTTCCACTTGAACATTTCCCACAACCTGGTAATTCATTAAGGCATCGTCCTTCTAAGCTTCTGATGCCACAGCAACGTGCTACTGAAGCTACGTGCAATATCGCACCTCTCTCGCCTTCAGGTGCATATTATCAGATTTTTTTCATTCTCCAACTTGAGACACATCATTTTCTACTCACTTCGACATTTATTATTATTGCAACTATATGACTGCAGCTGAAATATGTGATCGTTTTGGGGCATTCATTTGCATGGATAACTTTCAACAATCATTTACTAGAGTCGGACGAAATGTTTTTTCGCCTTCTCGAAAAGAAATTTACAGGAGAGAAGAATTGTTTATGATGAATGATCAGAACTGCTATCAAAAACGCTAAGAAATCTCGGCCTTTCTATAATTGTAGGAAAATATCACATCCATATAAGCACTTGAATATGATTCTTTTTATAATTTATGCTCAATTTTTCCACATTTTCGCTTTTCCGTTTCTCATTACATAATTAATTAACTACTATTCAAGTGATGAAGATTACTTTTATTCAATATTGTTTATTTCAGTTCGACGTGCTACCGCATTCGTCTTCCCACAGGTGACTGTGATGATCGAGAATCCATTGAGGCATATTTCAATGAAATTGGCGAGATCTTCATTGGCGATTAGAACGCTTCTGGAAGCATTCACTCCATCGGTAACATTTACGTACTCAACAACATTGCCAGACTATCAGTTTATCAGCTACACGAGATGACAACTTAACAGATGCGAATATGTACGGGTGAATAGCTCTCATCCTTGTATCTGTACATTCCTTCGGCATGGTCCGGCGATCAGTATCTCAACATGATCAGAGCTTTAGCAGTATGACGTTTCAATTTTGCTTATATGCATTCATTCATGCTGCCGTTTGTTTTCTTCTTTTATTACTGTAAATATATCGCTGATTGTACATATAATTTATATGAGATGAAAATAAATAATAATTATTAAGGTTGTTGCATTCATAGTTTGTTGGCAATAACACCTCTACGCTAAAAATAGAGGAGAAATTTTTGCATCGTACTCAGTATAGTAAAGACATGAGGTCGTTCTTCGAGATATTGCTTAAAAGACAACTCGAATACGGTTAGTGCCAAGAAATTGTAACTGGGCCAACAACGACTTTAAATGTAATCAGTCATCAATATCAAAGGCTTCCAGATTTCGAAACATAAATATGTATTGCAATAAAACAACAAAAACACTGCAACTCATCCAAGGTGCTAAATTCTTAAATTTATTGATAATATGCGATAGAAAATATGCAAATTCCATCGAGTGGGATTTATTAGCGAAAACCTGCCAATTATTTAATGCTAATTTTCATGCTATTTTCAATTATTTAAGCGCTCTCTTATAGTTGGCGATATTAAAGTGGCAAAAAAAGTGTAATATAATATTTTTCGATTTAGTGAGGCAGCATTTTATTCGAGGAGTGTTATTATCTTCACTTATAAACTAATATTTTTATTTAACGTTATTAAAAAATGCGCTTTATGACGTAATGCAAATAACAACTAAAAAAAAAAAATCAAATCTATAGAGATAAAATGTTCGCAATATGTTGGGGGAAAATGATAATCTTTAAAGAAATCGATTCAAATATCAGCTCATCAATAATGAAGTGCAAAGATATTTTTTAAAATTTTCATATATAAAGTGGAGATTAGAATTTTTTACTGAACTAATCTTCGAATGTTTCATTGTTGGATTTTCTCGTTAAAAAGAAACTCTTTTTATTTTTCATTTGGATAGCATCGTTGTGTTTTGAATTCAGCAATCAAATTAAAGTAATAATCAATCACCTTTGAAACTAGTAGTCCTCAAAGTTCAATTTCATTAGCACTTATTCGTTGAACATCGAATTTCTTATATCATTTCGATCGATCGCAAATTTATGCTTAATATCATTTATAATTAATAAACTACAATATGATAATTATGAATGTATACTTTATTATATGCGATTTTACATTAATAAACGATTGATTGTGTTTTCACTCCATTAGAATTTATCATTGCATATGAATATAGTAGATTAGATAGAAAATCATAAGAGGATATGCACTCTCACGTTCAAATATTAATTCGATGAATCTCTTTTGCACATTTCTATTTGAAATTTTGCTATGCGATTCACTATTCATTTATTCGACATTCATTGATTTTCTCATCAATAGCGTCTATACATTAAAGTGTATGCTTAAATTTTCTGTAATATATATTGCAGATAAATACTAAAATTATATATAAATAAGTGGAAAATTTGTTTTGTTGTGCAATGGAAAATCAATATTGCTTATAAGCGATTGACATTTAGAGAAAACAATTGATATTCGACTAAGATATAATTTGCTCGACGGTATAGAGTATGATAAGAGAGTGAAACCTCTTGCAATATTGAACATGATCACTTTTATTCACTATTAGGATATGAATGGAATTAAAAACAACAAATATTACCGTAAATAAATCAAAAAAAAAAGAATGGATATAACGATTCTCGAAATGAATTAACAAATAAAGTCGAATAATCGCTCAAATTTACTTATTTCATTGAGGAATTTCAAATATTTTCATTAAATAAATGATTTTTCTCGTATATCATATTTAGCGAATTTCATAAAACAACCACATCCTCAAATATACTTTCAGCGATTGAGATTCATAACGATCGAATGAATGCATCATTGAATGGAAAAAAAAATCAATTCAGCATAAAGCGCTTTCTTCCAATTATTTGCGATGAGACGTTCGAACGAGAGCAGAAATCATCTTTTGGAGAACGATGGACTTGTTGCTTTATCGAATAAACACGAGCAGATCCCATTGTAAGAGATTTCTGTAAGGAAGAAACATTTTTGCAAAATTCAACTAGCAAAATTAAAATGCAAATCAATGAAATTTGCATTAAATCCGGAAATAATGATTGTATTTTGCGAATAAATTAAAAAATAGAAGGAGTTTTAGTGAAATCCTAATTTCTACTCAAAGATTTTCCACTCATTATAACCTAATAGGTTAATCTCTTTAGTCATCATAAGAATTCAAATTCTCATCAAGAAAATTCTTTCAAAGACGAAACAGCACCAAAAAAAATTTTTTTTGCAATAGATTTTTTTTTGCAACTTTATTTGCAATATATTTTGCAATAAAAATCAAAATTTTTGCAATTTGAAAATTTTAATAAAGAGAAATTACGAACAAATTAAACCACTGAGATTTTTGTCGAATTTTTAAATTGTTTTTCAAAAATAATTTCTTGAGATTTTGAAGAAATTTAAAGAGAAAATTGATAGAAGATAGGTGGCACCTTCCTTCTAGAAAACACTTTTGAACTAGAGAAATGATGATCTCCAAGAGATATACATATTACATATCGCAAAAATGAAGATATTTCGGTTCGCTGCCATTGCATCAACAAAAAAAAAAACGATATTCATACTGGATTTACCTGTGTTAATATTGTTATTTACAGGTGTGCTAAAATTCTATGCTTTTGAGAATAGACACTCTCTTTGCAATTGTTTGAAACAGACCGTTTTCTTATAGAGTTAGAAGCGTTAAAAAAATCCTGCGAAAACATATGTTTATAAATGCGGTGATGATGACCATACAAGGTCGAACTTGCATAAATTTCAGAATAAATGAGATCGCCTTAAAATAAATACTATCCTTTAGTATACCTGTACAAACGTACGCCTCGACATCAATATGTGTTTTCCCACTTCGAGATTTTGAAATAACTGAATAAATAAATATCTGCGCTGCACGAACGCTTCATTCTTTGGTCAACAATATCAACGCAAAAAAAAGCAACACCGGAATACGCTAGAGAAGAAACCATTAATGAATGAAAAACTGAATTACTCAAGCAATAAATTTTCTCATTTATTGATATATTTTGTTGAAACGGTAAGCGGATATTGCATCTTAACCGTCATATAAGGTTAATAATTTATGACATTCATTTCAGCTCAATTAAACTAAAAGGCAAAACGAACAATAAATCAACGATTGTGTTCATTTACGAAGAAGTTCCTTGCATGATGCATTTGATGAATTGTGATTTATTTTAACGCATTTATGCATTGATAATTAGTGAATTCAAGTTCTTCATTGTGAATAGTCGGCTATCAATAATTAGCGATGTTTTGAATTTCGTCTTGAAGCAGTAGAGTTTTGAATTCTAATATGACATCATTTCAATGCAAATTCGAGTTCAGCGAATGTCATATCATATTTGATCATGTAATGCTGAACACATCTCATTGTTGTTAACAAAGAAAAAAAAACAGTTTATACGATCGTACGACAATGTGCCCTAATAAAAAGAAAAAAAAGCAACTTATATGCGAAATGAGATTTATTGATTTCCAACAAGTGAATGTGGTAGACTTTTTGATAAAATATAAAATTTATGTGTTGATAATCGGTCTTATATTCCATTATTGCCTTTCACTTCATATACTATTCATGCTATCATTCTTGCTAAACAATTGCAATACATTTACGCAATTGCAACAATTGTTGCATATTGAGATGTTATGTTGAGTCTCGTTGAGATTGATGGTAACAAGGATAATGCACAGCTGCTATAAGTCGAGAGTTATTTACACATTATTTTACAACTAACGTCTTTATGTTTTTGCAAAATTTTTTTTTTCTTTGCAAAAATTGCATTATAGTGATTCACTTATTTATAATGTTTATGTGCAAACATTAATAGTTTCTATAAATTCAATTCATAAGCCACAAAAATAAAAATGACGAACTTAATGAGTAAAAGTTATCTCCACCAGGTAGATTTTACCTAGCTAAACTTTTACCTTTATTTTCGCTCCGAATATAATTATTGGATTTATAGGTTGCATAAAATCTCTAATGTAATATTTTTGAACAACATATCGTATAAAATCTTAAAAAATTCTTTTTTTTTCGTCCTATCGATAAGAATTATTAGCAAATTATTTCATTTCTCTTCTTCATAACCGGTCGGTTTCATTGCTTAAGTTGCAAAAAAAAGCAGCAATGTATTTCATGCATCTTAGCACGAATACACCCATTTGCTGTATATTTATAAAAAATGAAGAGATGACAAAGCCATTACAGTTGCATCGGAAAGCGTGCGAGGATGATACAACAATTGGTGTTTGAAAGTTATTAAGCATTGAAGTATTGTGAAGGTATGTCAAAAGAAAATACTATTTAGGTCAAGCGATGATTCATTGTTGAATCACCGTCAACACTAAACCTAAATGAAAAAAAAAAATTAGTGACAAAGTTATACATAACAAAAGGCAATCAGAAGAGATTCTATGCAAGTAGTTTTTATTTTTCTTCGGTTTTTTTAAATATGACGCATTATAAATGAAAAAAAATTTTATAAATTTTCATAGAGAAATTGATTTTAAAAAAAAATGCTAAAATATAACACTAAATTAGCCGAATTTTCAATGAGTGATTTTTAGCGGAATTTTCAAAAAATTTTTCCCAATAGAAATTTGGCAAAATTGAATTTTAGCCATTCATCAAGATTGCTAATAAAATTCAAAAAAAAAAAATTTTTTTTTATTGCTCTCATAAGCTTAATTACTATTAGTTAAATTTAAATACGAATGAAGAAAACTTTTCGAATTATTGCGATTTTTTTTGCATTATATTTTATCAAATTCTGAACATTCAGCAAAGAAAAAAAAACATCACTTTTGTAATTGCAAATAAATGACCGCAATTTGAAAGAGAAAAATTAATGAAAACGTAATATCAATCTTGGAATTAATAAATATTCGATTGCATACTCTATAAAATTTCTCAAATTTGTTCAAAAATTTTCAAGCAAATGACGTCATATCTAAAAATTTCTTTGTCTTTAAATCTTTGAATGTCAACAGTGTCATTCATTCCGAAATCTCTACCCACTAGTAGAAGAAATTGCGATAAGCAACAAACTTGAAGAAATTCCCACATATCAAATAGGAAATTAAACGTTGTGATAAGGATTTGAGCAATATAAACGTACTTTATCATTAATAACATATTTAGCATCAACGACCTTTAAAACTTCATAAGAGCTTATCACTTTGCAATAGCTAATCGCAGTGAATGCCCCAGTTATCCGCAGCTTATGGTCGTTAAAAGAATTACCCACTTGGATTTACATATACTTCTCGGGAAGTCAAACAAAAAAAAGCACTCCTCATATTCTAGATGCGCTTTTTGTTCCAATATTCAAGCACTCAAGCATACGCCCCATTCCCAGCCATTCCGTTAACCAAGTATTGTGCACCTTTCAACTACACTTTTCCGGATTCAGAATTATTATATTCATAATACTTTGAAATACTTTCGAAATACTATTTTAAAAAATGTGCATAAGTATAACAAAATCAACATGCTAAATGACATCATACAAGTTTAGAATCCACTATAGACATAACTTTCGCAATGACGTCATTTTTTTTTTGACGACGACGACGACGAGAAGGCGGCTGCCAATAATAATAATACTCACTGAACGTTTCGTTAAAAGTTGTTTAACATTTTATTGCGAACAGCTGTTGGCGTTAGTAACACAATTCATAAAAACTTCGCGAACATTTGCGCATCGAGTATTGGTTGATAGCTAAGGAGGAAGATATATATTCGTTAATTGATGGCAACAATTTATTATGCTGAAAATAAATATCTCTCAAAAAATACTTGAGGAATTTATCCGAGCATTACGATGCATAAATAATAGAATGAGGTTCATTGAAAGTGGTGAGCAATGCCAATATCGACGGACCCTCGATGTATAGAGTGATAGTTAACTCCGGTGCAAACATAATGTAGGCCTTAGAAAAGAATAGAAGGTGCTGCTTCAGCGTTCAAATGAAAGCATATTGCGAAGAGGCAATGTTTCTGATCAGTTAAATAACAAGACGATGACAAACCTACCAGCTTAGATGGTGATACGTTTAATTCGGATTGGGGTGAAAGAGAAGATTTCGAAGAGGCTGAAAAGTAATAGCGCTTGATTTGAGATTCCGGAAATCATCGATTTGCCTAACTCATCCTACTGCAGTTGACCATGGCATAGTTCTAAAGGCAGCCGGATGCCATGTAGAAGTGCGCTGAGCGTTATATGGAAATTTCAGGATAACATAGCTAGTTGTGAAACTCGTCATGCAAGATCTGGGTGGATTTTGTAAATTCAATTTGCAGTGCTTACGGAAACAAGTTCCCTTTGAAGTGGGAGCCGTCTACATGCAAGAATGCAACAATGGGTTTCTAGTTGACCTTTTAGAGGTCAAGAAACATAGCAACATGGTTCGTGGTTTTTAACGGCTGTGAAAAACGTCTTAACGAGCCGTCTGGACAATCTAATCCCCATCGACTTTTGCATTCGTTGCACTTTTGATGAAGCAAATAATAATTTGTGGGGCTTTTTTTCTGCGATTCTTTGCATAATGATTTCTCTCTTGTGATTAGCACGTTGAGCAACTTTGCTTTTTTTTTACACCAATTGACAAATAAATCTCTATTGTCTTTTTTATCCGCTAGGCAATCGAGAATATGCTATAAGTTTAATTGTTGCATTTTTCAGGGCAAAAAACTCGATACAGCAATGTGATAAATCTACAACGATAATTGCAGCATAAATTTAACACATATAGTTTTTGAATTTTTGAAAGAATGATATAAGAAAGGCATTTTACAATTTTTGCTGATAATTGTAAGTACAATATTATATGAAGAGTTTGTTCGACAACATTATCGATTAAAAACGCCACATAGTCTAGTCTGCCTTTTGAAATACCCGAAACGGCGGCAGTGAGACGAACGTTGAAACTCCATTCATCCCCATCGTCTATCTCAAAGTCATCCATGAAAACGAAATAGCATTTTAAAAGAAATCAAGGATAAGAATTTCTGCAACATGCTGACGGTTAATACTCTCTACGCGAATTCACTCAGCAGGCTAGGAAAAATTAGTCACAGGTTACCACATTAAGGGTCACTTTATAAGAACATCATCTATCGACCATTATTGCTAAAAGTTACATTCATAACACCTTACTCAATTTGTAAAAGAAATAATATGCAAATTTCAATACGTTTCATAGAAGCAAATGAAAAACAAATGAGGAAAATCTTTTTTAAAGAGTACAATTTCTAGCGTACAAACGACTAAAAAGTGAGTACAATTTCTCGAGAGTGTATTTCCTATTCGAGAGTTTTCCTCAAAAAACTCCTTCTTTTGTTGATGGAATTGCACGGATGCATATCGATTTACACAATGAAAAAGGTATTTGAATTGATTGACTTCTGAGATTTTTACAACTCCATCGATGAATCGCATCCTCATTCACTCATTGGTAAGAAAGTTTCACTTCTCATTGCTATGTGCCAAATCATCGCGAATATTTTCGTTGATTTTTATAACAGTGGGATTCTGTTTAGCATTCGTCGACGTTCGTGGTTTCAGATTCTCTACAAACGTTTAGAGATTATTTCTATTTGGAAAACAATTCCAAGGAAATAGTGTTCAAAATTTTTGTTCTCTCTATTGATAACTACCAGCTGTCAATTAACTCGAAAAGCTGGCACTATTTTTGCATTAAACAACCGCAAATAGCGATGGAATTGCGTGATGAAATATCACTCAATTGTTGAGTTCAATTAATCTTCGTATAGAGTAGCAAAAAATGTTTATATTGCGATAATAAGACTCTCAAAATTCGTTTATTTATCATTAAATGTGCTATTCGAACGTAACATGCCGATTGCTAATCCGCCTACATGTGATGATTGATCGATAATGTTCAGTCATCGTGACTCGTGTCTCGATAATCTCAGCTTTACTCATTTACATTCAGTTATAGTATCACTCTGATCAATCTTTATATGCAAATTGTATTTCTCCCTTTCAGTGTCATTATTTGTGAGGAATTTTCTATTCAATTTCGGCAATACTTTTATCCAAAACAACGTTACATAAAAATTGCTTATACAATGTGGATGATGGTTTCTTATTACTATTTCATTTACTAACAAGTTTTCTGTATGAAATACAAACGGCTCAAATTGATATGATGCCATACCTTTTGCAATACTATCCAACAAAGCAACCTGTTGTATGAATATTTGAAGAGAAGAACACTGAAAAAATGCCGAGAAATCGCGTTTTCTAACACATCTGATTGATGAAATCAAAAAATCTCTGCAATTAAGCATTTCTACGGTTTCTTAGCAAGAGTGTATGCGAAAAAAAAGCATAGAATAGATCAGAAAGTCCATATGTTATTCATTATTGACAGCTTAAATGTTTTTGACATGATTAAGTTGTACGGTGCGCTTAAGTTTCATGTTGATTTACTTATGTTGTACCTCTATTGGCTATCGTGTTGCGTATCAAAAAAAAAAAATCTCAACGGTTGATGAATTCAATGACGAAATGCAAATGGGTTCGTCATCTCAAGTTCTTCGCTTGATTACCTTCATGAGATCGATTGCTTTCGGTGAGGTGCATTATTCAAACAAGTTTCTCAAGCAGTATGCTTTAAGTAGTATTTTTGTTTTTGAGCCTCACTTGGCCAACTTTTTATTAGCACAAAAATAAAATGCCTATAATAAACCCCTTCAAATGTTGTTCGAACCCGAGTGCTCCTATAAATCTTCAACAAACGATTCGATCCATTTGATATAAAATGAAGACAAATTTTTTGATCCCTTCTAAATATCAAGTCATGTGCGAATCTTCTAAGGCAGTATAGAATATGTCGGTACAAGAGGAGTGATCTGTATACACGGCGGATTGTATCTATTCAAATTTCGTAACTCTAGGTACTATTTGAAACCTCTGCACAAACAGACAATGATAGACGCTCTTACGCAGAAGAGACGATATCGTAGAGAAAATTTTCAAAAACGAATAAAAATGAACCCAACATGTGAGAGTCAAACGTTCCATCTTGCAACTAGGATCGCAATATATCGCAACGATAATCCAAAAGTTATCCACTACATCAATGGTGCATTTAGCAAATCAAAAAAAAAATACAACGTTTGGTACTACTGAATCGGAAATACAGTATGCCACAATTCTGAACTTGGCTAATATTAGACAACATGAAAAGATCGACGATGGTATCGTTTATTGAACAGCTCTTTCAAGATAGCCGCCCTCTTGACGAGCAACTTGGAAACAACTGAGGCATCTATCTATGTGATCGTAATTGTCGTTTAAGAAGAGGAGGCATCAGGTAGCATCCGCAATCAGTTTCCTGAAAGCATTTCCATATCAAAAAATTTTAAGTCTATTGGCCTAATTTAGGCCGAATAACTCAAGTACGTAAGCGATTACAGGTTGATGTGATTGGGAGCTTAATTAGAAAATTTGAACAATCACTCGAAGAACCTCGGATGCAATCCAATAAATGAGTGAAAAATGTCTGATTTATTATAATGACCCATCGAGTGCCTATTAGATTTTGATTTTTTATTGGTATTGCCAAACTGAGAAATATTAAATGACTCAAATAAAAGAGAGAAATTGAAGTTGCGAAAAAGAAAGCTAAATTTGTTTTCAGTAACGCTTAAAGATATTTCATGCAGGAAACATTCGGAAATGAAATAAAATACCATGTATTTTTGTCGGTGAAATAATAAGTACGAGTCTTTTCAAAGCCATTGAACATCGATGCGGCCGAACGAGTATATGCACCCATATCATCATAGTAAAGCCAATCACCAGTTGATAGACGACGCATTATACGACGTTTCTCAAATAAACTTACATTTTATTTCATTCTCTTCCCAAAGTTTCTTTTCATAGTTCAATCTAATTGACTATTATTAATGCGCTATAATTATTCACCATTTTATACGTTTATTAAATGTTTGATATCTTTTTCTATGAGTAGAAATCATTCATCTATTCTCCGAACCAAACAAAGAATCAATTTAATTCCTATTTATACGAAAAACAAGGCATATTTCTGATGGTTTTTATGAAAATAATCTAGAACGGTAGGAATTATTTTTTCTTTCACTTTTGTTTGAATGCGTTTTGTTAATTTAGCATGTTAATTGATATTGCAAATAAGAAGCGCTCATTATCTTTAATGATAAAAAAGTTCCGTAATATTTTAATAAAAAGGAAGGATTGATCATAGAAATATGCATTATGGGGAAATATACTGATATCTTTCTATGAGCTATGAAAGTTTAACGCCTATTACAATCATAAAATAGTAGATTCATTATTGTAATCATCGCTTTATTTTCCAAAAATCTTCCACCGTATCGAATACCTGACATAACATTCATTGACCTTTAAGATTCTGATTCAGAAGAGTATATAAGAACGTTTGCGCAAAGGTATTTTGAGAAAGGTATTTAGAAACGTTCATCACACCTCCACTTGATCGAATCCGTCACATGTTGGTCCCCATATACTACACGGTGCACATTCCTCATCTTCTTTATCCTGTAAGCTTATAGTAGATTTTCAGTAAACACCATAAGGACATAAAATGATGGAAACAAAAAGAAACTGCTGCATATAAATGGTAATTAAAAAACCATCGAGGATTCATGTATAATTTTGAAATCTTTTTCCTTCATATACCAATACGTTGTTATTGTCTTCCGAGTTGTTTCGCAGATGTTTGCAAGAAGTGTACTATCCAGTCAATTTCTAACTCCTGGGTGCAAAAGTCTTGGCATCGTTTTTGATTTGTCGTACGTCATTATAACAAGAGAAAGTAGAGGGGAGGGGATGAGGAGAAACAAGGAGGATAAGGGCAGTACAAAACATCCTCAACCGTTCACTATTTTAACTTTCCTTTCCCTATGCACCGTTCTACTGTGTAAGAAGGTATATGTAGTGACTGCATTCAGATAAAATAACATATAAATAGTAAAGAAACACCGCAGCGTTGTGCAAATGCGGTAAAAACTCACGAAAAGTGGCTTCCCTTCAGGCTTGGCGAAATCGAAATAGATGCAGTTGAATGATCCGTATATACCCTCGTTCATATAGTACATAAAACCTGAAACGCTTCTCTCCTTCAATAACTACTTGGGTTATTTATATTTGCAAAAGCAAAATTAGCGATATCATAAAAGATATCATTCATCGATTGCAATATAGGTGGCAGCCACATCTTATAGCATAGTTCGTTGATTCACTGAGATCCTTGACATAGTCCGAATCGCTGAAATATTTGAGCTAGAAATAAAACATTTTGTCTGCCCTTCTCCATATCATATCTCCCCTCACTAAATGGAGCCATCGGGTCTTATTCCAAATGATAAAATAGAATTTTGCTAAGCTCTATAGAGAAGGTTGTGCATAGATATGACCGAAACTATTAGGTTTCAGCAGATTATCTATATAGAGTATAAAGAAAAGCTAAGAAACATTAACCATCATGATGCGTTGTTCCAGTTTTCGAAATTCGTTCAGCAGGAACTCTCTTGACACCGATGACATTCGTAACAAGTGAAAATGGTGCAGTCGCAAAGAATCTGCAATCAACGCAATACTTTGCAATTGCACTGCTTGAAAGGCGCTTAAATGAACAACATCCTGCCGAATGATATTAAAATGAAGAACAATTCAATTAGCGTACGATATTTAAATCATAATGTCAAATGTCAGTCGAAATAGCGAAACGACGTTTTTATCGGCAGAGATGAGCTTTTAGTTGTCGCATTTATGCGATGATACGTGAATGTGGTATTTGACCTTTATACCCTTAAAAAATTTTCGACATTCTGACGTTGCGTCATCTCTATTTCGCTCATGTTGATCTCAACTAATCGACCAACGATCACATGATGCGCTGCATAAACGATGCCTCGGGGAGTTTTGATGCGAGCAATTAAACGATTCTCATTAGATGGGACCTGTTCGACTGATAATATCCTGGCATAAGTCCGCTCGTTTTATGAAGTAAATACTTTAGAAGAATAAACAATAAAATCGGAAGAAAAACACCCTTAAACGAAATGAGTCGATTTTGCTCATTGAGAATCACTGATTTTCATTATAGGAATCGCTCTTTGATTAATGCTACATTATCACAGTCATATCCAACAAACAGATGGTCTAGCTGCTGAATACTGACTCATCTGAATCTTTCAAAAACCTCCATCATTTTTACTTCTCGAAACAAGCTCGAGTATAACAGTTACATTGTTCTGCTTCAAAATGGAAGATCTACCATAGTTTCACATTAATCCAAACGAAAATGGAAGATCTACCATTAATCCATTTATTAGAAGCTTTATTTTCGTGGATGCCAACATCTGAAACAAAGTTTCTAATCGTAATTTTGTTGACTTCATTCGCGTAGAACAACTCCATCGAATGCGATCATCTCTACCTTTTAGTACTCGAGCGGGATGAACTTCCGGTGTTTTTACTTCAAAGAGAGATAAATATTAAAAAAAAACAATTAAAACAAACCTGCCAGGTTCTGCAATGATTCTTATATTCTCATTCGCCGGAAAACATTTATCGATATACGATGAAACGATATCAGCGATCTATAACGATCAATGCGATACGTTCGTAGAAAACAACGATGAAGCGATCGAAGTTTCTAATCAATATCTATTTCCCACAATGATTCGGCAATGAACTTCTTACTTATTTGTCTCATTTCCTTCCTTTTTTTTTCTCTAAATTATTCTATAAACATTCATGAAAATGTTTTCCAACAAAACTTTCATAATTGAAAGATTTTATGCAAATATATTACTCAGTAATAAACAAATAAAATCACTTAATTGGTGACGTCATCGAGTTAAAAAGTTTTTTCTTGAATATTCTTTTTTTTTTTCGTTTCAAAAATGATTGAAACATAAGCTATTATTGAAATAATCAGAGAACTCAAGAATAAACTCGTGCCTAGCATATTGTTCTCTTCGTCAATAATATAAAAGTATTTTTTTAAATCGTATCTCATTAAAAAAAATACTGTATTTTCGAGCGTTCGCTATAATGTTTTTTTTTTTGAATTTTGACGGATTAAATGCCAACATTTTACTATTCAAAGAAAAAAAAGGTCAAACATATCATTAAAGAAAGCTCATTTAATTCTTTTGTTTTCATAAATTTATTATTACGCTTGTTAAGAGGAGATTCAACTAGGTATTCATTAAAGAAGAGAATTGCAAACATTGATAAACGATGGTGATGCGTTATCAATGCCAGGAAATCCACCACCCACATCGAGTATTGTCATTTTATGGCCTAATTGAAGACCTATATTGAAAAGTTTACGAGCTTGATTGATTGGTTCATAGAATGCAGTTGGATCATTGCGATCGCTACCAACATGGAATCTGCAAAACATAGCTGATTGCAAACACAAATATCGTTCTCAATCTTTTTTCCGCTTTTTTTTTTGGTACATATGGCGATCTCTTTTATGAATCGTGGTCTGCAAAAACGAGCGAGCGTAGCACTAAGTAGATGGAATAAAGTTATTACCGCTGTTGGATCGATGGCTAAATCATTATCTACCTGCGAATGAATGAGAACCTACAACATTGCGTTTGCCGAGTATGCATTATGACGTGATCAGAAATGATGAGAACATAGGAAAAAATAGTGGGAGGTCGGGACTGTCCGCAGCAGCTCACTCATAGAGTATCTAAGTGACAACCTGAAGAGCTTAGGTTCAGCTTTCGTTCGCGCGTGACAGTTTCATTGGTTATCAAGCAGAAATTAATATCTAATTTTGAGCCAACCTAAAAGTTCACCTGAACATGAGATCTTAACTAAAAAAATTGTCATTTCAACCTAACAATACCTCATGATGCAACAAGCATACGTCAAATCACATCATATAAAGCAAGCTGCCAATTGACTAGACAAGTTTTTGAGTTCAGTTTTGTTTAGTCAATCGCGAATGTTAATTGCATTTTACCGCTTAATTAAGTGCAACGGTTAAGCTTCGTTCATTAAAAACCTTTCGACTTTTCTCAGTATTATAACAGTCGTATAAGTGATTTAGTTCCATATTATGTTTCATTCACCAAATGCCATAAAAAAACTTACTAGAATCCACTCTAGCCGATAAATTTTTGAGAAAAGATGTCAGATATTTAGGACAAATCCATTTGTCATTTAAAAAGAGGGAAGTAGCAACTTACGAGATTCCAACTACGCGGATACCAAGTTCGGCAGCCACTTTCAAAAGTTTTGGCCCATCGGTGATAGGCTCGCAACCAAATTTCATGCTAAGAGGACATCTCGCTTGGGTGTCATCTGTAGCGATACGAAGAATCATTCTGCAAGAATCGATAATGGGATCAATAAGCATATCGATGTTCGCAGTACAAATATTTTTCACTCTCAACAGTCACTCTTTATTGAAGCAGTTGTCGCCGTTCTTCGTAGCATTTCAGCAACCAAAAACTCCTTACAACAAAAGTGTGCCTCTCAAAAAGTCTAAGGCCGGTAAGATCGTGGGGTACGACGTTTGGGAAGGAGCTCCTTGAAGCAACTCTAGACGTCTTTGAAATGTGGATCAGTGTTTATGGAATCGTGAAGTAGCTATCGCTGGTTGGATTCACCTAGGCTTACCACGCATTTTTGGTAAATATCGAATTTTAGCAGTTGTATAGCAGCCACCATCGTAATTAGTAAATATTATTGAAACTTTTAAAGACTTGAGATTTAAAGATCGCCATACACTTAACAATGTTTCACTTTGTTGGAAGAGGGAAGGAGGGGAGGGATTGCTTGCCTTTTCAGCCGCATAGAATAGATCTCTCGTTAACAAATTTCTATAAAAATCCGCATTTATGTATGAGGCTTCATAAAGCTTTGATAATTTAAATATATCCTTTTTTTTGGCGATTGTTATGATTGACGAGACACATGTGAGTGTTGATATAGATTATGACTGAACTAAAAGTGTGAGCATACCGCGCTTCAGGATGTAGAACGGCGACCTTATTGAGCTCATCGACGCTATCGAAAGTCATCATCGAAATACCAAGTTCCTTGGCTCGTTTAATAAATGATTTCGTTTTAACTGGATTTGCATAAACAATTTTTTCTGTTGACACCAATTTCACTGCCTACAAAATGAAAGCGATGGCATATTTATTCCACTTTTAGTGACTTCCAAAAAAAAATTCTACTAAAAAATGGAAATTTTTGCTAAGAAATTGATATTTCAACTAAAAGAACCATCAATTTCAGTAAAAAGTTACCTATACCTTGAAGTGTAGGTAATTTTTTTTAGTAATCATAAATTTAACCATTCGATTTTATTCTCAATAAAATGTGTCAGATTTCATCAAGATTTTGTAGTCTATTAAGCGAAGATATTACGAAACGGAAGATCATCAAAACAATTGGTCGAGAAGGTCATCCAAGAAAAGGACACTTGAAATACCTGCACAAATTCGGCCTTACTAGCCACATCGAGACCGCAGCCAAGCTTTGTTAGCACTTTTAAAACAACCGGATCATCGTTACATTTTACTGCATAGAATGGCTGCAATTTATCACCTTTAATTCCTTAAATCTAGCACATCTCATACTTTGCGAAAAGGTACTCGACAAAAAAAGTACCTTTTACTTGCAACACTGATTTTAAAGAGTTGAGGGTAAATTGACGGGAAAGGACTTTCGATAAGTAGTTCTCATTTTGATTAATTCGAAGAATGCCTTCCTCAGAAAAGTCGTACAACTCGCACTATAAACTTTTCGAGTCAGAGAAGGGATGCTTCTTTTTTTCAAACTCGCTCATTTCCATAGGATGTAACAAACTTTGGATAGCATTTATCCAGGAATATCCCACCTTCCACACCCCCTCCCCACCACGCTCCGTTTCCATCTTCCCGATCTCGCCCAACTGTACAGCAGCATTTTCATAGATGACAAGGAAACGTAGTTGTTACACACGTTGATCTGTGCCTCAGAGAAAACTCCAATTGTGTTTGCGCAAATCTCATATCATTGATATACTGGGCGATTTTCCGCACCGATTTTCCGCTCTTATTCCCAGAAGTAACCCACCATTCAGGTTCAAAAATTTTTCAACGCTGCGAAGGTTTAAAAAAATGCTCTCGAGTTCTCAAATGATAAAATTTAAACTTTTCAATATTTCATCAGCAAATTTACTTTAATTGGTGGTAGGGCAAATAAGGTAAAACTGTTTGATTACCTCAATTCTGGGTAGGTATCTTTTCCACTCCATGAAACGTGTCACCAATTTGTTGACGCTCATAACATAGAAAGCATCTTCTTCATCCTAAACGAATTTTTTTCGATTTCAGACTACAGAGAACAAAGAGGCAAAGAATATATTCTATAAATTGAGTAAATCAATATTCTTTAATAGAAATAAAACAGCACAAAAGATTCATTTGTAATGCATAACATTGAAGTAATGTTTTACGATGTAAATCTTATAGCAGAATTTTTTTTAAAATTAGATAATAATTGAAGCATAAAATTTCACCGTTTATAGGATACTATTTCAAAATCGTATCATATATTCTTATTAATTTAATGCATAAAAATAACAGCATTTCGTTGCAATTTTTATTCCCTAGAGTAAAATGTTGATTTAAACTTGCATTAGAGATATGATTGAACGTGGGCCGCTCGCAAAAAAGCTGGATCATATGCATTCAATAAAAAAAAAAGAAGGAATAAATGGAAATAAGAGAAAAAAAAAGTTGTTTCAAGTTTATATCATATGCTCAAACAATTTTTAGTTAGGCTGTTAATATTACACTTGAATTTTGTATATTTTCAAGCAAAAAAAGTTACAAGACAACACGACAATTCAAAAACTATAATTAATCAATTAAATCGATTGGATATTGTATTTTAAAATATCACTCACTCGTTGTGATTTATAGGTGGCGATTTGACGTGCCACATCAATAATGTTCATCTCTTCTTTAAATACCGTAACTTTTTTACCGATGAACCCATCGGCATTTTTGCGTGGTCGTTTTACGATTGTTTCACGTTGAAATAGCACTTCATTACGGCATCTTGTTTCTCTATGTGAACTTCTTCTATGCGTATTTGATGGATTATCGTTGTTGCAAATGTTTGCATTAAAGGTGCCTCTGAAAAATGCCGTTGCATTACAACGTTTTTTTTTTTGCAATGCATTGAAGAGGTATTTCTCTTAAAGGGTATTTAATCGTTTATTATGACAGCCATTTGGTTGATTAAAAAAAAAAACTCCGCTTCAAGAGAGTGAAATTGGTTCTAAAAAAACATTATTTCATTAATTTCATTTTAGTGTTGAATTTTAAAATCAGAATTACTTTTATAAATTGAGCAATGAGAATTTTCTCCTCATAGGTGAAAATAATTTCCATTTTTAAGCGTCTTCCGGTGCTGAGAATCACATAAAACATAGACTATACTCGTAAAATGTTTGAAAGCTGTTTTTACATGATGAATTCTCTATGATGGTTTTGAGCAATGCTTCATACGAACAAGTCAGTTCAAATTAGCTCCCATATATAGCTTCTGAGTAAATCCAGACTAGTAATTCTGTAGTATTTTCTAGATGCATTAAATTTTGCAGTTGGAATTTTTTGAGACTATGTGATCAAAAAAATAATATTTTCATCAATTTTTAGTAATTGTCGAACAATTTTTCACCTATAAGTTGTCTGCAATTCAAAGATTTAAAAAAAAAAAGAGAGAGAAATTTAAAAATAGCTAACTTTTGGTGCAGAGGCACCGCAGATGCAATTGGATTGTGTACAAGCGTTTTGACTGATGAACAATCTATACGACAATACCCTCAAGTAGTGAAATCATAGGCGTCAATGGAACTCCTCGACAATCTACTATTTCGTATAAAACATTCATAATTTGCTAAAAAGTAACTTAGTTCTATAATGTTTAGTTAACTATATATCAGGTATGTGTGTTAATTAACTATATATAGCATAATAACTACATAATAACTAACTGTAATTATAACTCATGTGTTATCCTAAGAGTGACATAGATAACACAGATGAACGATAATTGTATTCGATATGAGTATATCGGAGTTTTTCATCGGGACACTGAGGGGAGGGGGAAAATTTCTGAGTACAAAATAATTAAAATGAAAATATATTCATTAAAGGTGCTTAAAAGTGCATTTAAAGATCCTTCTTGACAGTTTTCTTCCGGTTTGGTCAACGAAGTCAAGTTTTGCCAATAAAAAAGTTCGTTCCCATCTAAGGCAATTTAATTTCTGTGAACTCTTCTTTTGTTGGATCAATTAACGAAACGAAGTTCAAAATTTTTGGGGTTGAAGAAATTAAAATATATCATACTATTCTTGGTTACCATCCTGCTTGTTTCAAGTAAACGCGAAACCTTTGATAAAAATGATACTTTGCCCTTTCAGGAAAAAAATGGCTGACTTTTGTATGATAGAAAGGTTACGTATTATTGTTGTGGTAAGACATTTTGGAGAAGATGCCCTTCCCAACCCCTCCCCCTTCACACCCACCTCCCTCTTTCCTCAGTAGATTCATCCTCTTCAAAACGTTGCAAAATTTTTGGTCGCACCATTTTAGCTATATAACACAACACACTGTTTCTCGACGACACAGCATAATTAAAAGATGAAAAGAATTGAGAGGTGAAACGGAGAGCCGTGAATACGCGATGTTTGCGCATTAAAAGAAGTCCACAGCGCCCATCGGCGGTCACAGTTCAAAGGTCAATGTTGCGGAGATGATAGTGAATGTTGGTGATGCTCGCTATCAACTGAAAGCATATCGTTGGACGGCGTTATTTGCGTATCGGCTGATGCAAATACTTTGACGAACTATTGTCGCAGAAAATATTATTTAACACAACGCAGTAAATATTATATTATATAAAACAATACAGCTATTTATTGCAAAAGTAAAGAAATGTGAAGAGGGTTGTTGATTTCCTTCATAGTGCTCACTTTTATATATAAAGTGCAAATTTATTTTCACATCACATCGTAATCTATAGATTGCGATAATAGAATGCCACTGCAATAACTGATGCTGCTAATTGCTGCACATCATATCGCATCGACGAAGAAATATATTGAGATGGGAATTTATCCGTAACGCCGAAAACATATTACGATCGCAATTACATCATCGCTCTTTTGATTTACTACCTATGCTGTTTAACTAATTACTCGCGCCACAATAAAGTCATTGCAATCTTGCCGAAATATGAAAATTTTAGTGAGAAAATATCCACTGTTTTTTTCGATACATTTTTAAAATTTCTGCTAAAGAGGTCTGTAGATGATGTGATACGCGTGCATAGGTGAATGTGGACGCCTATTTCTATCCGCTCATAAGATCGTTTCAACTGGCGAACACAAGAGCTATAACGATGAAATATATTGCTTATATCTCATCTCTAATTATTCCCAGAAATATCGCCCTTCTCTAGCTCGAAGAGGCAGTAAAATTCGCAAGTTATGCTCTTTTTTTTATTTCCGGTATGACGAGATTGAGAAACAACTTTTTTATTTGCTTGAGAATTTTTGTACAAATCATTGGTTTCGCTTGGAAAATAAGAAAGGTTGTTTTAGCTGTCTCGCTTGTCTTGCTTCACTTTCGAATATTAATCGAAAAAATCATAACGTTTATTAATTCCTTTCAAATCGGCATTGAGCAATTGACAAGCGTAACATTTGATTTTATAAACAAATATTTTAAGTGGAATATCTACATGCAAATAGTATGTTCGTATGATTGCTATTTGAATATATGTCCGTTGTTATGATATATGGGAAATCTTCCTCATTCGATGTTTGCGTATCCGATGCAACAAATAGTACAAAATATTGCTTTTTCAACACCCTATAAAATATGACCGATCGTATTGCTAAGTTCATCGCATTATTTCCGCCCGCCGGTTGATTGCGGATGATGAAGACACAATAGTAATTCCAAGGCAGTATTGCAGTTGATAGTAAGAAAATTGAAAAATGTAGGCGTCATGTTGATCAAAAGAAATAGAAGACAACATTACTTGATGCTGTAAAGATTTCGTTCTCATGCGAGTTTTTCGTTCAGTCAAATACACTCGGCGAATAACTTAGACAAAACACATCGATCGTGGACTCGAGATAAATCTGCCGATCTCACGCGATTTTTTTTTTTTTTTTTTGAATAATACAACAGTTAGAAATATTTAATCAATAATTTCAATTATTTTTAGCACTTTCAGGAAGTAACTAATTTTTTTGTGTAGATCATAAATAATACGGCCGTTTTAATCAAAATATTCTAATCATGTTAGTAATTTCCTTTCATGAGTTCTTTTTCTTGTAGAGTTAATAGTCGCATGTAACATATTGTATCACAACACTCAGGAATGCTCTCGAAAATGATCGCTTTTTGGAATTTCTTAATGAATTATCAAATGAACTGCGTCAGTCATACAACTGCGCTCCAGCCTACCATATTATGATATCCTTAACACTATATGGTTGACTCAAGCAGTTACCATATATTTTGTGGTTACCATATATTACCATATAACGAAACGGTAGCATATAATGGTATCGTTTCACAGCGGAATATATAATATATATAATATATATATATATATATATATATATATATATATATATATATATATATATATATATATATATATATATATATATATATATATATATATATATATATATATATATATATATATATATATATATATATATATATATATATATATATATATATATATATACAAATTTTCATAGCTGAAAAATGTGCTATAATAGCAAGTTTCGCTGTTATAATATACTAACTGTTGACGATCAGCAAAGATTCCATTGGGTTGTTTTGAAATAATCGCATTAGAAGAAAGAGCAATTTTCGGCATTCCGTGGGCGAGAAATAACAACTAAACGTGAGTTCAATTCCCTAGCTAATTGTTTTGTTTAACGTGTTCGTATAGTAACATTCCAAAGCAAATCTGAACACATATCTCGCCAAAAAGGTGCAAAAATAATCCTTTAATTGAGTTCACGAGAAAGCGCGCCAAACAAATTGGCACAATATGTGCATTTTCTATGTTTTCGCCCACTGAATCAATCGAATGAATGAATGTTGAAAAGCTGGGAAATATTCTGCAGTGGTAACTGTCCTATCTGACCGACTGGAAGGGCAATTGACCAAAGCCGACCGATAATACAGAAAAATTTGGTTTAGAAAACAAATCATTCAATCTGATTTGGCCATATATTTGCTGAATCGGAGAAAAAAGATCTTAGCACAATCTCAAAGCTCAAGCTAAATGCTCAAATTGTTGACTTTCCACTTCGATCATTGAAATTGTTGAGAAAAATACGCATAAATGATAGTCGTTGAATAAGGAAATACAATTTAAAATGAACTCGTTTTTCTGCAACATTTCATTGCATAGTCTCGCGGAAAAGTATAGATCTGCATATTTCAGGTACTCTACTTTTGTTTTCATTTTGCTGAAAATATTTTCGCTTTCAAAGTGAGTGAAAAATTCTAATTTCAAAAATACTCTTGTTTTCATGGCTTTAAGCAAGAAGAACTAATGCAAACAAATTGCAGCAAAGAAGAAGACAAGAAGAGAGAATATAAAAGAAACGTTTTATTGCATAACTATGAAGCATAGGAAGAATCGTAAAATTTTTCAATGAAAAGATTATAGGTACTCACGGACGTACGGGCAAGGTAAGTGGACACGAATGACTGGAAATATGGCACGGAGGTGCATTTATACGATGTTATTGATGCAACTGATAAGGCCGTTTGTTGTGTTCCAATGTACTCTCTCTATAAGCACATACCTTAGTGTCTCTGCATTAAAACGCAGTTTCTCTCTCGAAGATGCCACAATAAATCGACATGTCGTTGTTGTTTCTATCGTTTAAAACGTCCCACAGACGTCACTCAGTATATACGCACGCTATTGACTCTTCAACGAGTCACTCTTCCAGAATGTATACCGAATTAAAGAGGCTGTTGAAGGTAATATTGATATGCACAACAGACAGTTTCATAAGTATAGATTCAAACAGTCGCATAATACTCCACTGTTGCAAAGTTTTGTTCACCACACTGTTCGCCACAAAATTTGCATAAAATATGAGGAAATATTTGGCACACAAATGCTCCACCACGTTCATTATAATGAGTCTTCGTAGGATATGATATGACTGCAAGAGTAAACGATGACTCTTTGCGCAAATCTTGCTCGCCTTTATTCCCCAACTTTTCGGTCACCGATATATGCCGGTAGAGAATTATGGAACGAGTTAAATATTCAAATTTTCCACTTCAATTAGAGAGTTTAATTTGTGCAACATCAATCTAACAACGTTATTCTTGCTGAAATTTCAAATCTTGCCTCATGAGTTGATTGTTTGCAATGTCATTGTTGGCAATTTGTCAACGATCGTCTCTAGTTCTATAACACGAGTATATCAGCAGTGCCGCTTTAAAACAGGGTGGAAGTAATCGCTTCCAGGTGTGTGAAGATGTTGCAGGGTAGGATTGGATTTATTTAGTTCCAATTTAATAGTTGAGCATCCGGATTTTTCTATGCATGCCGATCTGCAGAAATACTAATATAGCGGTTTAGATGTTTTATTTATTTTTGCTATGTTTGTTTGATGTAGTAGTGCATTAGCAGTCATTGACCAATTAGCATGATTATTTACCATGCAGTGGTACATTATAAGTCTACAGTGTTTCTGTTGCATAATTTCAAAGCTTATTTATATTCAAAGCTTATTTTATATGTATCTTTTAAATGATTTATATATATATATATATATATATATATATATATATATATATATATATATATATATATATATATATATATATATATATATATATATATATATATATATATATATATATATATATATATATATATATATATATATATATATATATATATATATATATATATATATATATATATATATATATATATATATATATATGAGGTTTTCTTTCCTATTTTTGCAGTCCTTCTTATCATTTTCCTTAGAAACTTACATTAGCGAGCGCATTGTGATCGGGTTGTGTCTGTATGTCTGTCGGCTGTCTGTGCAATATTTTTCTCGACATCCATTTAAACCCACCAATTTTTAAAGATATCTGAAAACTTAATGATATCTTTTGTATAATTTTCAGATTGGAAAAAGCATTTATATGAGCGGTCGATTTGTCATATATGAGTGCATTAATGCACATATTTAATTATTCATTGGCAAATTTCGTTCAAAAGCGATATTATGAAAGCATATATTATGCCATCTTCTCTGATATTCTTTTCCGTTAGGTGATAGCACTAAGGAACGAAAAATAAACCACCAGATAACCGTTTATTTGCTTTTTCGGATTATTTTCGACTTTTTTTTTTTTTGCATAAAGCGAAGATTAGTTTTAACGTTCTCTTTCTTTTTTTCCGACAGTCTTTTCGTTTATGTGATCATATTGGGTGGCCGAAAGTTATACAAAGTAAAAAATTGATGCGTAATTTTATTCTGCCTTGAAAGCAAGAAAGATGCAATCTGAAGAGGTAGTACCTGTCACACATACCTGAGTGCTGTCACACAACTTCCATGTATGTTACCTTTTTTGCGCTTCGGAAATTTCAATGCTGCCAACTTGCTCATCAAAACAATAGTAGAATAATTCAACGGAAGGTTTTTAGATGCGCGCCAACTTTACCATTGATGCCAGAAGTGCTATTCTTGCACAAGTAAGCCAATTTTGCCAAAAATTGCCAAGGTGGTCAACGTTGAATTTTTTTTCGGAGGCAGTCTGAATAACTCGATGCTGGAAAGCCCCTCCCACGTCCTCGACGACCTTACAGTGCAATCTTCCTGAGGACAGTCATCGCGAGTGTTTCGAATCCGTAATACCAGTGCCGTTTTTTGGCTGGATTTACCTCTTCCACCGGAAATAAATCTACCGAATAACAGTGAAAAGACACATTTAGACTATCAGCAGCTAGCAGTTGTTGTTTTTTAGGCGAATTTTTTGTTTTTATTTGTTTGTTTTTTGTTTGTTGTTTTTAGGAGTTTCTTTTCCGTTTCTATATGTCGTTTCTAGTTGTTTCCCTTTTCCGTAGATAAAAAAACTTTCTTGTTGACAGCGATTACTGCAGTTATGTTATTTATCAATTTTTATGCATGTCGTCTCTAGTTGTATAATATGTAAAAGGCTAAAACAATGAGCAACGATGAAAATGTGTTTAAAGAATCCTTAGGTGGCGCACATTTTTTGTTTAGAGCTGATTGGAGGCGCAAATGTCATCGGCGCAAACGGCCGAGCACAGCAAGGAACAGTAATATTCAGGTGATGGCACTCTGTTAAAGTTGTTTACGTTGTTTTAATAGATAGTTAGGCTCGTTCGAAGCAAAAATAATCGTGTATAAATGACAACTGCGAGCATTCTTCAAAGTGTTCCAACTTCAGGTTGTATTCGCAGCGTTGCTATGCTCTTGCCGGCATCTGTCGCACTGCGCAACTTATGTTCGACATCATGTGGCTGCTCATTAGGAGGTTCCAGTTTTTCTGATTTAGAGTTTGCCCTGGATAGGCTCCCATCGATATTCGCACCTGCCTCCCTCATTTTAGAGAGACTCCTAACCCTTTGCCCCAGTATAGTCCTGCAATATCCAATACCGTGTTCCCCACTATAAATGGCATTTAGTGCACATCATTGATTTAGCAAGAAGTTTTCATATGGAACAAAAATTGCTTCGCAAACGTCATTGTGATGTGATGCTTTGAAGGCACATTCGAAGTGTTTAGCGTTACTGCCTAACACCAACAGTTACATCACATTCTTTTTGGAACCAATGAAGATGCAGCAAAGATAGACAACAAAACGTTGAGAACCAAGCATTTTGATTTACAACTACTGTATTCTAACGTAAGGCGCAGTCACTCACATGCATGTCTAAGGCAATCTACGTCGATTCAGTCCTTGTTAATGAGCACACTTTCACAACAACCGATCGCCTCACAAAAAAGGCGAGAGGTATTTTGAGCTTTTTAGGCCGGTTCGTTGGCATCCCTTATGAATATTTGATCGGGATTCACGTCGAATAGGTCTGTTCGATCCGCGAAGCGACACGAAATTTGGTTACTTAGTATTTGATTATGTTCCTGTAGTTATGATGATCTTTCGGTTCAGCTGTAATCTATTTCGTGTTCATCTTCTGGGTGATCCGTTGATAGTGCACGTTGATAATATTGATGACAGCGTTGATTACTGCTGATAATATTCATCGTCTTGAAAGAAGCATTTTGAACGTTGATTTTATCCCCTTAACCGTGATAACCGCCTTCGCGATAGTATAGGGAATAAGGGCTCAGTCTTTATGTGCCAAGGAATCCAAGAGTATGATGGCACCTCGGCAGCCTCAAACTTAGTGAGGGTTTACAAACATTTAAGCTTTGCAGTTGCTCGAAGCATGTGTTCAGCGGCGCGCAGACGACGCGTTGAGGCATTCAACGCTGAGCGTAAACGACAGTTGCAACGATACAGCAATGATATCGAGAAGGTTTGTTGGATGTTTGCCTTTTTTTTGCTTTGTATTGACAGTATAACAAATCGTAAAATTTTTATGGGAGGGGAAAATGCAAAATTTGGCAGGAATCAATATATTCAACTATGGTGGACACTGTTTTGTGAGGAAAAAGGTAAGGACAGCAGAAACGTTGTAGAAAGATTTTAGGTTGCATGTCCCTTCTTATTTTACGGAGGAGAGGAATAAAGAAAAGGTAATATATATTGAGCAAGCATATTTTAAGATGATATAACATTTAGGTACTATGGCATACACTGTATAGCGTCTTATGAAAGTAGGTGCAAGCGTATATTCCATTAAAATATGCGTCAATTAGGATATCCTTACTTCAACTTTTCTTTATAAGCAAAACACACATCAGTGTGTTTTGAACACCTGTTTAGTACCTTCATAGAGAAACATACTCAGTTTATGCTTCAAAACTGTTATTTCACTATTGCGCACACGATTTGCTATTATTTTGTTTAGATCGAACTCATTCTTTTCGTTTTTTAATGGAGAATTCATTGCTGGAAATACTTCTAGCGAAGTCAACAATCATCAGGGTTTTTGCGATTTGCATATACCATAATTCTCTGCCGAATTGGAAGCAATGTAATGGCATAAAACTCACAGAAAGCAAACATTTTCAATATTCTTTCATTATTTATGAGGTGTTTCTGTCCTCTGAATATTTTGTTGGCGATGAAATAGAAATTTTCGTAGGTGATCATCACGGTGCAAAAAGAAGACGGTGAAGAAAGACACCTTTTGATGAATAATCGATTATCGACATTCTATGATTGTGCAAAACGTATGTCTATAAATTACTTTTATTTAATAGTAACCAGCGTTACGTTGTATAGTTCATTTGCGGTTATCGGAAATTGTTCAGTAGAACCTTTTTTTAAAGAAAGCATCCACTTTTTAAACCTGTTTGATATTTGCAATCAAAATTCATAGCTAAAAGGCATGCCCAAAAAGCAAGGAAAGTATTGTTGTTCAAAAACAGTCATAATCATTGGTAGTAGTCTTTTTTTGTCTTCTGCGCCTTCCTTCCTCCTCATCTCCTCTCCCCATCTATCCCTTCCGAAGCCACAAGTCTCTGTTACAGAGCTGCGTTTGGCAGCCACACGAACAAAGTTTTTGCTTTTAAGTCTTTGGCGGATCATGGGCTTGTCTCATTAAACATGCCCTGGGGTGCAAAGAAGTACTTTTATTCTCTGCGTACTAAGATCTTTCTCGTCAGTGTTGTTTGAATGTTTTATATCCCGTTCCTTAACTAGGTACCACGTCCTATTCTTATAGCGATTGATCGCATGATCGAAAAATTGAGTTCATGGAAGGATATGTCGTTTCGATGTGATCGGTATGGTAACTGTAGGTCGTAACGAATTGAAAGCGTTGCAAACTATGAGCATATTTTCTAGATATCTCACGATTGAAAGCGCAAAATACAGCCGTTGCACATGTGATAGCCGAATCGTCGGAGTATTTCGCATCTCCGCATACAACCATTGATGGAAAAGCTCGAGTAGAGTTGCTTGAGTTTAATAACGCAAAGTTTGCGGATAATGTAAATAAGGTTTGTCAATATTTTCTACTTAAACGAAGCCTTACAATTGTGCCAAGGCATGCGTTCTTTTCTTCCCCCCCCCCCCCCCAAAAAAAAAAGTTGGGTAATTATTTCGTGGAATTTCGAGGCCTTAAATTTTTACGTAACATTAGTTCTTAATTCGGCTCGATTCTGTTCTCGCATCGCCAAATGATTTGGAATTTTTCTTTGTCTCTTCATAATCCATCCCGTTTTGTTACCCAAGAATTTGGTGCACTTCTCAAAAACCACAAAAGATGGCACATGCGCATGAGCGATGGCGCATTTATTATTATAGCTCCATCTTTGTTTTTAATGCATTAGTTCTGAAGTTTTTGCTGAAGTTAGCACTAACATCAAGTTCTCTTCATCGTTATCAGGTTTCAATCGCATTTCGTTTATCTCTTCTCAGAGTCGGGCTCATCGTAAGTGGCAGACTGTGAGAACTCGTTTTTCAGTGGGCAAGCGGAGACTAGAGACACCTCGGTTTACTCATCAGCAACAGTAATTACATTTCAAAGATCTGCTATATCGATCAGAAATTCAGGAAAATAACGGAAAATGCTTCAATGCTTTTTTTTCAGCCCACATCTTTTTCATGTGTTTCAAAAAAGTTCTTTCGTTCCATCTACCTTTGGAATATTCTCTTATTTGAAAGTCGTTGATTAACTGTATTCGTTTAATATCTCAGAAGTTTTTTTCATCACTTGATCATCTTGTAGATTATGGAATAACCTCCATGGATTAGCTGGATACTCTTACGCACCTAAAATCCAAAGAATTTTGCAGCAATCATTTAATTGTTCTTGGTGTAGATAAACGCTATTTGAAGGGTACTTCATCAGTAAGTATTGTCCTGAAGAAAATGGTGACATTTTTGGGGTTAATAGATCGAAAGGTAGGGAATGAAGACTGAACGGAAAAGGCTGTTATTAGGGTCGCGAACTTCGGGAATTCCCAAACGAAATTGAGCGTCTGCCGACCTCAGGAGTTCTTGATCGAGATTTTCTCGGCAAGCTACAGAAAACGTTCGCATATATTTAGCGTCTAAAAATGCATTATGTCCTTACCCCATCATTTTTTTTTCTGCGCATAATCAGCATTAGCAATGTATAATGCGCAGATTTTTTCGCGAGGGCAAAGGTTTTGGGAAGCGGAGAAGCGTTTGATTTAGTCAAAATTCACAAAAGAAATGTGTATTGCGACATTTGTTCGCGGTCGTTTAAAATCTCTTTTCCAATTGGTGGGAACTATGAACTCAAAAATCCTCGCTTCATGTTTACTAACAGCGTATACCGGCAGGGTGAGATTCAAATAGCTCAAATGCGGTGGTGGAATTCCATTCTAATTACGTTCACATTTCACTCATTGGAAAAGGGCTCTGTGCTCTTGAATTGTGGTTATTTGATCGTCAATTTGCTACCATCTCTGAGGAGTTTCTTTCCGATTCCTAGTGTGAAAGGTCAAGCTTCAATGAGGGAAGAGACATGCTTGTCAAAACGTTATATAAATACGAGGAGTGATGTTTGGCTGATGGAGGAGGGATGAACTCTTGCCCAAGAGCAGTGGGAGAGGATAGCAGGAGGGGGGGGGGGGGGTGGTAAGGATGATAGCATCACCGAAGATTCATTTTTCAAGAGGATAGTCCTTTATAACATCGAATTCGGTTTTTTTTTCGTAACATGTTGATGCTTCCAGGCGTATTGGCGATCTTGTGCATTCTTACTCGGAGCAGTAGCTGAAAGTTCCTTTCGTGCCAACGTCTGTATTATTGGCTCGCTTCCCCCCGTTGGTACGCTGTCTTGCTTGATTCTTTCTTTGGCCAATAGGATACCACTGGAACGTAGTTCAGGAGAAGTGCTGGGCTATAACTAGGCAATATTTTCACGTGAAATGAGGTTAACGCGGAAGATGTTTTATTTAATTTCTTGTTATCCCCAGAGCATTTTAGCATTCGAAGCTTGCCGGCTCGAATATTCAAGAAATAGCTTTTCGAATGTTTGATATAGGGATGGATATGTCATCGAAAAGGCTTCATGAAGGCCTATAATCAGAAATATTTCAATTTTAACGCCGACATTTCGAGTTCATTAATTTCTTTCATAGAGGCCCGGAGGCAGCAGTTGCCATTTCCGCTAGCGAGTTACTCTTGGCCTAGTGTGAACATGAATGAAACAGCTTGGCGGAATAGGCGATTGATGCTAATAACATTCGCTGTTAAACGATTTAATTCATCGGTAGATTTACATCGATGTTTCACGTTTTAGTAGAAAGTGGGCGTTTCGTTCACGCAGCGGCGATCGAAGGGCTACACGACTGGAAGCCATCGAAGGTCTGTTTCATTTCATCTCTCATTTTATAAATAAAGCGTTCGGTTCAACTTTTAAATTCCGTGAAGACCGTTGTGAATGTAATATATGGCTCACAAATTTTTCTGATAGCGGGAAAAGGGGAGGGAAAGGAAGGGACGGAGGATATTGTAAGCTACTCAGATTGACAGGAAGTCATTTTCGAATGCAGGAAATCCAACACACCTTCACGGTCTGTGATTCTTTCTTGTGTATCTTATTACACACATTGCCACAGCGTCAGCATGGGTATATCTGCAGGCAGAGTTGAATGCGCTAACTGGAAAGGTATTGCGCGACTTCGTCTTCATGGCGCTACCGTTCGAACCACTCACAGTGGAGCGTAAATTCGCTGCCGATTTGTTTGCAGAAAACGAGTTTCGTATATGCTCTTTTTCCTAATTGGATTTGAAACTATATTTTACGTACCTCAAGTTGAAGATTGCAGTGACGATATCTACCGCCTTATACGTTGTGGCAAGGTGGGAGATATTGGGGAAGGGAATGGAACCATCAAATAAGAGTAAGTTACCGTGGAACGACTGCCAAGAAACAGGTTTGGGTTTCATTGCGAAAACTTTCTCGCCGTGATTACCTACTAGTCATTTGTAGCAAATCTGCCTTGATTACCTGCGTTATTATTTCGCTTTAGTGGAATTATCTCTCCTATGTAGTTTCGGGAGAATAATCCGGCCAAATATATCGGTACAACTAACATAAAATATATTTCTTCAGTGCCTTTTCATCGATATTTCGTGCAGATTAGCACAATAATAATAACAGTTATAATAATGGTAGTAATAATAATAATAACTGAGCATTTGCAAAGCTGTTATTATTTCAAATCGTCGTCGGTTGGTATTTTGTATTGTTGTGTTTGTGTTTCTTACTATGGTCTAGAGGTGAATGTCCATGAAAACATTGCTGTTCTGTTTATATGGATTTGTCGACTCGTCGTTGTTTTGATAGAAGATGAAGCATTTAAAGGAGGAAAGTGGAACATATCATGAAGGGTGACGATGCGAACGTGACACTCTACAAGGTTGGTGGGCACGTTGATGTTGCGGAGGAGCCACTGATCGCTAATACAAGACAAATTGGACGATTCGCCATTACCGCGGTAATCACTTCATCATCTGTATCTTAAGCCGATTCCACTTTCACTCAGATAGTAATGTTCACTTCTTTGATGCCCCTATAGAGAACTTTTTCATTTATTGTGGTTTTTGTTCATTTAGGAGGTCTTCGATTACGTTTGAAACTTTCATTCATTTTTTAAGTAGAATGTAATTGATACTGGAGTTATGATTGTTTTGCAGCTAAAACTGAGTCACTGACGACTGCAATTCGACCCAGCAATTGAGGCTTATAAATTCCGAGCCAGGTTCGTAGGTGTGTGTGTGGGGGGGGGGGGGGGGAAGGGGGAGGAGGCAGCATGTGTAAAGTATCGAACAAGAATTGGATTATGAGCTTTTCAGGTAGATTACGTGGACTCATTATATTATTTTTCGGGCGTTTCACTGCCTTCTGCGGCAAGGTGTTCGTCATACTCATGGGACCTTCTGATGGAAGCAGCTCGTTCGCCACTTGAGCCGCGTTCTCAAATGGATGCCTCACTCTAAATTTGATGTTAGCACATCAGGTTTAAGTTATTGCCCAGTATCTAGTGACTTAAGGCGCTTCCTTAGTTTTGTTTATGCAATATCGGACAAACTGTTAATGCTTCGGTTAATGCTTTATTAGCTAGCCGATTAGCAATGACGAGTATGAAATAGGGGGGGGGGGGTATAGTCCTTACACTGGTAATAACCACATAAATTTCTTAGAGATCAAAGTATAGAAGTTTTGAAAATGACCTTTGAAAAGTGATTTCTGCACGTCAAATTTTTCCTCATCTTGAACACCTTTTGTATAGACATAAGTATTTACTGGAAATCTTTTCGTTGTGATGCGTTATGACGATTTCGTGAGCGTTGATTCATATGAATCCTTGAAACTCTTTGGTCGGGCTGGCAAATTAGCGTTTCGTTTCTTCGCAACTTCTCAGTTTTTTCTTTTTGAAGCCGTCGATTATCTTTTTTTCGAGGGATTGCCTTCAACAATTTTCTGTCTTGGCCACTTCCGCTCGACATATATGATATTAGAAGTTCCCAAAAGTGATGGAACGACTTTTAGTATTTTCTATTATGTTATTGGATGTTCCTTTTGCGCGTAATTCGTTTGAAGAAGTTGATGGTATGGGAGACGTAGTCTGGTGCGTTCACTTGTTTTGGAATGTGCCTTACTTGTTTTATGCAAATGACGGGAAATCTTATCAAATGCATGTTAGTATGGAAACGAAATCTTACTTGTTTTATTTTGTCATCAAAAGTGCTGTAACGATGGGTGTTGAAGCGTTACAGTGTTTGATTAGATAAATCGATTATTTGTTACGTTGTTACTGTTTCGTCAAAGTTTTTTTTGGTCAATAAAAACTGCATCTGTGTGTTCAATCATCCGTTGTCTGAACTGACTTTTCCGTTTTATGCTGTCATGCTTCTTGTGCACATCGTTGCACTCACAGCTTTTAGTCTTAGATATTACCTCGCAAATTAGTAAGGTCATCTCTTCAAGCCAGGTCTTTGAAGGGACCTGAGGTCTTTGAAGAGAGGGGGAAGGGACATGGTCCAGGATGCATGCCTTCCTGTAATTTTACCTACCTGTATATAAATTTTCGGAATCTTCTGTTGACATTGGGTGCGCTGCCTGGTGTGTGATGTTCTGATAGGCCGTCCCTATACTTGCAGCAGTAGTGGTGCAGTTCAGGAGAAGATTTAATAAACCGATCTTCCCTTGAGATTAAAATTCCTGGTCTTGCTTCGAGGCGGATCTGTCCATTATTATAAAAAGTCGAGTCATAGTTGGCAGTATTCGGGTCCCAAGAGAGAGGTGTTCGTTCTTAACTGAGGACCACATTCTTAGAGTTCTGTAACATGCAATCCTAGCACGACCTCGGCAGTAAAGACCAACTTCCATTGTGCTGCCAATTTACGTAGATGGCGGAATTACGTGTGAGGAATACGTTTGTGAAAACGCTGAATATCTTCTTTGCGCGATTGCGTCCCTTCGTCGATAGTGGCCTCCTCCAACTCGTGAAGGTTGCTTTCATATGTTTCTCAGTTCATATGTTTCTCAGTTCGTTAAGACAGCATTGCAAGGCTGCGAATTATTGTAAGGTGCATGTGTAATCATTGATGAGGGGACGGCCTAAACTCTTTGGCGAAGGGTCTTTGTTGGGGAATTTCAGTAACATCTTCTGGTAGAGGGAAGCTTGTAGTGCTTCCAAAAGAGCTTGATCTGGATATTTTTTTTCGCCATCCATCTAATGAATCGGTCTGTAAGGTTACAGAAACCAGGTGCTACTGGCGTTCCATCGAGCTTGTCAACAAGACTGATTTACATTATGGGGAAGGTGTGATGTGAATGAGTAACTGATCATCTCAGTTCTTCTTATTCCTCTTCCATAGTTCTGTATAGTCTAATCAAAACTCTTAAAACCCATGATCACTTCGTCGAATCTAGTAGCTTCGAGGTGAATGCGCGAAACAGCTGATAAGGTATTCATTACTCGTACAGATTACATGTTCAATTCTGCACTGTATCTCTGTGCATATATCCAACAGATATCAATTTCTGGACATACTTCCCTCAGCATTCCGGACAGTGTGAGTTTTTGTGGTTTGACTTCGAGTCCTTACGCGAACGTTGATTACGTCGAGGCCATCTCGATCGTTGTGGATAAAGCTTAAGAAGGTCAATCTGTTCAGCTTATTCAAGGGAGATGTCCTGCTGTTTGTGTATGCTACCATCTAACAAGACATGAGCTTTATGAACTCCAGAAGATAAAAGATGGCACAAACACCAGCAATCGATTTCATGAACCAGTTGAAAAACGTATCCTGTTAGGACTTTCGATTTTCTAGTGTAGATATCTCGATGATCTTTTCATCTATATTCAGAACAAAAAAGAGTATGACGAATGTTTCTTGTCGCTTATTAGCTGCTGGAATTTAATCAAACTCATTAGTGAGTGATTTCTATTTGTCGATATCCGATGCCACGAATTTATAACAAAATCGTCTCAAAAATCTATCAGCAAAAAAAAAAATCTCGTTTGATGGAGGCCGACACACCTTTCGCATAAGCAGTAGAATTTGCTAAACTAGCCAGAAAATATTGCCGTCAATCTAAGGTCTGCTGAATACGATTTATTTAAATCAGAATCCAAAAAATCTAACACATTCCACTATCCGGGAAATCCCTATGATGGAATCCGGTTTCGCATGGAATAATATTGCAGCTTCAAGTGAAATAGAAATGATATCTAATTTCAAATTCCATTTGTTTCCGATTGGTTCAAATATACCATCAATAAAAAAGGACGAATTGCTTGAAGCATTTAGATTTCTTGAATAAATTCGCATGCCACTTATTTCCTCCTCTTAATTTTCAAAATTTCTCTCTTCTATTAACTCTTTCTTTCCCTCTTCTTCATAAGATAACTGAGAACGATCCCCCCCACAAAACAAACCGGAAAAAAAAAATAACTAGGAAAGCAAGGTGTCGAAACGAAAATATAAACAGAAGGAAACGTACAACATTTATATTAATTCGAAAACGTTTCCACTATCTCTAACCTACGGCTGTATCAAAGAATAACCTAAAATAAAAACTCTTTCAACTGAATTTCTTACGACCCCGTCTTAATATCACAAATGTTTCCTCCAGTTGATTTAAACATCTATTCATCTATGATCTAATTTCCATAATGTTCCGCTTTTTCTTCGCTTAATTTTTATGACCATCGCATAGATACATCACCGTTTCCCTTGTGAATCCCACGTAAGGTGCTGGCTGGTAACTGCCGAGGCTGCTGACTCGTCGAAAAAAGTCTTCATCGGTGCTGTCAAGCCGCTATGTTCCTCAACAGCAATAACAACGTAGCACTATTTGTTCTCAGTGTTGGTGCTTTTTGGCTTATTCAATAAAGCCGACTGATTTCAGGATTGAAATTTCAAATGCTTTGACCTCTCCGCCCTCCCTATCAAGAAAGATGAATGGGCTTTAGACTTTTATAATCACTGACTGATGTGATCTCTTAGTTGTTTTTTTTTTCAAAGTAAGGTGTCGATCATATTCGTAGATATTCACTGACACGAAAATAGGATAATCGCTTCAGTGTGTTATGAGTATGTCATCAAATATCGGACAATGCCCCATTGCTCCACAAAATCCACCGTTTCTCGACGTGATCTTCTGCTTGACATCGTGCTCTTCTTGCTACTGATCACTTCATTGCTGGCAAAATGTTTAAAAAAACTTGTATAAAATGCTCGAATAGCACTAATATTCCCACTACTATTTATTGCTTCCATTGACTCTAATAGCGTGTCGAGTGTTAAATATCGACGAAGTTCCACCCGTTTTCTTTGATATAGTTTTCTTGAGTAATTCGGATTTGTTGGATGTACAAATCGCTAGCAAGATGAGCCAATTATGTTGAGCTCATTCATCGTATGTCTTCGAAGAAGCAACACTTCTTCCAGTTCCCTGTTGCCCATGTATGAAACAGATTTTCGTTGGATGTTGTTAGTGCAACAAAAGTATCCGAGATATTCTTTAAAAATGTCGATTTCTATGCTATTGCAGATCTCAGGCATTGGCCCAAAGCTTTTTATCTATTTATTCCGAGCTATTTTTGTGCTCTTTTATGCGTTTTTATTTCGTTTATAAATAAAGCGACTAGCAAACTGCAAAAAACACAAATCGTGCCAACTCTATGGCAATGGCATTTTGGATATATCTGCATTTGTTTGATTTTGCTCAGTGCGAATCTATTGATTCATCGTTTACGTTTTCGACATTTATTCACTATTTCTTTGTTTACAGAGAATTGAGGAATGCTGCGTGGCAAAGGATTATTCCTCTTCTTCCTTCTTATTTCACCGATAAAAGCCAAAAAGCTATCCCGTATGCGTAGGTTTTACTTTTGTTTTTTGACTATATACGTGCAAATCTCTTCAATTTTAAAGAATTATTTTTATTATTCGTGAAAATATATTTATCTATCTACCTATCAATAAGAATTATATAATTGAAAAATTCGCAATAATTTTTTGAATTTGAATTTGTTTGAATTTTTGAAATAATTTATAATTATTCCGAATTTTGGAATAATTTTTAAAAGGTTATTTTGAATACTGAAACAAAATTCGGATGTTTTACTTTTGCATAGCTTAAGATAAAGAAACATCTCTCGAAATAAGAAAACTGAGGCTCCCGAAGGAGGTTTTATATTGGAGCTCCTGAATAAGGTTTTATATTGAAGCTCCCGAATCAGATTTCAGTTCATATTTTAAACTATCTTTATTGTACCATCGTCTAAATTCAAAGAATTTGTCTCAATTTAAATGAACTAGATCCTATAGACAGAGAATCGTGTTAGAACACATCATTAAGCCATAGGATTTGTCGATAAGGATTTACCAATGTAATAGTGAGGTTGGATGTCGGTTGAGGTCGACTGCATTATCTGCAGCTATATTTCACCTCTTGTGATCATTGCTGCCACATTAATCTTTGCCGTTTACGCCTTTCAAAAGCTGCTACCGTTGTGAGTGTTTCGAAAAGGTTGAGCAGCAAACTATATAAATATCACTGGAAATATGCAAACTTAGAGTTATGGCTGAATCTGAATCTGGTCCCAACCTCGATCGCAACTAGCGATGTATTCGGATTTGAGTCGGTGTCTATAGAAGTGAGTTAAACCCGGTGCTCATATAGAGTGAGATGAAGTCGACCAAGTCGCTCAACTGAAACCAAGTTTGGTCCTTCTCTTGCACTTAAACGGCTAAATTATTTTCGCTAACTGATCATATTGCTTTTTTATGAATCCGCCATTTTCCACATTAATCAAACGCACACATTGTTTTTTTTTTTTACTGAAGGACTAAATTTCCTCGTCCATGGGTTATTGAGTTAAATCCATTTGCGGTTACAACATCAGTCGGAGTCAGAATGAGATTCAGACTGGATCCTAAACTTCTAGAGTACCGATATGGACGTTTATCGCCCCTTGACATGGAATACATCCCATCAAATAAAACGATGGATAGATATATCGGCATAAATGGCACAAAAACTGACGAAGAAGTGAGCAATGCACTCACTCATGAAGAGAATATGTTGACGATCGCTGGAATCGAACTACCCGATTGCTTTAAAGGTAATTTCTAGTGGGATTTGCCGATGTCTGTCATATTTGTGGACGTGGATAATAGGTGTCCCAAGTGAATTTGACCATTCTCGTGTGGGAAAAAAAGTGAACTACAAACCGTTTGGTAAAGATTTTAGCCTTCATTCTCTATTATCCAGCCTATTACCTATTTATCGAATCTTCTTTATGAGGCATGACTGATCAAGGATTTTGTTTATGATGGTAGTCTCTGTAGGTAATAGAAGAAATGAGTCAAAAATTTATGCATATGCGTGGATGGAAAATTGCATCACTTCCGCCAATATTAAAAGGTTTCCGGAATGATCTTTTTACGTCTATTGCGCTCTCAGGTCGTCAATTCCTCATTCAGTGATGCAAGTACTTTAACATTTTTCTTCAGAGATAACTTATAGTTGTCTTTTACAGGTGAGTGAATCGTTGCTTATGGCTAATTTATAGTATGACTTTAAAATGGGTGTGTAATTGAACGAACACTCGTTCAAATGCATGAGGTGCTATTGAATATGCAAATTCATTTAATGATACGATTGGATCCTACTTCAATATGCAAATGAGTGTATAGAGGGATACACATATTCGAACACGGACACATACCGGAAAACCTCATGGATAGCAATGAAATCTTTGTTTATTTTCAGGTTGCAACGATTATTTCTTCAAAGCGATTGATGTGGCAGTCAAATCGGGAAATAACTATGAGCGTTTCCAGAATGTTTGTCAGTTAGTTTTTCATACCACATTTCCAAACTGTTTTCATCTGTATTCCATTACATGCGAATTTTCAAAAAAGTTTTCAGCTTTAATTTCATTACTCGCAAACTTTCAAGTTGTTCCAATCGGTAACAATTTTCTTGTATGTCCTGTCCATACAAAACACAAACGTTTTACAAAAGGCAGCTAATATAGCGGCATATAGAGGGGATGACATATTTGTGGACGTTGCTGAATATGGTGCACTCATTTTAGTCAGAAATTTTCTAAATGAAGCGTTAAAAAAATATGAAACAAACACCTCATCATATAACAATCATCGTCAACTTGATGTTAAGAGCGAAGTTTTATTTCTTGAGTGAAATTGATTGTGGATTAATTGTCATTAAAAAAAAGACTTAGTGAGGTTGAAGATAAAATAATTGTCAATTTTTCAAAGACTTTTTCCAAGTTCTAGATTTCTTATCGAAGTTTCGCGCTTCTTAGTTTTTGAAAAATTTGTTTTCCATTTTGTTATAGTCATCGAATAGTAGTTAAGAAGAAAATTACTCAACTGAAAGCCTATGTGAAATTTGAAATTCGCTATAACTATTGCTGTACTGTTAAAGTGTAAACATTACTATCAACTTTTTTTCTCACATATTTTGATTATATCATAGAAACGAAGGTATTTTTGTGGAAAGTGGCCGATTGTTGGGGTGAGATCTGTTTTGATGACTTCAGTACGTTACTTCATCACCCCACATACAGCCAAATTGTTAGAATTATAGAGGTAGCATCAAATAGTGCATTGAGAAAGTCGACGATAATTTACGAGTCGTGTGCAAAAATATGATGAAAAGAACGATGGCAATGAGATGAAAGAAGTTGTTTATCTGTTTACAGGTGAAGGGACAGGGGGGAAGAGGAAGCAGAAAGGAAGTAAGAAAGCTGAGGGCACAGCTCTGAAACTCATCAGGAGTGGAGGTATAGAACATATCGCTCAAGGAGAATGTGAGAGGAGCGGATGGGTGGAGGTGGGATGGGGGAACTGCTTCCACTAAGTTCATTCCTATAGCGACATTTAAAGAGAATGCAAAAATATTCATCGATTGTATTTTCATTTGCAGTCGATTCGTTGAAGCTCGTAATTGTTTGGACAAACTGAAACATTGTGGCAATTATGAACTTTTCGATGTTCTCACCAGTGGAATGAAATATATGTGCATCGATCAAAAAGATGGTTTGATTTTTCAATTTTATCTTCAGAAAATAAATCTCCTGCGAGCGAACAAAGTAAATTACTCTATATATGCTAATATTAGAATCGCGAAAGTTACTCATCTAGAATCAGCCATTTGCGCCATTTCCGAAAAAAAAGGGAATTTAAATGTAGAAATAGATCCCAAAATAAATAAAAAATTGAGGATCATTTGCATTTGCCTAATTTACTACTTTACTACGAAGATGAAGATTATTGAAATTTAAGCGGCCGGCAGATTACTTTCATTTTTTTTCTTGTTAATAAGTTTTTAGAACAATTATAGCGTGGTCTCTTATTTTTCACGTTAAAATTTATTTTTTTTCACGGAAATATAAGGTGAAGCTATTAAGAAACGATTGCTTATGCCATTTGTCTGATTTGATTGCAATCTGCAATCTGCAAAAAAAAACTCTCGTTGCAATCTGCAACTTTTTTTGTGATTGAGTCAATAAAAGTAGTCTCTATGTACATTAAAAAAATACTTTTTAACTCGCAGCAGGTATCATTTCCGCTTCAGAAAATATTACGAAGTATGAACTAAAAATCCGCTGTTGCAAGATGGCTATTTCAATGTTCTTGCTATCTTTATCGATTTTTCATTTCAATTGAATTTCCACTGCATTTTCTTGCGATTTCAGCGTTGTGTATGGGGGTCTTTCAGTTTATGTCATCAACGTCTCTTAGGTTTATGTCATTTTGCTTGCAGCATTTAATGCGACAGTCGAATGTGTCGATGTGAATACTGCAGAGATTCAAGAGCGTAAGTTTTTCTAGGCCTTTTCTGGGAAAGATTTTTCTATTCGACTTTTTTCTCTCACTGAATATTTCTTCCGATAATTTTCCAAAAGTTAGCAACTCCTCTTTTTTGTAAATCTCGTCATTTCTTTTAAGAGAACACATTTAGTGAAATTACCATGCAGTCTAAAATACAGTCTAAAATATATTATTTGAAGTTAGAAATTATGTAGCTATACTTTAATATGGCGGGTGTAATTTTCCAATTAGAGAGCCTCAAAACATCAATCGTTTGAGTCGTATTCTCGAGGCCTCATCGAAAAATGAGTTTTTCTGGTCTCGACTTGTTCTAAGAAAACGACGTAACTCCATTCCTCACCGTATCGTGAATCATATCATTTATTGGTATCAGCTAATCACAAGCCATATTTCCCCCGCTGGTATTGCCGAATATATTGTATCGATCCCGTCTTATGCAAGAAGAGAATGGTGGAGGGAAGGGAGAGGTCCATAATATGAGCAGCCTCTCCCTTTGCTAATCTGTTTTTCTTTGACAAACGGTGTTAGCGATGGCTGAACTGTAATTGGGACCTCAGCTATCGAAGTCGATTTAAGAGACACTTTGAATGTGGACTATTTTTGTTAGAGGATCGAAAGACAAACGAAATCTTTCTCATCTCACTAAATTACTGCTTCATTTCGTGATTGGGTGCATATACGAAAAGATTTCATGATCAAAAAAGTAGAATGCGGATCGTTCTCTATGGGTTTATTTCTAGAATGGGATTTTGTTTTAAGGATGTTCAAAGGACTGCAACGTTGAGGGTATATTGGCCGGATGGGGTGTATACGCCGGTCTGCGGCAAACAGCATTATTCACCCCGGCATCCGGTGGTAATCCGTCGAAACTTAACGTTATTTTCTTCCGGAAAATCACCTCAGAGGGATGCCAGTAAGTTAACTTTCCTACCGCAGTTTCGCTTATTTCTTTTGTGGATGAGGTTGGTATTGCAAAGCCGTTGCAATATCACCACTCACATATAATATTGTTGTATTGCACTTTCCACTTTCCTATTATTCCCTCTGTACAACAGTAAAGTATAGTTGGGAAATAGATATAGTTGGGTACAGTGTTATAGGCGTCCACTTGCAATGAAAAAAAAGTAACGTTTAGTTCTCACATAGAACTTTTTCGCACAATGAAAAAAAAATAACGCAGCAATCGAATATGCAAATATTTGTGGAGAAAATTTTTTGAAACATTTGCTAGTGTATCGCGATAGCGATGTGTTGATGTGAAGAAGGGGGGACGGGGAATAGAGAAATGGAGGGGATTAAGTTTGGAAATAAACCTTTCCATTTATTGGAACAACAATACGAATGAACAAAATTTGCTAATAACGATGATTTTCATGTTGTAAAATGAAATGAAACAATATTCTCTAACGATTTCATTGTATCAGTAAGCATTTTGATGGCATTTAAATATTTGAGATAAACATACAATTATGTAATCAATTCGTTATGGTTGATGTTTTTTTTTCTTTTTATAATTTTAGAAAAATTGCATCGATGCGAAGAGATTTTCCAAATTGCTATCGAAGTGGATTTATTTTTTTATTTTTTTATTTTTTTTCAGAGTTATACAATGTTATTTGACATGTATGCGCTCAAAATTCAATGCACGTTGTAGTGGTATGGCCGGCTCATTGCTTTCGGTTTGTTTTTTTCTCGTTTAGGAAATATTTCTTTTCATTAATTGCGCGCATGAAAATTAGATTTCAAAAATGAAGAAAACTTTAACCAATTTCGCAATGATTTGCATTCGATTTATTTATTTGTATATGGATTTGATTTATTGTTTTATTTGTATATGGATTTATTTATCGCAATGATTTATTTGTATATGGATTGTATATTGATTTGATTTGATTTATTGTTAACCAACACATAAAAACCATTCGAATATGATTTGCATTCGATTTATTTGTATATGAATTTCAATATTTATTATTGTTTTTTGTTGCATTTTTTTCTTCAAAATTTCATTTTTTTTTTTCACGGAAATAATAAACAACGAATTAGTCATTCGTAATGCCACCTTGAGGGGAGTTTTCTTTGCGCTATATTGTAGGCTAATTTTCATCGATTATCTTCTTTCGAAAACTTAAGAAGGGCGATTCTCCGTTCTCTTCATTTCATTTCGTTTATTTTCTTGTTATTTGTAAATTTTCAGGAAGTGATCTTCAGGCCAATAAGCTTGGGTCATAATTTAGTGGTATTCGGCCCAGCACTTAATTTTGTTCGTTTAGTGTTACCTATACAATGCAATTTCGTCTTAACCAAAGCGGGTATCGATACGTTCAGGTATATCTCATCATTTTAAGACCGTTCGATTAAATATACAACATAGAGCGGTTCATAGCAATGACTCTAACTACTTTTTCCCCACTGTGATCTTGAGGCTTATGCCATTATATCGGTGAATTTATTAATCGTTTAAAAATATTAAGTGATGTTTTGCAGTTACATTCCAATATTCGAAATGACTACATCCGGTGACGAAATTCGTTGCAAATATGAAGTAGGTAGTCATTGAAGAGCGTGTACGATAATGCTTAAGCTGGAGATATAATCTTTCCTGATAGAGTGATCTCCTGAGAAAGCAGTCGGAAAAGAGTCGGTCGCTGATGGCAGAATGTCATATAATTCATTACTCAACCTTGCACATTTTGTTGGAATGGATCGGTCTTTTTCTATTTATCGTTTGATGCATCTGATGGATAATATATAGTCGAGATTCCAGCGGTTGATTCTTGTAGATAGTTAGACCTTGTTGAAGGCCGATATTGAAAACTTCAACCACTCAGATCTTAGAGATTGCCTCAACACGCTCTTTTACGCATCCTCGTTTTGCATTTGCGAAATAATAAAGGAGACGTTTCTGTTTATATCTAATGTCATTTTTGATGAGTATTATACGTTTTGTTGCATTTCGGCTTTTTTTTTCTTCGAATATTTCGTTTTCATTCTGCAGAATAGACGCGAAATTAGATGCTGAACTGAAGAAGGCATATTCAATGAGTCGTGGCAATAAACCAGGCGGCAAAACCGGAAAACCTCCACCTAAGGTAAGCACATTTCCTTAATTATGACAACGTCAGTTATACGTCATGTAGCTCGTTATTGGCAACGTTTTGTGTTCATGTTGACATGTGTGTGTGTGTGCTTTTTTTTCCTCATATGCGTGCATATAAATATGCTTACGAGTGTTTTTTTTAAAAGGAGTTATATAAGCTTTGAAACTTCGAAAAATTTGCAAGTCAAAATTGAGGGTATTTTGAATCGTGATAGTTGAAAACCAGTCAAGTTGGAGGATCGATTCTTTAATAGGATATTTGTGCCAGCCGGTTGAATCAGTTAAGAGCGAAATACATTGCCGGGCACGTAGTACTTTTTGTCGGCAATTTATGATTTAGTTGTTGAGATGAGCGAGAGTGCAATGTTGCACATCGTCACGGCTCCAAGGAGACGATTCCTTGTACGATTATGTTGTAAGGAAAATTTTGATGGGGACACTGTAGTTCCTATCGGTTATATTAATGCAGACTGTCTAGGCGAAGCGTAGTGAAAAATCACGTTCCAATGTAAGCGTATTTTCTAAGTTTAACTCTAGGATCTCCAAACAGTTGTTAAGTGTTCCGATGCGCTTTGATTCGGCTTTCTTTTCTCTCTGATCGATTCTTATTGATTTGCAAAGGATTTTTTTTGTCATCTGCGTGTACAGCGACCAATAAGGTATATTTAATCCATTATTTACACTACCTGCACGAAGTGTCATACCTGTGCACTACCTAGACAAAGCAAAGATCTTCCGGCAGCAGGTTTTTACATGATTGGAGCATTTTTAAAAAAATGCTCGAATTAATATTCAAAACCTCTGTGCTTGAATTTTTGATTAAGAAACTTTTTATAGCCGGAGGAAGTGCCCGATCCTTGGAAGAAATTTTCCGACGATGATACGAGGCAATCACCACTTGAGACGGATACAATCGAGCAAAAATACGAAACATTCGATTTTCTATGAGTTCAACACGCTTCTACTCTTTCTTTCATTAGCGCTTGAGTGTTTGCTAGTGAAAGTGAAACAAGGTAATTATAGAAAAAAAAAACGATCGATCTCATTTTAGAAATGAGCCTTCAACCACTTCATGATGTCAATTTATGTTTACCGTTTAGCCTATATTAAAATGTTGTGCCGAATAAAGTTTGTAGATGCGAAGTTTCTATAATATATCGTCTTTTTTTTGAACAGTCATTTCATCTCGGTGCTATGTAGTCATTTTCTTTTTTTTTCTTCGTTTCTTCTTTGAAAAATATAGAGCAATACACCATTCTACAATAAGGGAATCCGATGATTTGAATGGTATTCTGATAACTGGGGTGAGGTTTTCTCATCATGATTGATCTATTTTTGATAGATGCACCAATCCTTCCACAAAAGATGGGCAAATTTGTAACCAATGATGACAATAGTCCGATGTTTTACCTTTACGGTTCTCTACGGTTTTAAAAGTGCATCTCTTGCATCCAGATAGCATGTCAAATCTGTCTACCACCTTTTGCAATTTCTTGTCAAGGAGTGCTCCAATTCCACAAAAGATGTCCAGATAGCCTGTCTACCACCTGCCACGCAGAGACGCGAGTCTTTGCACTTTCAAGCAAAGTTCTGTTAAAGATCAAATTTCAGGCTGATTTTGTGCATTTTTTTCCCAATCGTTCATCCATTCAGAGTGTTTTCCAATTATCTGAAATTTATGTGTCTTCAATTATGGTGAGTCATCTTGAGTTTATTTTTGCAATAGCAAAAATACCGCAATAGAGGCGCTGATTTGTATACTCGGCTCACTTCGCTTTCAACCTATGCGTCACTTAGACCTCTTAGCCTGTTTTCGTATCGTTGCGCAGGGTTCTGCGATCGTTCTGTGATGACTTCGAACGTCCGTTTACAGTCTCAGCCTTCTAGATTTATTTTCAGCCATTGTTGTGTAGCAATGCGGGGTGAGCATTGAGCGCTTTGCTGGTATGAATGCATTAACGACGCTGTGTGCATGCATATCTGACCTCTGGAAGCTAGGGAGGAGAGCATTTCAAAGCTTACTGGATAAGGTTTTATGGTTGATGGAACTACGGGAAAACAATCGAAAGAATTCATGCTCTGTGGATTAGCTGTGCTTTACGACTGAGGTCTTGGAACCTTCGTATACAATGATATAGCGCATACGTTTGAAAAATGCCATGTCCATGATTTTTCTTGGTGAAGAGATGGTACGTTCCTCGCTAAGGGTACGGCACCACAGTTTCAATTCCCCAACCATCATCTCCTTTTATTTTTGGCGTCCGTGTTGCTATCTGGGGTTTATCTGATGGACTCATTTCCTTCAATTTCCTCGTATTTCTCTGTTTTTAGTGTTTGTAATTGCCGGTGGAATAGTCTATTGTCTTCAATTTCTTTTTAGTGCTTCGCATAGAAGATTGCATATGAGTATGGCTAAGATTTCGCTTTTTCCTGCTTAGCATTGTGCAGAAATTTCATCGTCAGTCTATTTTGATTTGTGTTCATCGTGTTTCTATGTTCTCTGTTGCAAACGTTGCTTTTTGGTATCGAAATGTTTGCATAGTTAATTAAGCTAATTAATGATTTATTTTAATAAAGCGTTTTTCAAATATTCTGTTTACACGCAACATTGTGACGATAAAGCGTTTATGCGTTATTGACAATTTTCATTATTCGTCTTCGATTCATGATTCAGCGAAAGACTTTTTTTCTCAAGAATCTAATCCGTCATCTGTTGGTGCAAGGGGAACAGGATGAGCGGGAAATGAGTGCGAAGGGAGAGGGAAGCTTTAGTTGGAAGAGGAAACCATGATTTTCACGACAACAATTTTTGAATTCCATTAGTTCTCTGATCACTATTTAGATGGGGCATCGAAGGTGAGAAGTAATAAATACTTCATCGAGTGTGATACATGCATATGCGGCTTCGATCTGGGAATCCAGATAGATTTCCAGATGGAAATGTTGTCGGCGTTAATTGGGAATTTCATTGATGGAATCCGTTTGGCAAAATTATGTTTGAATTTCGATTTTTAAAGTGTGATCGATCCTATGCGGCGATCGCTGGTCAACCAGTTTTTGATTCGATTCATCAAATTCTAAACGAATACGCATTTTTGAATTTTATACTCGGATAGACTATAAACTGATAACTCCTCTTGGCAATTGATTGGAAAGGATTCGATAGTCGTGGTCAAAATTTGAGAAGGGAGACATCACTTCGTTAAAAATAATTGTATGTGATAAAATTCGGAGTAATGATTGGCTAAAGCTCCAGAAATGGAACTTGCTTTTCCGACAAACGGTATGAGTATTTCACGACGATTATAACGTTGCTTATTTATTAACAGCGGGGAAAAAAAATTATTTCGCAAACATATTGAATTAAAAATCTTTTTAAGCGTATCATTTATTAATTGAACAATCGCCACGTTTGAGCACACATTTCATATGGGACATATTCGACATACAAACTCAAATTTTCCATATTTATTTTTATTTATTTATTGATATATTTCTCGAAATGGAAAAAATGTATAAAAGTATTTGAATATGAAGAGCAAAAAGCATCTTTCATAAAACTACAATATAGACGGATGGCTATTTAATACACAAGAGCAGCAATAATGTATGAATGGAATTCGATCTTAAGGTTTTTACTTAAATTTCATGTAGAATCATCAATAAACAAATTGCTCTGTTCTTTATGCGAGAATTGTGTCACATATGAGATCGCTTCCTTTATTTCTTCTCTTGTATTTTATAGTCATAATAGGTGAGGATTTCAAATATTCGAGCAACCTTAATTGACAGTCGAAATCAAGCAACGAAAAAACAGCATTTCTAGAATTTCTATACATATGAGCTGTAATGTATGATCGATTGCGTCTTCTAAAATAATTACTCTGTAACACTTGAAAATACATTTAAAAAATCGATAAACAACGCGCTTCTTTGAAGATTTCAACGAAAACAAAGTGAAAACTCTTCTTCACCTTATGACGCTATGAAATTTCCGACATAAGTGCAATAATGATGCGACCGTTCTGATGAATTCTACATAAGTTCAGCTGTTTGTACAATGAAGATAATGCTCCGCTCAGATTCATAGTAAAAAAAAAGAGTATGACCACATTGCATCGGAACGGTAGCCACACTACGTCTCCAGGTATGCGATATGCTGTCAACGTTGAATGCTATATCCACTAGAGGTTGCCATTGGAAACCATAACAATTTGTCGTGCTCTGAGTGCAGCATCAATGATGCAAGTGGGCATCGATCGAGAGTATGCTCGGATTGCGTACAGCGTTCACATTCTCGTTGCTGCATCGGACTGTACCGAAATGTGCTCAAGCTGGAGTACTCGATGACTCCGCTAGACTAAGGCTTGTCGTCGCGACCGTCACTAATAAGGTTATCCACAAATTCCCATTCAACAAAACAAGACAATTGGAAAATCTCCATGAAAGACAATAAATTTCCTAGAAAAACTCACTCAAATTTTTAGCACCTTTGTGCGCCAATAATTCCTTTTGAAGTCGATATATCAACGCAAAATTTCGAATAGATGTCAATCTTTGTTGTACGACATATTCGTTAAAGTTCGCAATTTCCACTTCAATGAGGTCGTTGTTAAAACTATTTGTCCGATAGACAAACAAACATAAATCTTCTATAGCGCAATTTTATAAAGCAGACCCATAAAAGTGCATAATAACTTATGGCGTATAATCTCCACAAACACTCATATTCTTCGTAATCTTCATAAACATAACGTTTCGCAATGGAAAATAGAAAAAATATGCAGTAAATATTCTATACGATAAAGGGTTATCAGCAAATATATAGGGTAAGTGGAGAGTTGTTTTTTCCCACATTTGTCCTGTATGCTATAACTCAATTATTAAATCATGAGGTGAATAAATCAAATATCCACAATGTTGCTTTTCAAGCATTTTTGTAGTCAATATCCTTTTGGAGATGCATTGAAATTCAACACTGAAATTAGAAATCAGCTCAAACATTTCCAGGTAATTATACACGAGACCGATACTGTGCTAAATATAAACGAAAGGATAATCTCATTAGCGGTCGCTCCACTTGGCACTTCATATGATCTTATCCTTATTGGAACAACAAGCAGTATTTTAGCATATGATGTACAGAAAAACACGAATATCTTTCGTAAGGACATTGCCGATGGTGTTAGTTGCATAGAGGTGATTTTTTATTCAGATTTAAAGCCAACTTCTGTAGTGAAAAAAAGCATTTTTCTAGTAGCAGCAACTAAATGTTCATCTACATTTGTTTTTTTGCAGAAACTTGCTTTTATTCAGAAAATCTTACCTATTAAATTTGATAATGTGATTAATTCTTACTGATTTTTTGACACATCATCCAGCCGTACGCTAGCTAAACTTCTAAAAAGTGTAAAGCAATATATGAAGCATATTTCAGCTCTTTTGATGCAAAAAAAAACGACATTTTTAAATGAAAATTAGTGTCAAGTTTACTTTATTCATTGATGTTCTGATAGGCATTTTTACCGATACGCTTCGTTTGCATTACGTGATATGTAACCACCTAGCTGATGATGAGGAACGTTGAAGAAGTTCAGGTTGGATCATTCAGTACACTTGGCACATTAGCAATGTGTGGCAGCAATTGTGCAATTTGGGGACTGGATGCGAATGGAAAGGATTCTTTCTGGACAGTCACTGGCGATAACGTCCTTTCGCTATGTCTTTGTGATATTGATAATGATGGTGTTAATGAGGTTTGTTTCCTATAGTATTTATAGTAATGATAATTTTTCATCAACATTACAAGACACCAAATGAATATGTAAATTTTTTCACCAAATTCGATTTGTTTAGTTGATGAAATTTATTATGCAATTTTGTTTTCTTTGCGTCGTGATTATAAATACCCTCGTTTGAGAGCTTTCCTCGATATTTTTCCATCTAATATAGAAGTCGATGGAATTTTCAATATTCGCGTCGAAGCTCCATTCATTCTCTTAGGTGGGCAATTGTCTTCATAATGCACATCAACAATAAATATTAATATGCAAAAAACTATAAAATTGACGATGCAATAGAGTTGAAGAAGTTAATATTGAAATATGCACTAATCTATTTATCTGTTATAAATGGGATTTATTATTTTCATACGTTTGCGAGCAAAAAAGCGATGTGATAATTAATTGAAAAGAAATTTCACTATAAGCGTTGTGTAATCGTCTAAAAATATTTTCATTTCGATAAACTCGTCTTTAGCAACACAAAACCCTTCGATGTATTTATTTTGCATTGCATAAAACGCTATCGATGCAATTTTTAGTTGGTTGCTGGATCGGAGGATTTCGATATTCGCGTCTTCAAGGATGATCTTTTGTTGTTTGAGTTAAACGAAACTGATGCGGTGACAAGTGTTCATGATCTTGGTCATGGCACATTCGCGTATGCACTCGCTAATGGCACATTGGGTGCATATCAAGGCGAAATACGTCTTTGGAGAATTAAAAGCAAGAATCAAGTGGCCGCTCTTGTGACTTTTCCCGATTCAGAAACTCTTACTTGTGCTTGGTCTGGAGGAAAGGTAAGCATAACAATTGGTACACTCAGTGTTTGGGAAGGCACGATATGAATGTCAGTCAGAAGACTTTTATTGATTGATTGGTTAATCTATCATATGATTAAAAAATTGCACAATAATGTAAAATTAATATTCCTGATTATTTACATCTATGCTTTCGTATATATCGCTTTAGGTATTAGACAAGCTGTCCAACTGGCCGATTGCCGGCTACATGTAAGTATTATCCACCTTTTGTTAAGTCCACCACTTTGAAAATCAAACTTCAAACTTTATTCTGCTGAGAAGACGATCATACGGACAACCAATAGGCTTCTGCTTGTTCGGGTTTCGGATTGATTTTGGAAGGATTCTACAGAAATGACCACTTTCCTTGCTGAGACAGTAGAACCTGCTGAGCCGTCCAGGGAAGAGTCCTTTTATGCTTCTAATAACGCCGTTGGCAAACCGCTTCTAAACTGCAATGCTTCATCACTGCTTCTCTTTTATAGCTCCTCATCGTTGACTTCACTGCTTCGCCTATAGCCTTTATAGCCCATAGGCACTTTTTATGCGTTTCTATAAGAAACATTCAATGCAGTAATAAAATTTCATAGGCATACAATGTGTCATTCCTCAAGGGTGTTCGTATTGGGATTTATTAAAGATAAGTGGAACTAAGGAACTAACTGAAAATAGAGATCAGCGAAAATAACGCAAGGAAAGGAGCCCACAAAGATTGTGTCGATTGCTCTTTTAGTCGCTTCCTGCTTCAAATCATCTCAGTTCACTTCGAATTTACGAAACCTCTCATGGATAGTATATCAAACGCATGGAATATTACTTGGTAGATGGCTGGGAGCTGTCGTTAAATGTTACCGGCTGGGATCATTGAGAAAAAATGGTGTTATCACGGATGTGAATGGATGCATGATGTATTTGAAGGTGTGGTTGCAAAACCAAGCAGGTATAATGTGCAACTTTTGCATATCACCTTTTTCCTGCATGAAACACGGAGGCAACCTTTAGTTTTTTTTTTTAGAGCGATCCCACATGTTTTGGATTTCAAGCAGAATTTCCATCATACCAACGTTACAGTAGTGGGCGCTAACCATTTTCACTGAATACGTCATATCATCAACATGAGTACCTGTCGCTTACCTCAGCCTTCAATACCAAATTTATCTTTGATGTTTTCATGTAATAAGATAGACAAAAGTCCTCTCATAATATTCTGTAATATTTCAGATCGATATGAGAAATGCAGAGAATGGAGAAGTGAAATTGAAGGAAACACTCAATGGACAGGTGGCAAATGCATTCGTGCGTAATTCACAACTCACCATTGTTATGCTTGATGGCAGTGGTAAGTCTTAATATTGTTCAGTAGTAACCTACCAGGTTACAGGTAATGATCCGCTCATTTATTTTGATAGGAAATGATCAACGAATGGAGTGTGAAAGGATTTCTCTTTTTTTTTGGCTGAAATTCAAGTTTGAGTTCATGGTGACAGACAGTGGTATGACCTAGGAAACTAGTTCAACATACTTCAGTTGAATATAATTGAGTATTTTTGAAGTAAAATGGTTTTTAAAGAACGAATAAGGTAGAATATGGTGACGACACTAGCATAACCGTTATAGACAAATCAAATATGAATTCGTTATGATTGAATTTGAGACCGAAGAAAACCACTGCATAATGCGGTTTTCTTACCCCTCAAGTGGATAGAATTATGGGGGATGGGTGTGCAAAGAAGGTGTGCCTAAAATAACTATCATAGAGAGAAGAAGGCGAGGAATGATATATTTCTTCACCGTTTTTACAACGTGTCCATTTCTTTAACCCGCAGTCATTTGATTTTAACCATTAGAAGTGCTCGATGGATCCTGGCGCAATCGCCAAAATGCTATGAAGCAATTAACTAGCCCTCTACTAAATACCGCTCTTCATTTGCGATTACTTTAGTCTGGAGTCTCTTAAATGGAATTATTGCAATATCAATATGCATAAAAATTTAATTGCTAAATATGAATATGAAAATTTTAAAAATATTTTTATAAAACTCTATTATTATTTAGTTTAAGTTTTGTCGACAAAATTCAAAATCAATACTTAATTTATTGCTGAATTTTTTTAATGAATATATGAAATATTTATATATGTGAGTACAAATAGAATAAGATAGGAAGCAATATTATGATAAATTATTGGTGCAATTAGGTTTGATTTTCGATGCAATAAAACGAAAGAATCGGAAATAGTATTGCAAATGAATGCAATATTATCTCTGATATTCTATTGATAAGATTTTTTGCAAAATGCAAATAAAAATCGCACGAAAGAAAATTAGTTGAGTTAAAAATTTCATTCGTCTTGCAACATTTAGTATCTCATTTCATAAATATTAAAATTTCTTCATCTCACTATTTATCAAAGTATATATTAGGCGTATTCTTTAATAAATTTGCATTGTTAAACTCTCTTCAATATTCGATGAAAATCTCTGATATGAGAATTCATAAGAAATTTCGCTTATCGTCAATATTTCCATACCGTACGTACATAAATTTGATGTAGGCGGGTATAGCACAGGAGCCTATCATTTAGATGCATTATAGCGCAATATATGGAGTAGTTTTAGTGATAAAATAGGGGAAAGCATATCGGCTTCAAAAGATAGCAATTGGGAATTTGCAGTTCATGGCTTCGAGATGAGTGAAGATCAATCTGTCGCTGACGATGGACAAAGTGTTTTACACGATCTCGGCCTCAGGAAACACAGTCTTCTGGTTTTCTATTCAGAATGATATTTATTTCCGCTCATCTATACTTTATAATTGTCGTTTTGCTGATGTGCAGTACTCTTGTCAAGAAACAAAACTCGATGTTGCAAGGAAATGATTGATTCCTGAAAGTTATTAATTGACTTAAAAGACCAATCGATATTTAAGAAGGTCATTGTTGATATTTCTGGCTGATTGTTTTGCATATGACGTAGATAAATAGCGCTAACAACCGCTTTGAGTTTATTTACTCAGTCGCTTTTGAATTACTTTTCGAGGTGCTTCTCTAACAATTTCAATATGTTTCAGGTGGAGCTGAGAAATTACGAGCTAAATCAACAATCTGGAAACGTTGAAATCCTTGAAAACGAGAGAAAATTGCCTGTAAGTTTTGAGGAGTAATCGAATGGATATTTCCTCTACGCTCTATGCATTTCTACACATACCTAGATAGATAAGGTCAAAACAACTGGAAGTGCCCAAGACATCCAACATGCGCGCATATTGCATAAGACGACATTTTAAACTCAATAAGTATTGCATAAGAAGTAGAAAAACGTCCATCTTCAGTATTAATCTCATGATTAGCTGTAATAGTAGTAGTAGTAGTAATACTAGTAGCAGTAATAGTAGTAATAGAGTGATAGTAGTAGTGGTGGTAAGAGTAATAGTAGCGACAGTATAATGGAGCGAAAAATCTATCATGATCGCTCCTATCACAGACCACATGCCGTGGTCTGAGTGCATCTGTAGGCTAGATTTCAATTTTTCAACGTTCCAGTGCGAAGTTATAGTGAATGATTTTCACAGGATAGCATAATTTTCGAAATTTAATAACAGGGCGGCAAGGAAAACATGCAGAAAATATTTCTGAAATGATGTGAAAATGGAAACGAAAGGAAGAAAAACTTCTGAGAGTATCTCAGCTATCAGCTCTCTAATAACAAATATTATAGGCAAACACACATCTAGAAACATGCCTTATTGTCAACTCGGATACGGTACCGCCATCTGTAGAGCTTCAGCTAAGCGTCTCGAACGATGCAATCATCAGGGCAGTTATTGTATTTGCCGAAGGGATTTTCCCCGGTGAATCATTCATCACGTGAGGGCTTTATCCATTATCGATAGATAGAATGTTGAAATGTTTCATCAGGTAGAAAGTAAGATCTATTAAAATAGAGTGCGAATAACTGAAGTAAATGAGAATAAACTGTGACGCATAAAAAGGAACGATGTATATTGATACAGGAACGAAAATCGTAAGGCAAATGCGGTCGCAAAATTGCAAAAAAAAAAAAATCAGGATTTATCGGCAAGTGAAAAGTTTTTCCACTGCGTCGACTTCAAATTCGAGAAAAACTGTGGCAGTGGGATGTTGTCAATCTCTATTTGGTGCTCGCGTTAACCACCACTGTTTATTTCATTTCTTGTGTGGACTTTTTGTTCGACGAAGAGAAATTTTTATTTAAGCAATACTTCAAATAGCACATTGGCACATAGCTTTTGAAAGAAATCAATCTGCGAAATCCTCTAAATTGAAAGGGAATATTTGATGATTATTTGTTGTCAAGATTGATCCCGAGGACCGGCAAGGATAAAGGGCACTTTTACTCGAATACACAGAAAGGGGGTCGCTAAACAATATATGCATGAAATACAACAATATAAATTCAATTATATTGAATTCAATTCAGTACAACTTACATTAAATTATTTAATACCTTATCTCTTTTACATCTCTAATGGAATATTAATGATATTTTAACAGAAGATGTATAAAAAATTCGGTACTTTTATCGATTAAACGAGATATTTTCAGCTGAAGTTAGTAAAATTTATAAAAAGAAGAAATACTGTTCAATTTTTTTTTTTCGAAATTCTTGAAAAATATTCAAAAACGGAGTTTATTTCAATAGTTGCATTACAGTCATCCAACGTCAAATTTCTCCTCAAATTTGTGTGTACAACTTCGACTTGATAAAGATATCGCCGTCGATCTACATATTAAAACGTTCATTGGCTATCCGGAAAGGTTTGTCGGCTGTCACTTTAACACATAAATAATGACTTCAATAATAGCACTAACATAAGCGTGAAAGCAAAAGTTTTCTCGACTATAAAAGCAAGAGAGCTCTTTGATAGTAAAATTCAGCGTATACATGTATGATTGTCTGCTTGCATGGGCTACTCTAACTTCATTTATTATACTGCGGTAACAAGCAAGAAGTGAGTGAGCGCTGATATATTCTATCTTAGAAGAGCTATCCGTCGAAGACTTTGTGAAACCGCTTGGGGGTCCCCAAAACTGGAACGGCTCTCCACAAACAATTGCAACAATAAAACGAGGAAAGACGCAGCTTCCAATATGACTATTACCTTTGAGTGGAATGGCTCAAAGGTTACGTTGTCGTAGTTGTTTTTCTCTCTTCCAGACGAGGCGAGGAGGGGAGGGGGGGGGGGATAAATTGTCTGTGTACCCAGAAATCGTCGCTATAGCTAAATCATTCATGGGTGGATGTAGTCAGAAATCATGGGACCCACTCTCAAGAGCGGACCAAACATTCTCGCTCTCTTCCTCTCCCCTTTTGGTGGTGTCGGAGGGTGGGGGGGGGGGGGGGGAGGAGAGGGTGGGATGTGGAGGAACACACGAGCAGGGGGATAGACGGATTATTCTGTGAGGATAGGCCGAATAGAGGAAGGCAAATGAAAGATCAACTGAATGCAATCTGCTGCTTTGAAAAACAAATTACATTATGCTTAAATAACAGGACGTTTTACGCATCGACACGTTCATTATTTTGTCTTTTGAAGGTACTTTTTAGCGTACTCTATAATCGTATTTTTAGTACCCAACTACATGTTTTTGAGTTAACACGTGCATTACCACGCTTTTCGATGTTTGCACTCTGCAACGATACTGCACCCGAACCTGAGGGCAGTGCTGTTTTCACGATCAACGAACGACCACCACGTGTAAGCAAGCGTTTCGTTTGTTTGCGGCCGTTTCAGAAAGCTTCCCTTATTTTTTAGCTACTGAGAGAATAAGCTAAGCTAAAAATAAAATACAGCACTATACTACAATAATAAAAATTGACGTTTATTCTATGCAACCTTGAAATGGGAAATTACAAAACATTAATAGCAATTCGTGAAATCATCCGGGAACGTTTATTCAACGCAGCAAACAATATAGAGCCAAATCATACGTTCGTAAATCATGAACTTTCGACATGAGTGGAATTAAACGTGATGTATATTTCTGCTAAAAGCCTCTTTCAACTCAATTTTTGCATACCACCGTCAATCAATCAATTTGAATTAAAAGAATATTTCAGTTAGCAACATGGATCAACGAAAATTTCTTATTATGTGATGAGATTGATTGCGAAGAGGATAGCTCACTTAGTGTTCGATTTTATAGTATGAGATCCACTGGTATGCTATTCATTGAGATGGACAATTCAGGAAAGGTAAATTCAAAGCGATTCACTTTGCATATTTGTTCTTCTTTTTTTTTTCCATCAGAATATGCTAGTCTACTCATCGCAGAATAATGCTATATGAGACTGATATGCTAGTAATTTTCCCATTTATCTTAAAATTATTTCTGATCAAGTTAGCTCGGCTTATGTTTTTCGATGGCTTAGTTGCACCGATCGGATACGATAACATCAAAAATATTTGGAGGTGATATAGCGGTATTAGTCATTGACCTAAATACATGTATAATACTTATACCTATGTCATTATGGGCACTGGTTAGAACAGTACGTTTTTGTTTTTAGAGTTCTGGTATATGATAGGTGTAAGGAATTTAGCGCGATTTTATAGGTAACTATACGTAATGATGATATGGAACTCGTGGGGAATGTAATTCAAGCAATTGCCGAATATTTCCATATTACAACAATATCAACAATCGCTAATTTTCCTGCACAAATGAAATCGTTGAATGAACTCACCGAAAAGGTTGCTCTAAATTTTAATCGATACACTTCAAGTCCTTTAAATTTAGCAAAGCAAATAATTTAGTGGTTGTTTTGATCGTTTATTGTAATATTCACTGAATATATGAAGAGGGATTTAATTATTTCCTCCTTTGTTCATTTTTTTGTTGAACTAAATCGCAAATACATAACTGATCATATTTCACCGGTGGGAGACGGTGGATGGGGGTTGGGGGATTTCGTAATCAAATCTGTCATACCGTAGAAGCATGAAAGCCTCGCGGACAGTGGCGTTGATTTCCTTGCCCCGTTTTCTATCGAACAATAACGTGGCTTTTATAGTATCGTTTGGACCCGTCGTTCCCATCCGCATCCGTTGGTTACATTGTTGGGGATGTTGTTGGTTAACGTGTCGGAGTGTGTTGTGGGAATGTTCGAAGCCTTAGTCATGTTGTCTGAACTTAGCTGATGTCAGAATTTGTCGATCGAAGATTGTTTCGACAGAATCGAACATATTTCATTATATGGAACTGGATATGATTTGCTTGAGATTTACGATATATTAATATATCGTTAGTCCTTTACTTGATAACTTAATTTGAAAGAAAACGAAGAAAAATAGTTAATGCCAATGGCAGTATGTACCGTGCATTGTTTTAAAAGTTACTGAGATCTCAGTAGGAACTGATTTTTTTGCCCCCCAGGCCATCTAAATTTACTCGAAAATGTCGAACAAATTTCATTTCAATACAGTTTGCATTGCATTGGACTATCGGACATAGGCCTGAATCTCACTTAATCGAAAACAATTGGTAGGAATGAATGAATTGCTTGTTTGTAGTTAAATGAAATGTTCGCTCTACGTGACCAACTATCAGCCGCAATGGCCGAACGACTCAACTCGGTCAAGGAAGTGCTCGTTCGCGCCGAAGACGCTCGTATCATCAGACAGACGTTAGTTAATCCTATCGTTGCTTTCCTTCCACGTCTTATTGTCATTGTTATTATGCCTGTCTAATTAGTCGTCGAAAGGTACACCTGTCCAAACCCATATATATATATATATATATATATATATATATATATATATATATATATATATATATATATATATATATATATATATATATAACTTTGGCAAACTACTTGAAGTAAAGCATAAATGCTTTTTGTTGCAGGCAAACGATGCGGAAATATTACTTAAAACTTCAAAGTTTGAATCAAGCTATGGTGGCCGAGCATTGCGTTAGGTGCAACAATCATGAACAGTTGCTGAGGACTCTTCGCGAATTAAATAAAACAATCGAAAAAGGTGCCAAATTGCGTGGTAAGTTCCTTAATCGCACAATTTTGCGAGAGTGCTTGCCTAATTCCACGATATCAGAGACAATGATACCTCATTTCAGCATTGATTTACAGTTATTTACATTAAGAATATGCAAACGTTCTGCTCAAGAAATTTGCATGAATTGCGCGATCGATTATAGAAAATCAATATCGATAAAAAAACTGTTCAGCAAATTTCATCGATCGATATGCCCAGAAGCAATTTTTAAAAAAATATTACAGTTGGAGATCCAGCAAGCAAAGTGATCGCAGCGTGTCGAAATGCAATTGCAGAGGAAAATTTCGAGATGCTACCGAAGATTATTCTTTTTGGTGTTTAACCACATGAAATCTTGTAAGTAAATTTTCAAATTTGCATAATTATAAATTTATAGTAATATTTAATGCAGTAGTTAATATGACAAATAATAATTAAATTTATAATAGTATAAAAAATTTTTTTGATGCCCACAGATAATTAAAAACTGCAGATTTCACAGAGTGGGATAGACGCTATGGTCATGCATATGTTTACTAGTGAACCAAAAGTTGTCATGCACAGGAACATGAAATTAGCAATGAAATTAGAGCTGAGCGATAATGCGACGATAACAAGCTCATCGTCAATTCAGAGTTCGGCGGCTAGTTCCTTCTGCTCTTCGTCGCTCATTTGCGTTGCTGCAAAAATTTATTGCTTAAAAAAGCTATAAATAGTACGATTCAGTTATCGCATCAAAGTACTTGTTTTAAAGTCATTGCATAAATCAAATGAATTTTTGTATGCTAAAATTCAATTTCGAATGAAACTCTCAGTAGTGGCGGATTTTTGCAACATTGAGGTTCCTTTCCGATTCTTTCGACATTATCGGTTCATTTCATCATCGAAAAAAGAGTAAAAATTTGCATCAATAATACCTCTTTCTTAGTTTTGAGTTGGTTTGTTCAATATTAATTCGTTTGATTTACATCAGAGGAATATTTAATCGTTATTCAACAATAAACTTATATAGAAGCGAACGTACCATATTGTCCACAATCGGGTAATTGACCAACTACACGCGATTTTTCAAATTCACGTCCATATTTATCGACACACCAACATTCATTCTCATGACATTGTTCCGGTTTATAATAACCATCAAGGGTGCATCGTGGATGAAAAACACCTCAAAACAATGAATTAATAACACCTCATCGTTACAACTAACATACACAAAGATATGCGTTTGTGAATTAAATATAAATCAATTACTGAATAATTTCCATCACTTGTCAATAATCGTTTCAAGCTTAATTTCTTCGAAATTTAGAAATGTTTTGATTTTAATCCCAATGAACATTTTAATATTTATGCATATTGTAGTGCTTCTTCATTCAAATATGAACTTTTGTTCCCATTTGTTGATATTTCTTTTCTCATTGGTCCATTTAGAATACGAGATAGAATATAGTCATATTGCATTACAGGACGAAATTTTGCGACAATAAATGTGAACGTTGCCAGAAGATATGTGGAGCAATGAAAAAATTTGCATTACTTGTATATATTTTAGCTCCAAAAGTAGAAAATTGATGTATAAATAGTGATTGCATTTAATGTGAGATGTTGAATTAAACAGTATTTTTTGAATGCAAAAGAAATTCTAGAGGAACGCTAATTGCTAGGAAGCTGTATGCTTTGAAGGAGAAGTTTATGTTGATATTTCGGAACGATATCCGCAAAAAAAAAACAAAGACCTATGTGGTTTGGGACTTATTTTAACACCTCCTTCTCAGAAGTACATACTTCTATAGTTAAAATGAGTTGGCTATTTCTTCTACCTGTTCGTTGCATCTTTGAGGTCGAGTATATATTTTGTCTTTAATGTTGTTTTTCATTTTTATGCTAAAGAGAAATTGGAAATGCCAATAATGGTGGTAAGGAGTTTAATTACCAAGAAGATGTGGATCCTCGAGATGTTTTGCTGCATGGCAAGGCGGCTCATGGCGGTCATCATCTGCCCACGCGAAACAATCACACCACTCTTCCAATGTTATTACATCGTCGTTACCTGGATCCGTATCTGAAAACAGTTCATCGCTAGACTCATTTTTATATCATTTGAATTATGTGTTATTGGAATACAAGAAATAAAACTCATATGGAATCAACGTTTCCACCCATTCACAAAATGAACACAATCTTTAAAAAAATCGGTGAAAATCGCTCTAATGTAATTTGAAGTTTTTACGAAGTAAAGTAAACTTGAGTATAAATTATGGTACAGCTTTAGTTTTATTTTTTGTTGGTATTTTATTTATATTTTGAAGTGATTTTGTTTTTATTTTTATTGAAAATACTATAAATTAATGGTATCGCTTTATTTAAAATGTCATAAACTATGGTATTTTAAATTGTATTATTATATTATTTAATTTTATTAACGCTCTTTTTTTAATGGCAATTTTTTAAACATTGACAAATTACTTCTATGCTCATTCGTATTTTATTAACCCATCGATATTTGTACTTCAATTTAGTGGTAGGTGAACTATTTGATTTCTACAAAGTGCTAACTTTGCCATATCTTTCAAATTCTTCTAATTTTTTACCTCTCCTATAGAATGTCAGTGTGATCCGCATATTTTCCGACAGCAGTGTATTTTTCCTCGACGTGTTCTCCGAAAATTTTTGAAACTCATCTTACGTTAAATTTCACACAATTTTATAAATTTCGCTTCAAAATCTAAACGACTAAAGCAAAACAGCTGAAGCTGCTGAAGCTGAAGCTCACCTCCGTCAGTCCATTTTATAGCACGGGCAACTCTGATCTACATGTAACTCTCAAAATTAAATACCTCTATAAACGATGCAAATTTTCAGAAGGTTAGTTGAAAAGTTGCATATTTCCAGAGAATTCTAATGGAAAATTGGAATATCGTAAGAATATCACCTAATTGCGATTGTTATATGAAAGCCTTCTAGAACGAAATATTATAGGATATAATCAATAAACTGAATAATGAACACATCTATGATATCTTCGAAATAGTCCATCTTCAAATTCACTACATATTATTTGCATATTCAGTGGTATTGCTTAAAAGAATAATTGGAAGAAAAGGTACTAAATAAAAAAAAACCTTAAATGTTGATGATCATCTTACATGGCTCTAATTTCTAGAAAGTAACAAATTTCAACGATTCAAGGGATGTTATTAAGGTTATATAAAGCGTTATAACACATCTTCTCACTTATCGTTACACCTGGAATTTAGTCTAAGCGGCTTGTCTCACAAATGGCTTCATAAGTAGAACTAAGACGTGTCACAAATGAAAACAGAGTTTCTCATGATCGATATAGAGTCTAAGCAAGCAGCTTAACGAAACGAATACTCTTTCGTTGAATGAATTTCAGTAGAAAGTTGATAGTGAATCGAAAAGGCATTAATTTCCGCAGATAGCACTCACCGCAACGGTCAATGAACGCTTTGAGGCACTTCTCGTTGGCGTCGGATTCGAGTGGAGCAAGCTCCTTCACAGAGAGCTCACCATCGTTATTGCCGTCCCATTGCTCGAACATCCATGCAACATCTGGACGGCATTCGACGTCACGTTCTGTAAAGATGTTTCATAGTGCAAACGCGCACCTTGATCTGTCTCGTTTGTGCTACCATTTTTAGGCGCATCTTGAAGAATCTATAACCACTGCGGTGCCGTGTTCTGTCATCACTGATTAGATGACTGCCGGTTCCGGAAACAGTATAAAGACCTAATTATATTAGCAGAAAGAACTTCAAATGGCTTTAACAAATAGAACACAATAAATGCACCACTGCAGCGCGCATGTTGAGCGCACTTCGCTCATAGAAGATTTTTCACTCGGCTCGACAATTCTTCCGCTAATCGTCCGTCTTTCTTTGTTTTGTCAAGCGTTGGCATCCGTAATCTGATATACTCATTAACTCTCATATGTACACTCTGAGTTCGCAAATAATACTTCCGCTACTGACACTCAAATTTGGAACTTAATAAGAAGCTTGCACTTAATAACCTAGGGATTCTCGGAGACCATCAGGTGCGTCTGACCTGAGGAGCGGAATAGGACCCTCCAACATTCAAAAGTTCTAAGCAATTTGACGGCCAAACGATCAAATACAAAAATTTCAACTTAATCCAACAAACTGATCACATGCATAAAATTTCTCCTCTTCGCTTACAGCGAGGATATACGCCAATGAGGAGCTGTTTTTTTTTTGAAAGGAAAAGCGTTTGAATTGAAGTGAAATTAATATTGTACAGGAAATATTGTTCGAAAAAACCATTTCACTGATGGCAAAAGTTATTTCCTATGCAAATTTGTATGTTAATGCGAATTTTGTTTCTCCGCATTGCATTTCACTGAGTTAGAAGCATCTGTGCAATTTTATTCGGGACTAAATGTTTTATCGTTTGCTATGAAGTGTTCTCTGCAATGAAATAACCACGATTCCCGAATGAAGGGGGGGGGGGTGTCTTTTCCACGGCCAAAGATAGAGTTTTGGGAGAAGATCCTTAAAGCATAGAAAGCAGACAGAATTACATAAAAGCGCAAAATTCAATAATTTATTGTAACTTCTGTGTGCCAAGGATCTCCGAGCTCAGGACCCTTGAGCCGTTGTGGCATAAACCGACCAAGGCGGGTCTCTGAGGCTTGAGGGCTGCTGACCTCAAAGAACGTCAACCCTTCAAGCATTAAAAACTGAGTCGGAGACCTTAAGCAATTAATGCATTTATGGCTCGAGTTGGGGGCCCTTAAGCAATTTTCATTTTGGGCCAACACCAGCCTGACTTCAGGGGTTAACGCTTAGGGCTCCATTTGCATTAACTAATGCTTTTGGTTTAACAGAGATGGGAAATAAAAATAGGAGGAACTGATTGTTGGATTATGCTGTATTGGGCTGAGGAATAGATTGCGTATAAAATGAATAATAACGGGTTGGTTAATGGCAGCAATTGCATCGATCATGCTGAGTGTCGCCTTTTGAAGGGGTGCAACTGTCGGCTCAATGAAAGCAACGATTCGTCAGCGGGAAAGTGCTCGCAACGACGTTTTCCTTTGTGCAATCCCACTAATCCCGTTGGCGGTTGGCACAACAACTCGCTAAGCTCATCGTCATTTCGTGCAACACTCCACTCTCCAGCTGCTCATTTATTCATTTTCTTCTATTCGTAAATATAAGAAATTTATTTATATAGTAAAAATGCTCACTCAGTAGACCCACTATATAGATCCCCATCGAAAATTTATTCGTTTTATGCTGATAATCTCAATGCTATAAATATCTGTTCATATTGCATCAGTGTGGATCTTCATTTAGACGATTTAATTAACACTTGGTCCTTAATGATATGTTTCGTCCACCTTTCACATCCACCCATGAAAATTTGTTTTGCAAGCATTTTCTAATTAAACAGTGAATTACTCTCGATTTATGCATTCGGGGGTTACTAAACTCATTATTACTATACTTAACTCAACTCTAAAGATAACCCATCATAACGATGTGTGGATATAGTTATATAAGCATAGAAATTCTATTACTTTGTCGAAAGAAAAATTTAATGAACCATCGAATATATATCATTGATGCTTTAGAAGATTTTTTTTTAAAGGATTTTATTACTTAACAATCAATCAAATATCTCGATTAAGCACTAATATTTTCAAAACAATTTATAAAATTCAATGAAAATTCATTCTCTAATTTGTTGAAATTATTCAAATATTTATTAGATTTTTTCAACATTTCCGGATTATTTCTATACAACATTTTATAGGCAATTGATATTGTTTCAAGTTTTTAGCAGAACAATCATCAATAGTTATCAATAGGGAATAGATGCCGAAAAAAATACCCGAAAAACGAGTTGCGGGAATTAAATATCTCTTTTGGGCAAATATATAATCAATTTCACTGATTTATTCACATGGTTGTTGAATAATTATTTAGCGAGGACAATGTAACATTTTCGAGCGTGGGGGGGGGGGGGGGGGAAGGGGATGGAGGATATTTCTAATGAAAGTTCAAAATAAACACCCCATACTATATTGTTACTGCATTGAAATCCAATCCACTAAAATTGCAAATATTTGCAATATTTCGTTTTGTTTCCTTTGTTTTGCAATGTTTTCCAGTGATTTTTGTTTTATTTTGTTTGCAATAACCATCCCAACTTTTTGCACTCACTAATGTTTGCTATCCTAATGCAAAATAAATAATTTCCAAAAATAACGTTTGCAAATAACATTGCAAAAATTGTTTAATTTCGCAATGAATTTCTTATCTCGCGCAATAGTTCGATTGTTTTATTACATTTGCAGCAGTAATTTATAAGTGCAGAAGATTTACGAGCCGGCATAGAAAGTGTTCTTCAATCACAGAATGCAATCATCGGACGTCGAATTTGTACGGCCCACTGCGATGGTAACGCGTGCATTCGGCAATGGCTTCTGCGCCACTATATTCTTCCTCATATTTCTTTATTTTCTTGCCAGGTTTGTTTACATCCTACTGTTCTTTTTCTATTCGATTACTTTTTTCTTAGCAATGGAGGATTTGAGAGGGAATAGGATGAGGAAGAATAGAAAATTCACTGAGTGAAATAGTAGCTGATGATAGTTTTAAATCTTTCAACTTCTATATTTGCAAACTACAGGCATCACACCGATTGAAAGTATTGTGACTTTAGCACCGTAGGACACTTGCGCCGTGGAAAATTTTTCACCTTCAAACGATGCAATCATGATGCGAGCGTCCCACGATGTAAAGGTTTGAGCGCATACGTGGATGAGGTGATAACGATGCTTCGATCACTAAACATTTTTCAGTTTTGACATAGTTGCGATCGTTCTTTTTTCTAAGCAAGGAAGTACTTCCGGAACTCTTACTAAAACTAGCAATGTTCTTTCGCCATCGCAGTGGCTATCACCTTTCAAAGCAATTTAAAATTTAATTCAGGGGTGTGATGTTCTTACTTATTAGTTAAATAAATCAAGGCAACCTTTACTGTTCAACCGCTCAGGTCTTTCCGACCTTCACGTTCGAGAATTTGATACGATGAGAAAAACAACCTGAACGTTTTTAGTTTTTCTAACACAAAATCGTAGCAACCGATAGCAACGCTCCAAGTTTATTTATTTATTTGAATGTTTTGAACTGTGGAAATATATAAATAGTATATGAACATAAAGAGTAAGAAGAAGCAAAACGTTCAGAAAAAAAAAAGATTGGGTGAATTAACGATAATGACAGAGAGCAAATTCCATGCTCATCAAATACGAAACGTGAAACTGCGCACAACAATATTTTTAGGGCAATAATCTTTGATGAGTTGGAATTGATGTAAACGTCAATTAAGAAAATGGAAAGACTGAGTTGTTCTTGAGAGAGAAATTTTGGCAAAATGGCTTATAATTTCTTAACGAAAAAAATCGCATGGTTGAAAATTTTTTAACTGATAGTGTAAATTGGTTAATATAAACTATGGTGAACTCTGCAAAAAAAAAAGCAGTACACATAGAGCGCTTCTAGACATTCTTTAGCGATCTGATATCTTGAACCAAATAACGAGTTCGCAGCGGGGGTGAATATTCTCGATTTCTAACCTGGGAGATTCCACACCTGCAGGAGGGATAGGAAGTTTTTTGTTTTAATCGAAACCGTTTCGTTTCATGAGTCATATTCGAGTGCATGGCGGATCAGGCATGCTCGATCGGTCAGTTAATAAAGCTTACAAGCTAAAGCAGCTGAACATGCAATCGCTAGTATTCACCTTAGTTTCTAAATGTGGCGACTTTGACCATGACGATTCGACAGAATGACCCCACACTCCGCTCCTTTTTTTTCTTCAATTCGATTTCTCGCACCCAAATTGCAGTTCCCGTATATGTGCTAACCCCTCCCTCTTTGTATTTTGGTCGCATTTTTATCGTCTTTAGTAAATTTTTATTTAAAGAGTGTTTCAAGTCGCGAACCTACAAAATGAGGATTAGGAATCTGTAGGTCTAGTTCGCACGCTAGGATGGTCGCAGTTAATCTAGGATATTCTTTTGAAGTTCGTCGACCAATTCGAATATTAGTGTAGAAAGTGATTCTATAATATGTGTTATGTTGTGTTAATTTCATGGCCACAGATTTCGTGGATCAAGAGTTGAAACTATCGAACAGACATACCGACACATACATTCATGTAGACAAATGAAACACTAGCGCAATGCACTTTATCACTGCAAAAGAGCTTAATAAATGATGAAAAAAAAATTGCATTTTCGAATAAAAATGGATCCTCCATCTCAACATATCAAATCCGGCGTCTTATTCAACAACTGATGCTGCCGTCAACTTTTATTAATATGTTATACTTAATTCTCACTCTATTGGCCGTCTAATCTCTGTTGGGAACCGTTTTCTAACCATCAATCTCATTCTTTTTTTTTTCATTCCCCAAGAAAAATTGAAGAAACAAATAGCAATTGCAATAGTGTTGATATTTATCTAGGCTAATTCATGCAAATGATTGATATTTTTTAATGCAGAATTAATGCGTCACTATCATATTTTCTGTTATATTTTGTTGCTCGAAAAATTTGCATTAAATAAACTTAGAAAAAATTTAGCAAAGTTTATAAAATATCGTTGAAAATAAACAAATTTAAAAAGTCGAAAATGAAAGAATTCTGCAAAAAAAAAGTGCTAATTTCTAAATTGATATTAATAAAAAATTCGTCTCTTCTAACTTATTCTACCGACTAAACGTACCGATTTAGTAGGAAAGTTATCCTTACGCATAAAAGATTTTGCCAATTTTTCCGCGCCTAGAAAACCTCTCTTTTAATGCGTGAAATTTTTGAAGAGATCGTCCTTAATTCGTTGACTCATGCCAACGGAAATAAAACGTTTTTTTTTGGGGGGCGCATTTATTACAAGGTCGACGATTGCCGTTTCGGTTAATAGGCATCTTATAAATTAACGATAACATATCGGAGCGCATTCGACAAGGCATGAAATATGATCGCAACTATTGATAAGTGATGGACATTGATCAAAACTCTATGTCAGTCAATATAAGGGGCAGAGGAAATCGCTCAATTGAATCGGAAAATTCCGGTATCACTCTTCAAAATCGAATTGCAATTCAAAGAAGGATAGTAAAGAAAAGTTTTTCAAAGAGTCTTGAAGAAGTCGATTAATGGAATAAAATGGGAAAACGCGCCAGAAGAGTTGGTAGAATATGCGCATTTGCATTTTCGCTTAGCACATAAAAATTTTCATCAACTGCCAACAAATAAGAAAATAGTGCAACAATGATTCAACGCCGCTTCTAGAAACATTGTATAAAGAAGTCTCTTTTTTTTCAATCCGATTGATGCAAAATTAAGGGCAATCTTTTGATCTCTTCAAGTGTCTATAAATATCTTCGATGCTAATAGAATAATATAAAAATTACAATAAGGAATTATCCTGTAAATTTTCCTATGTATTCAATAACTTCCTCAAATTTTTTCAGCGTTTCTAAAGTTCAAACTAAAGCGTAAACAAATAGTTGAACACGTATTTATGCTAATCCGCTTCCTTATAACGCGTCTTTAAATGTAGACTTATGCATGAATGCATAAGAATGATGTGGGAAAACGATAGAAACCGAAAAGCCGATTAAATATATGAACGAAAAGTAAGATGCATATATAAAAGTATGCAAAATTTGTACTTTCATAACCCTCGCAAAGTTAGCCAATAAAAATATAGTAACAAACTTGTTTTTAAAAAAAATTCACCTCTTTACCATTTTGAGCGTGCATGAAATTCCTCCCTCCCCCCCCCCCCCCCCCCACCCCTCCAAGAAAAAACACCGCAAGTTAACGGTATTAACGACATAAGCGATAAAATGGAAGATTGTATACTGCTCAGGTGATACAGATTTGGGCAATATGGGCACAAAGCTTGTGGTGAAGACGAAAAAGAAAGCCAAATTACCTTTCATGAATATATTGATGTGCAATAATGAATTATTGTGAGAAAATGAAGAATTTTGAGGTATGTAAGGCGGCATGCAACGGAGGAACAAGCATCAGTTGTAACGGAGGAGAACAGACATTCAAATTGTCAGCCACCACCACCTTCCTATGAGGTGAGCTCTAAGGTTTACGATCACTATTGATAATGTTTGACAGTTGTTCATACATCTTTGAATTATAATGTTAGAATATGCAATAGTCTATTGGTTGATATTGATTATTCATCCGCCACCCATGCGAAAATCTCTTATGAGGAATCGAGTAGTATAGGTGGAAAGTGAACTCTTCAAGTGGCACAGGTGAAAATTTACATGAGAGAACCTGTACATGGTATGGACGATTCTTCTATACCTTATATCACGTTCACGTCGGTGATTACAGGTGGAAAGGGAATAACAACGATATGATATTCGTCAATTAATGTCTTAGTATGACGATGTGTTACTCTATGCATTCTAGCGCATCAATGGGCATGCCATGTTTTGAAGATATCAATTTACTCAACTGCACTGCAGGAATTAAACTTCAGTGATTTAAGTGAGAAACTGTGTGCAAATTAACTGGAATTTAATTCGATATTGATTATCGTTCATAGAGATTTAAAGGATCAATGATTTTCATCCTTAGCATCTTCGAGATATTTTTTCACCGATAGAAGTATTCTAGACACTATCATGACACCAATCATATAAGCGTTGATGTCGATGGTTTAGCATATAACTAAAATGAACTTAATAATCATCTAATTACTTTTTCTTCGCTGATTTCTTTAATGCTAATATGGAATATAAGCATATTGCAAATTTTAGGAGGTGATGAAAAATCGAATCAACATACTTTGAGAGGAGACCTCTACATCGGCACCGGAAACTTTATGCATTTCGATGAACCATTGAAGTAGACGACCGCCGATTCGATGCAATTCTTGCTCTCCACATTCTTAAATATTGCCTCTCTCATTACGGGAATATTTATGTGCTCAACATTTCATAGTCTGCAATATGTCGTTCACCTTAATCGCCATCCAGACGGGATGGTTACCTTAGCTTGTAGTGATGGTTACCTTAGCTTTTCGGAAAGAGATACTCAACACAGATACGCATGCTTTGCTGCTGGTAAATCAGTAATCCTAAGGCTAGGAAATCTCTGTTAAGGAAAATTAAGAGATCTTTTATTCATTTAGACAATTGATCAAACTCATGGAAACGAGCCGAGAAATAAATATTTGATAGGGGAATCTGAGGTTTTAGATACTCTATGATTTAAAATAAAAAAACTGCTTAATGGATGAATGTTCTTTCTCTCTTTAATTGACAAGCGATGAAATTGTTGTCGTAATCAATGATAAATGAGTTAATTAATCGATCGCCATAATAAAGAAAATATTTCACTATAGTTCATTTGAATATTGTAACGAGATTTTTTTAAAACTAGAGATCTAAATTTGCATTGTTCGGAATGAGCCCTCTCGAAATGCTTCCGGCATTTTAACTATTAAATCCACAGTGCAGAAAAAATTGAATGATTCTCTTTTTTTGTGGGGTTATATTTTTATCTACTGAGGTGTTCCATAAGAATAACGACTTTTCTTACGGCGACTGGAGTGACCAGTATAAAGGTCATCTTATTGTATAATATCACTAGATGGTCAGCGGCTATTTGAAAGGAAATGACCTTGAAGTGTACCTGTTTTTGGTTCTTCATTATGTTCGTAGTGCCTTGGCATGTGTTCATGTCGGTGACTCGCTTTCTTAATGCCCATCTTGAAATGTTCTTTCTCCTATAGAATGATATTTTTTTCATATATTCTTTCACGTATTTATGTATCGTTTAAAATATGAGGAAAATTTTCCCCTATTGTCATCAGCAAATAATCTTTTATTTACAGCCAATTTCTGTTGTGAATTTCTTTTTTTCCTGAAACAACAAATAAATGATATGAATTTCTAGAAAAATCCAACTTATTATCGAGAAATTCCGTTTGAAAGTTACAAATTCGATGGTGAATATCATTGATAAACAAAAATCAAATCTCAGCTCAACTCATTAATATTCCGTTCGTTTTTTTTTAAAACCTCCATTTCAAAGAAATTGCGATTAAATTTTGTTTTGCATCACTTTTCGATGAATAAATTTACGGATGAAATATTATTTGATGAATGAATTCTGTGGAGATTATTTGTGGAAAACAAGCGCTTTTTGTGGTCATAGCATTTTTTTTTTTTTGAAATAGAAATGAACGAGCGAGAAATATACAAATCTGATTCTATCGATAATTTCCCGCATTATTTTACTTGAATGTTTTGCCCGGGCAGCAGAAATATTACATAAAAATAAGATTGCAAAAGAGGCTTATTTGCGGTATCTCCTCGATGCGCACATTATTCATAGTAAAGTGAGTAGATATCATATCAGACGTGAAAAACGATTACAGTTCTGATATGATAGTCATTAGCTCGTTTTAGCTAATGAGTTCATCAAGATCTCTTCCATCAAAGATTCTAATGCTTAATTCCACAAAAACAGTATTTAAATTATTGTGAAATTGTTTGCCTATGAGTGTTTCAAATCGATGATCACTCCGATTGCATAAGCATTCAAGTCAGCGTCTATTGATCGGTCGTATTTCAAAACAGCGAAAAACCCCAACACCTGTGAAATAAAAGAAAAGAAATTTCTCAACAAGTAGAAAAGTTGAAAATTTCACTATAATCCGCTTCTCATAGATTTTGCTTCATAATTGCAAATATTTCATTTACTGCTGCAAATAGCTTTCCATCGTCTAAAGTCGGATTGATTGATTTGTAGGATCCAATTTTAATAACTTCAGCTTGCTATGATGTGACGTTTTGAAACGTACGATAACATTTCATTACTCTTCTTGGTTATGTACCTGAATTTTCTGCTTCTTCATGGTATCGTTACTTGTGAAGAGACAGAGAAATATGGGTTCACTTTTGAGGGCAACAAAAGAGGAGAAGGTAGTATGAAAATGATGGTCATTTCTACTGGTCATTCCGAAGTTATAACTTTCAAGTTGCTCCTACATATAAAAATAGGCAGAGATAAGTATAGAATGGGAGGAGGAGACAGTTATAAAATGAGCTGCAAACCATGAAGCATTGCAGCATATAGAGTTCAACCCGTCCGACAACTTTGTGTCCATCATTCATGCTTGCCTAAGCCTGGAAGTGGGTCCTATACCAGTCCACTATAGTAATCCTGGGCCATTTTTCACCCGCCATCCACCTGATTGATTCAACCGTTAAACGAAAGATAAGGCTCTCGAACATGACTAATTGAAGCCACATCCCTTGTTTAGCAAATATGGCGTCGTTACACTTCAGAAATATTATTTCAAAATAGATGTTGGCACCTAGAAAGAATTACGGTTATTTCTCTATACGTCAGAAATACCCATATCCTCTCCTTATTTACGTTACATTGCGCCTTTGAAGCGTTCATATCGTATTGAAGCCTCAATTGGAAAATCCTCTCTTCCACATATACACCATTTTCCTTGAATGTCATCCAGTGGTACTTTGGCATTCTCTTTAAAGACCCTTTCATTCCAGGCTTATTCAAAATTTTAAACTGATCCATCGCTTCTATAATAGGCGGAATATTGATGATAGTCACTCTCAGCAACGAAAGAAGTACAAAGAAGCCAAATATCTTTCTACGAACGGAACGCGAAAAGTTTTATGGCATCAATTCTTCCGTATATATAGGAATTTTGGCAGAAAGAAGCGAAGTATTTACGCGAAAATGCTTACATGCACATCGTGCTGAATCACTTTGCCGGTAGTCGAATCGATATGCTCACCTTCGCTGAAAGAATCTTCATTAAGAATCCAAAAAGCGTAAATTTATTTCTGCAAAGATATTCCTCTCTCATGCCTCGCTACCAACCTGAAATTGACCTGGAAATTTACTTAGTGTTATCGTACACGATTGTACAATATTCAACCATAAGCGACTTGAACTTCAGTACTGACTGCAGTTATAAAATTTCACAAAGTGGCAATGAAATTTATCGGGTCAATCATCGAATAGAAATGTGGAATACAGTTTAATCGGTGACTGAAATAAATAACACTTGGAATCGATATAAAGTGCGGAACAAGAGTGCAATCCTCATATGCAGCCGATGACTTTACATTTCCACCAGTCAACTGGTTCCTTCCAGGTGCTCTCAGCGGCTAGGATTTTACGCCTGATGAGTTCTGTTGGAGTGAACACGAATATAAACAATGCTCATATGCTGAATCTGAGTTTATAGGCTCAAAATCGCTTATAGAGACAAAATTTTTACGCTTTGCTTTAGCGATTTTCATATTGTGTAGGTCACTCACAATCGAGCTTCTTTTTTTACATCTTACTCTTACTATAAAGTACATTCGATGTAAACGACCAACTTAATCAGTACTGCGAAGAAAATTTTAAAAAAGCTGACAATAATTCAAGCGGATATCGCTTGCATATTTGGAATTTTCTTTTTTTCCAATGAGAAAAAGAACAGTTGAAAACCTCCGTGAAAGATACTTCCACGCGGTTCAATAGTGGCATTGAAAAGATCCTTTGCTAATCAAATTTTTTTCATCGCTCCATCCTAGCTAAAGATCCTTTGTCATTCATAAGCATTCACTATTACGATATAGCTGAATAAGCGGATAGCTAAAAAAAAAAAATCGCGATTTGAAGAAGCGCAATGATGCGCTTTTTATAAAAGGAAATTCAGTATTCAACAACGAGTTTTCTAGTTTATCATGCATTCAGCTTTATAAGGCATTTTATAGATCCGGATATTTTAGACTAGTACCAACAATTTCAGGAAATTAAACCGGGAACAAAGCAAAAAAAAACGGCCTACTCACTCTAAATGAATGGTCAAATAAACTACAGTATAGCATAGCTTGTGAAATTAGTGTACTGCACAGTAAAGTAGAGCAAATTATCATGCAAAATTAGATTTTTTGACCAATAAAATAAGGCATCGCATGATTTGAAAATCTTCGTAAATTGACAGCACTATTTCGAAAGCATGATTAGAAAACGCCAACACCGCTTTTCGTCCATTGCTTTTTCCTGCTATTACCTAAGGTCTCTGTTTCCCACTTCGTCGTGCTCACTCCTCAAGAATTCACTCTTCGATATGTTTACTATTCCTATGTTTGATGCTGTTGATGATTGTTTTTATTAACGCTAAGCCTCCATCGGAACCCCCCCCCTCTCTCTATCCCAACCATTACTAAAACCAATAGTGTACAAGTTGATAACGTTTCATTTTACACATAACTAAGCATAGCGCCAAAAAAATTGAAATAATTAGTGATGATGCCTTACACTTCATGAAGTTTTTGTTTATGCATACAGACGGCATTATTATCGCTCACAATGCATAAATCCTCGGGACCACATTTGAGTACGGCACATAGCTCATCTGAAAGTATTCCTCAATTATTGTTCGCCTGTAATTAATTTCTCATCGTTTTTTTTCTGTATTAATGATATTCGTTTAGAGATAAATTTTTAGAACGATTTCCATTGAGAAAATGTGGTGAATAAAAAAAAATTTTTTTTTTTGAAAAATTTGGATTTTTTTCTGTGGGAAATTTTCTGAAAGAAAAATAATGCTGTTTATATATGTGACATCATGCAATTAACATCATATATAGTTACACACATAGAAGAGGCTATATAAGATTAAACCAATAGGTATACAATAATGTTGGATAGGATATAAGCTAAGGATTTGTGAGAAGCAAATGTAGGGGAAATTCACATATATGAGACGGGCTATATAAGATGGGAATACCCACTAGAGATTTTGTTGTTTTAATATGTTTTTATATTTTTATACAAAAACAGCATTATTGTGGACGTCATGTCTGTGTATATGTATGTAGGTGTCTCTCTGTCTGTCTGAGAGTGTCTTACAAACTATGCAAAACCGATAAAACTTATCGAATATAATCTAAACGAGTGAATGATCTTCATTTTCCAATCTTTGCTGCAACTCGTTGAACGTTAAGCCTTAATTTTATCACCTAAAATGCCAAGAAATCTGCTTTAAAAAAAAATTACTTTATTTCAGTTTGTTTTTCTAGTTCGGGAATATGCAATCTTTTGGAAAACGCATTATTTGCTCTTTTGTCATTTTGTTGTATGCTTATGCAAGCATTTGATTGAAACTTAAAAAAAAAGAAAGCGCATATCATGTCGATGCCAATTGCTTTTGCAAGTTTTTCCGATTGGTTCTGCTGCGAGACTATGTTTTAACAATCTCGAATTCAAATAGTCGTATAATTCTCGTTTCAACGCTAGATCTCATATCGTTTTGGATTCATTAACTCAAATTAACTGAGCTTCAAATATATCACCACAATATGACTGGAAAAGCACACATTTTCCAACTATCTTCCAATGTTACACCTGCTGTGTCATTTCATTAGTGTAATCATATTACATCCGTCTATGACGATAAGATAAGCGGGGAGAGAGGGGGAGAGGTGAAGATAATGGGTGCTGAGGATGATGGGGAGAGGATTCAAATCTAAATCATCTTTACGATGATCAAGGCATAATCTATTCGCCTATGCGAAAGATGTAGCAAAATTAAAAATCTGTCTCAAAATATTTCATAAAATTGCACAGAAAGAAATTCAACACAACTCATTGCTGTTATTTTGAGTTCGAATCGACACACGAAAATATTTGATTTAATGCGTTACAACGCTTAAACATCCTTGAATTCATAGACACATTCATCTCAATGCTTTTTCTTTAAAAAGAACCCCACATGTGTGCACCATATGTTGTCTAGATTGCCTAACCCATCGCTATGAAAGCGACAAAAAAAGCAATTCGCTAACATTTCCGTGCTCGGATCGGTTGAGAAATTGATTTTTTTGAATATCACACTAGCTGAAGTTACTTCTCACTAGATATTAATCTTCACCTGATCTGTGAAACGTTCTTTTCCAATGCATTATTGACTCATTTCCTCTCTGCATATTTTTTTTAATGGCGAATGAGTCATTTCTGTAAATATTCGTTGAAATTCTGATGCTTAAAATTTAACAACAATGTGTACAGCTTAAAACGAATTCACGGATATGGTAATAGACGTGAAACAATTAGTGATATAATAACGGTCGAAAGTATGCTGCATATAAAAATAATTGAAAGAAATTAGACAATTAATAAAGATTAGCATGAGATGTTTTTAGTAAAGTGCTTATTTCACGTTCAATAGAACAATCAAGCGAGAAAACCGAAACTTCCATGTGGCTAATTTATAGGACATGTTCATGCGAGATCATAGTACCTATAGTTCATACAATAGTAGCATACGTAGTTTCAGACTCTTATAACATTTAAAGTATGCCTTTCATAACTTGTATATTTTTTAAAGAGTAATATTCAAGTAAGAGAGTACAATTTTAATAGTGATTAAGGTGGAAAGAGAATAAAAATTTCAACATTTTTCTTATGGATGGATATTTTTGTGAACTCTGAAGATAGTAGCAGGCAGTTCCTATTAGAATTCAAGGTATCTCAACGGTAAAAGCCACTATTTGAGAGGTATTACTTTCATTCTGCCATATAGGAACTTGAGGGGGCGTTTACTTTCATGTCTTTTAGAGTTGTTTCAGGAAAATGAACTTAAAAATCAATGAAAAGAATCCGAATATAAAATTTCAATAAAAATATCTCAAAAAAAAGAGACATTTACATGATAATTTCAATAATATAAAATAAATGTGAAGAAATTTTTAAGACGTTGTGGATATTATCTTTATGTTACACAACACATTATTGACATAGGTACTTTAAACGTAGCATGCAAACGTTGAATAACGTAAAAATGTAGAGGTAAAAAGCGTCGAAAAGTTTGTCGGGAAATTCGATTAGAAATTAAATTTGTAAACGTGCCAAATTTTATGAGTAAATTTTTTCATACAGTTAGTTTCATATAGTTAATAAATTTTCATATGTAAAGGATAATTAATATATAAAGGATAATTCATGTGTAAATGTAAACTTGCCAAAAAGAATAATTAATTCCGTTGAGGAGGAAAAAGAGCGAGGACAATTGCTGAATAGGCATATTTTCGTGCACAAATAACTTCTAATGAAAATGACTCATTAGAACTTAGAATATAAAAATAAATAAATTTTCTCATAGATTCCGCCAACAACACTTGTATTCGGGTTTTTTGTGATTACTGAAGAAAAAATTTAAAATGTCTCCATTTCGGAAATACAGTAAGAATACAAACAAAGAAGATTCCGGAAAAACAGTAAGAATACAAACAAAGAAGATCCCGGAAAAACAGTACGAATACAAACAAATAAGATTCCGGAAAAACAGTAAGAATACAAACAAATAAGATTCCGGAAAAACAGTACGAATACAAACAAATAAGATTCCGGAAATACGGTAAGGAAGCATATAAAGAGGATGATAAAATGATAAAAAGCAATGGTTAAAATTCGTGATTTTTGACGCTTTGAATGTCGTTTAGCGTCTCAAAAAATTTTCTAACCTATGTTATTGTTATCACTAAATTTTGAGTCATATTATATTATCCTTTATACTCGAATTTTTTGGAAAGGGTCAAATGTGGAATCCCATTCCTTCCGATTCTCCGACATGACCGCATCAATGCTTTCAACACAGCGATTGATTATTGCTTGCTTGCCCACATAAGTTCGTTCAAGTGCCTTTCGAGGGTCTCGCAGATATATTTCAATACTGATATATATAGCACACCAAAAAGAAGCTTTTCGTTCTTCCTATGAAGACTGCGATGCTTTAAAGGCCATAGTTCCGTATTTTTTAATCGATTGTTTTGCAAAATTTTAGTGCGTGAAGGAAGCGCAAAAGATTTGTCGATCTTCCCTTAGGGTTCACTTGATAGAGGAGAATCGTGCGAAAATATTTTTATGTATGCATCACTAGTTTTATTGAATGTAATGACTACAATCATCGTGACGTATAATTAAATCAAGGAATATTGCTAAACATTAATTAACTAATAAAATGAGGGGCCAAGTATAATCGAATAATGAAAATAATTGAAAGCATACTATTCGCAAATTGATGTGGATAGTAGATGGTCGATGTTTTGCCGTAAACGAAGCCGACGATCGAAGACAGCAACAACAGTCGAGCGATCCACATCGTTGCTTTACACACAACTCTTGTCCCCCGCTCTCTATTATAGGTACTCCTCAGTGAGGCGTCGAAAAGCTTTTGCTCCAACGTGCACACCGCACAATAGCCTTACGGCAATTTTTCCTCAGCAATCACTCCTCTCTCCAGCAACACACCTGCCGATCGATTCCAATCGCCTATATCAACGACTCTCAATCGCTATCAGTATTGCTTCAAATCGATATTCTTGAGATTTTCAATTAAGCGGTGATATGTGGGTTAAACCTATTGCAAATTAGTAATCAAGTAAAAGCCGTTATACTTCTAACATATTGCTATACCCTTAGGATATACCAACAACTCCGTTATACCTTTAACTCTATTCTGCTTCATGATCCCTAAACACTTCCGGTATGGAATTTCAGAAACACTAGTATTATAAAAACTTCATCAATCATAACAGTAAACGGTGCAAATGTTACAGCATAGACTTTTTCTGAGCAAAGAGAATTTAATTAAAATGCCGTTTGGGGTATACTCCATAGTTCGGGAAATCAGCGCCTCAGCTTTCCTCAAAAAAATTTAGCCAGATGGTCAGTGATTCATAAAACCTTATAGAGCATTTTAGGCAAATGAAGTCTCTTTTACCTACAGAAAGTGAAGAAATATTATAAAATACAGTTTTTGATTGAGTAGAAGCTCCACAGCTTAACTACGGTAACCTCAGTAGCCTGTACCCTATGATGCTCATCTATCAGAACCATCGGGACCAATAGCAGTCAGTCGGCGCAAAATCTGACCACCGATGAAACTGATGTCAGTCTTCATAAAAACTCGTAGCCAGTGTCGCACACCAGGCGAACAGCCACCTTATTTGTTCCTCTGTCTTCATTTAACCCGAGGAATGGAATCCCATGAAAAGCGCTTTGGCGAGTATTCATTGTGCGTTACAGACGGCGGCACCATCGGGACGGTTCGCTCGAAGCCTCGCACTTCAATAAGTCTTTCATGTAGCAGGAAGTCCAGGTCAAGAGCTTAGTTCCAAGAAATGGCTCCCATTCAAAAAACTTGATTTGCATTAATGACAAACTTTCAAGGAAGTTCCTTTTTTGCTTGTCTAGAATGCAAATATATGTTGTAAATATGAATATTAGATTATAGGATATTGATGCCGCATTTTACTGTTGAGATTTCATTTTCAAGTTTCATCTCCGAATGACTCTCAAATATGTCCCTTTGATATGGAAGCCTCTAAAAAAAGGGAGCTGTAGTCGAAGTACACACTATCTACTTCTTGTGATATCGCATCAATGAATTTGCTCATTGAATGGGCTTCTATTTCAGACAGTCCTATATTCGAGCGAATAGGATGCTATGATTTGTCCGAGAAAAAAAACACTGACATGCCATCTGTCAATAATCGACTTTGCGACATTCAACAGAAAACGTCCAGACAGCCATAAATTTGCACTCCAAACAACCATCCCGCATGGTCGCTTTTACTTTCATTCCTGTCGAACATACGATCAGCGTTGCAGAACGCCTCATTGCATTTGAATGAAATACGAAATTTTGGCCGTAAACTTTCAACCAATATACACTAGCGCGATGTCCATTTAATCACTATTGAATTCATCAGTAAACTTCCCACTGATATATTTCTACGCTAAAGCTGAGCTTACACCATTTTAAGTATGCCGTTTCATTTCGATAGTGCTAAAAATTAATAGTTCAATGAGGTTCAAATTGCAAAGGTACAAATTCCTTAGATTTAGGCAAATCATAGATGCTGGATAGGGTGGGAGAAGGCGAAACGAAGAAACACTTCGGGATGAAACCGCGATGAATAAATTTATGTGTCTTTCACTCCCTTCAGTTATGAAGTGGTTTAAGCTCATTTCCAAAATTCAACGAAGAATATCATTTGCAATGTACACTGTGCGCAAAACGTTGCACTTCGAGCCGTATTTGGCCTATTGCGCAGATCAGCAAACAAACGGAAACACCCAAAGTCAACACTTCAGCTGACATATGCGCCCATCTACGCGCACCACTAGACGTCCTTAAGAATGCACAAAATCGCTGAGTGAATAGCACTTCAAATCTAGCCACACACTGATGCTCAACGCTCGAGGGAACTGTACTCCTGGCAGAAAAAAATGCTGCCGTAAAACGTTCCGATTATATTTTCGGGCAGCCGTCATTCTAGCTCAATCCAAGTTGCTAAGAGGGTAAGTACCAAAAAATTCCACAGATATGTGGTTAGGCGACAGCAGTTAGCGTTCCTCTAGGAGGAGTACGTTCCATCATCACACGTACCGCTAATTACCATGTTTCAGAATCCTGGTCTGAAAATTAAATCAGAAGAGGTGCCGCCGAATCTCGAAAGCCGATGGAGAGGGTGGAGCTAATGCCATAACTCCTGTCCCCTTCCCTTCCACCCAGGGCTATACCCTCATCAGTTCCTCAATCAAAGGAGCGCTTTCCCTGTATCAGTACTACAAAATGACTTTGTGTTGTCGTCTCTTGGATCCTGACGGTTACAGAAACCGATCTCATCGTGGAATATTCATAATCAAATATCGTCCACTAAAATTTCTCACTGGATCAAAAAATCATAATAAATCTTACATCAGCTTGTCTGAAAAGTTGTTTTCGAAGAATCGGCAGTGAATAATCAGCTATTTACCGAGGAACAAATGGAGCTTTTTTCAACGAGGTGCATCGATTTAAGCAAAACAACAGAATGAAAATAGAACAGCAATTTTTATCTCTTAAAACAACAACAACAAGTGATTGGTAAATAGGCGAACGCTTCCCGGTATGGCAACAAAGGATACTTTGAAATGAATTGCTTCCTGTGGTACAAATATGCGAGCACAGGTGAGGACAATCCAAACAATTTCTCGAAAAGACTTTCATTACCAATAACATTCATCGCTTTACAAAATCCAATCAACTGCAACTATTACTCGAAGGTGAATTAGCCGAATTACCTCAGCAATTTAACGGCACAGGTGGAACTAATCAAAAAAAATTGTACGTACATATATTACCCATGCTGATCGGCATACAACCCACCCATATAATTGTATCCTAGTGTTCCACTTTAATTATGGTGTCAAACGTAACCAACGGCGAATCTACAAGAACATTTCATTCATATGGCAGAAATTAATTCGATTACATAGCATTCTGAGGCTACATAGCTCTTATTTTATCATCAAAACATCCCATAAGGGTAGAATTTACCCCACATGATGGGAGCGAATACCCAATATATGCGATCCGTTAAACTACCTCAAAGATATAATTGCTTGTTGTCACTATGCAATTATATCACGTAATACTCGTTGCAATCACGAAAAGCAAATCACAACGAGAAGCATTGAATATTGATGAATGAGCAATCATTAAATGTTGGAGCTCTCAATGGGTGTATATTTTAATGAAATGCCATTTCGATATCATCGATTTCTTTTAGCCTTCTTTTTTTTCGCCTTTAATAATATCCTTTGCTTTTTCTTCGCTTGTTTTACTTTTCTTTGACTCAACCAAATAGGAAAACTTCCATCCGCTTTCTTCATCGTTTTCAAATTTATTCCACTTGCTGTATTCATATCCATCTGAAAAAAAATTTTTTCTTTTAAATCAACAGCAAACGTGAAAAGATCTACAAAGTGTTGTGGTGAACGACCGTGCTGCAACTCAATTTTGCATAGATTGACTTCGGTGATATCTATTCTTCTCTGCCCCATAATATTTCGCTGTTTCTCTATTTCTGTACTTGTGTAATTCAAACCGGTTAGCCATGGTGCATGTTCAATCAGTGGTATTGGTGGGTTTTTACCCGACGCATGTTCAGTTACCCAATTGTTTGAGTAAACTTCGCTTCGACTCGTGTCGTCTCCTCTCTACAAACCGGCAGCAGTACAATACAAGAATCCTTACGATATATGCTTCTTGCGCTTCTTAGAGTCTAAATTGTCGACTCAATAAATATTCAAAATAATCGTCGTGTAAAAGTTAACAACTTTTTAATGCAAAAATTAGCACAATTTGATTTTCTCATATGACCTAACAGGTAAGAATACATTCCTGTTAGCATACCACCGTTTTATAAATGCAAAAATTGGCTGTCTCTTCGAGCTGATGCAAAATGGCTCAAAACTAGATCGTCAGATGGTTTGAAATAGGCTTACCAGATCACTCCCCCCTAAGGAACAGATCACATTCTAGCCTGAGATACCTAGGATAGATCACAACTCACAAGTTAGAACTTGCGAAGAAACGGATGGATACGAAAAAACACAACGAGACATAGTAATACACTTCTGCAAAAATCTGCAGAATGTCAATAACGAAGTAATGCAATAATGGGGAACAGCAACTGAAAAGATACAACACGAACAAGAAGTGAGCACAACCAAAGAATGTTGAGCTTTTTGTCTTCTATAAACTCCAAACTTTTCAAATTTCCGTGACTGCTCCATATTTTCTCCAAGCAATAGGGGGGGGGGGGGTATGGTTTGGCGGAGGAGATTGAAGACGGTATCGCACTGAAAACGATGCAATCTTGAGCATTTACAAAGAAAACAAATCGAAAAGTCTGCCATTCAATTTGTGTGTATTTTTCAACCATCATGTAAACAGACATAGTTGAAAATGAGACAATAGGGCGCCTTATGCTAATTATCTTTACTCTGATATAAACGTGAACCAGCAAACAAAAGAGAAAAAAGCTAATTTTAGTATTTAAATATGATGTTATTTAATTACTCTCTCAAAAGAACAGTTAAACCTCTATCGAGGTACTCACGCTCTTCGCGTGTACCGCACGTTTTGTGCTTTGAATTATTAAACAAGAAAAAGGTTTAACAAATACCGGCCATTTAACCAACTACTACGTAACATCGAATAAACTCAAAGAGTTATGTGCTTCCCAAATTTTGAAACGGGTTTAACGCTGCTCTTAAAATCTTATTAAAATAATAACAATAGTGTATAATGCTTCCGGCTTGCGAAGAGCTTCTTTCTCAATGGTGGAAAAAATTATCCAGCAAAAGGGTTCTATTCGGGCAGAGTTTTTTTTTTCTGAAAACTTCATAGATCGAAGTGCGCAAGGGAAGGAAAGGAGAGTAGGTAACAAAGATCTTCTCCAAGGTATTCGGGAGGACGAAAAGAGAAAACTAGTGGTAGAGGAGATTTAATCCAAATTTCATATGCTAAACTAGTAATATACTTTATTCATAACACAATGGAGCACTAAGCAAACGGCAAATTTCCTTTTGAGAAACGTATCGGCTGAACGGCTAAAGAACCACAAAATTCGACATTCATAAAAGAATTTCCTTCCACAGTTTTTATCCACTTTAAAGTCTCCAAGGAAAATTAAGAAGCCCCCCCCCCCCCCCCACGCCATACAATAAACAACGTCGATATATAAGAGAAAATTAACAGCACTCACCGATTCTTCGGCTTCTTTTTTACGTTCCTCGGTTTCCATCACTGAAAATAGTCTACAGTAAGCAAACATATGGAACGCCCACGCTAAGGGGTGGAGGAAGTTATGAGAATGGCCGTATTTCATCTATTTATGGAAGGTCGTTGCACGATCCGCTCGGAAGAAAGGGTTAAGTGACCAGACGTCTAGGTCCCATCCAACAAGCTGGTTCGCTCCTCGGGAATCGATTGGCCAGATTTCCTCAAACGCTTCTAGGCAGTTCCCAAAAATCCCTAAAGTCAGATGTTGCTTCTAGGCATACGAGCCTAGTCTGGTCATGCTTTCCCGTGCGTGGTCTAATCAAGGCGGAGACAACGTTCCTAGTCTTTTCCACGTTTTTTTCTCAATGAAGTGCGAATAGCGACGACCATTTTTGATTTACCCAAAAGCGATGAAATAAAATGAAAACTCATTTAAAATGATCCAAGAACTGGTAAAGAATGTTGATTCATTGTAAATGCCGAATCTTGAAAAGAATTCAATTAAATGGATAGATCTGAACGCGTAATAAACTCATCCGATCCTATAGATATCAATAAAAATACTATTTAATTAAATATGCAAACCAAATAAGCAACTTGTTCAGCTAATAGAACAGTAGTATTACTTTACTGGTGGTCTACTTATAAGCTTCTCTGAATAAGCGGGCTTCCACCAATCAAAGCGGTCAGAGTGCAGCTAAAACATCATGGTGATATTTTTCAAAGCATAGCAACTCGGAAAAGACCGTCTCGAAAAATCGAACATTTAGATCTTGACGGTCTCCCTTAGATCTTGGCCTTATATGATTGTGGTAGTAAGGAATACCCACCATTTAAGCAGCAACCACTACTGCTGGGCCAACTAAACACGTTTAATCTTGGCATTCAAATTTGTCACCTCGGAAAAAAACGGCTCAAAATTTATACTTTTTTATGTTAAATGCTAAATTCGAGACTACGTTCCAAATTCGGTGAATCAAGGTCGAAAAATCGAAAAATTTTTGGTGTTTTTTTTAGCGCACCTAACACCTAAATAAAATTCACATATAATCGACTGCTTGAACAATAAAGGCTAGACCTCTGAATTAGCCCGATCGCCGCCATATTTCGTAGACGCTTGTTTTGCGATTCAAAGGAACTCTCGAAAACCAAATTTCGAAAAAAACGGAAATTTCGATCCCAAAGACGGAAAACCCCAAGAAAAAAAACCAGCGAATTCAACTCAGTTTTTCAAAAAAAAAAACCGGCACCAGTGGAGTTTCAAGTTCCAAAATATACTTTAACGGTGGTGTGATAACAATTTCGAAAGATGCCTCTCAGTAATGCAGACAAGCATCATATTTCATTCCATTCTATTACCTATTTGATCGTTGAGTTCCCATCGAAAAATCACAACATTTTGGAGGTTGATAAAATATTCAGCACAGCTATCTCCTAGCATCACCATTTTCAAAAGAAAAGCGAAAAATTCCGTTTCATTAAATTCTCTGCGATGATCGATGAAATACTTACCCGCTTCGGCAATCGTCTCACGTGTGAGATTTCTCACCGTTGCTTCTAGACGCTTCAACTCTCGTGGCTCGAGGCGTTTCCGTTTAATGGCACGCATTTTCCGCTTAAATTTCGAACGAACACTTTTCGCCATCTTCTATAACTTCAACCATTTTAATACGCATCAGTGTTGCGCTATTATTGGCGGAAATGGCGGAAATGGCGCAAGTGACACAACACGAAACAATATGGGCATTAAGGTGTAAATCAATTTGCCAAAAAAAGTACTCTATTAATTGCCTAACTATGCAATCTTACCTTATCAGAACATCCATTATGCAGGTCCGCATCGCCTCTAAAAGTGTATCACATCCAAACGATACGCAAAAGCACGTTGCAAAAAAAGAAACGCATGAAAATTTGCAAAATAGAATGCAAATAAGGAAATCACTAATATTAAACATTACATCAAATTTTAATAAACATCAGTTCCATCCGGAAATAACCACAATACTGGGAACCTAAAATGATGTCAACAGAAATCAGAAAAATGAGCAATCTACCGCAAAATGTTACGGTGTGTAAATTATGGCACGGTATCGAGGCGTATGTAAATTTTATATCTATTGTTATTTAAAGGATTGGTGAGCATGTGCTTGCCAGGTGATATTATGGGAGATTTTCGATCCAGAATTATTCATGTTCGGAATTTTCTTCTCCACAACGCTGTGAGTATATAAATCTTCTCGGTATTTATATCACGATTGGATAGCACATTGAATTGTATTCATCGATAAAAACAATTAATATTAAATGTCAGCGATTTTTTGATTTTTAACTCGATTTTCTCGATTTTTCGTATATTATCATTGGTTGTTCTCTTTATTTTTCTCGGTAAATAAAGACTTTTATTACCGATATCATAATAAAAGTTGAATATTTCTGAACGCATCGAAGACATATCAGGTGTTTTAAGATTTTCCACCTGTCCTATACACCTCCATATATGTATATGAACCGATCCAAGCTCTCATATAGCTACACAAAAGTCGGCCCTAAGAACTTTCTCGTCAGGCAAATAGATTAGAAGAGAATTAAAATCTTCGATTGTTTTCCAACGATGAGTAAATGAATAAAAATATTTCGAATTTTCGGACTTTTAAAAGAGATTTTCCAAGAAAAAACCTTCAAAAAAAAAAAACTCCTCAAAATTGAATTTCTGCAAAGTTTTTGAAAGAAGGCGATTCAACACATTGAATGTGCTCCATTCATAACCGCATTGATCGTTTCAACACTAAAATTTTTTAAAACATAAGAGAAACCTCGTTAGAGATGTTGACATATGATTATCTATATTATCCATTCATATACGGAAGCGAAACGATACAATATTGCCGAATATAAATTTGCATATGGAATCAATTTGTAAATGAAGTTTTCGCTCAACAAAGTCTTTTTTCCTCTCCTCGATCAGCAGCTCTACGACTTTCATAAATTCACCTCATCCTTATGCATCTGTTGTTCCTCAAGTAGCGCAATCCTTAAGCACATATTTATTGCATTACGCAATAATAAACGAGAATGGAATTGAATTCAGAACGGCGACCGTATCCATCAAATTATAACCCCATGGGTTTATTTTGTTCTATTTTTACTTAAGCTACTAACATAAGAAAAAATATCTAGAGAGTGTGACGTATGATTAGAAGAAAATAGCAAGTATATCGATAAGACAGATAAAAGTTTATCCGAAAAGCCTCATTGAGAGCAATCATCGCACTTCGCTACTAATGACTAGGCTCAATAGAGACTGTAGCCAAGGCCAGCAGCAGTTCGTTGATTTGAATAGGCCAACCGACAACTGAAACACAACTTAGCAAACGATATCATCAAGAAGCGCATAACGCGTTTTTTTTTGGGGGGGGGGGCAAACTGAAATAGATGAAATATCGTAAATATTAGACTAGGCGCATAATTCAAACTCGAAAAATTAGCAGACGCCTTTGAATTCTCATCGGATGAAATTTTCAGCAGTTATTGGTAGGGTTTATTTTCAGGGCGTAATAGGCTGAATTCTCAAATATCTAATGTTTGTATCCGATAGTCTCAGTTTATGTATTGTGCATTGTTTTGAATAATTGAATCTAAGCATATTTTTGCAAGTTTAACCGATAGCCAAGTGGACAGTGGTCCGTTAAGTGACCGTATGACCATTGCGGAATTGCGCTCATTTCTTTATTATGATATCAATGCTTTGAGCAAATATATCCGTTATTGTGCAAACTTTCGGCTGTCTTTTTCCTCATCTTTTTTTTCAGCCATAAAATTCAAAAACCGTTGCATGTCCGATGTTTTAGTGGATTGCGTCTTGAGCATATAAATTGCTAAACACTTCGTCGGATGGGAATTAAAAATTATGTAATATTTTTCGAGTATATGCCGCAGCGCGAAATTTAAAATATTTTCGAAGAACTTCCTTAGTCTTAATTTTTGAAGTAATTCTCGAATTACTTCAAAGATTGTAGTTACGTTAACTATGGATAGAAACATAGTGAAACATTCCAGCTGAAGCAATTTGGCAAAATGTAAGCACAATTTACGGCAAGGGATTAACTCAAATTTATGCCTGCATTGTAGTTTCGACTACTCTAGTTGAAGATTCTCTACCTTCTTGCGCTATGGTTCATGTGGGCCATAATAAATTTTGCCAAAGAAGGGGGGGGGGGGTGGGAAGGGTGTGAAGCACTGTTGAACAACGACCGGATATCAGAAAGCGATAGAGGTGATTATGACCGGGTGCAATGTTCAAAAATTATGGAAAATAAAAATTTTTTCAGTAACGTCGAAGACATCAATGCTATGAAGCGCAAAGAATAGAATTTGTAATTTTAGACAATGTCGGGTCGTTTAAAATAAAAGCCTCACCTGCACCACCTGTAGAAGAAAGGAACTCACCTGTTAATTGGAGAAAACATTCATTTCGGAAGCTGACGCTAACACAATTTCGGCCATCTGATGAAAACATCAAGGTCTTTCAATAGAATCCGGAAATCATGGGCAAAATCATGCCATGCATAATAAATTTGGAGATCATAAATAAAAAGCTTGATACCATTCAGAGTACTATCGGAAATATAGTTGATATGTACGAGAAACAAAGTGGAACTCAAAAAAAAAAAACTTCGTTGTAAGATCCCACTACGAGTGGAATACATGGTATAGTAACCTCAACCATGAATTAGTAATATCGCCCATACAAAAATGTTTGACACTAATTTAAATAAAGATCATTGACGTGATACTTCTCCACCGTCAGGTAGCACCTTTTTGCGAGAAATGAGTTGTTGAATCTAGTCAACGCAAACAACTTCACTCTGAAATTCGAAACAAAATAGATAGGCGATATCTTAACGAAGATATCAATTGTAATATGGCGAATCGATTTGCAACGATATCGAAGAGTTCAAAGTTTGAAAGATTATTTCACATATAATCATCGAGTATTATCTTTTATGTTTTGTGCGATTGAAGAATCACAGCAACAGACACGCACATATATATGTACAGATTTGACATCATCACAATGCGCATTTCAAAATAAAACGCAGAAAAAAATTACAGCAGATAGAAGAGCGGTAATGTTTTGGATCTTTTCCGAGCCTCTCATGTCAGATTTCATAGCAACCTAAAAAGTTTACCAACTTAATTAGGGGAAATATTAGTGAAAAAACTACTAAGAGTAGAAATCCCCAGAACAAGAGTCTATGCTAATTGCAGTGATGTGTTTTTGCTTCATTCCAAACCTCTGAGGGTATAACAACCTCCATGCGGATTCAATCGCATCCGGCCATTCACTTATGCAGTTATGGCCGACTCCTTCTTAAGCTCTTTGCAGAGCTCCAAGGGTCGTAAGACGCTTCTCGATTTTTCCTAAACAGTGGATCACCGCTGGTTTAATTTGAATTGCGTAAATGCATTTCTGAAGTGGTCTTGCTTCCGAATTGTCTACCATTGTACTCCTATAGCGGACGAACAACCGAATACAATAAGTGCCGCTTTGCTCGTGCTCATTGAGGAGTCCGTTGAAATATGCACTTACCTTAATTGACACGCTTGATATGAATTCATTCAGCTCAAGTTCATTTTATGAGGATGCCAGAAATCCGTTTTATCAAGTTGCCAGGAAAAAAAGATCTGATTATGCCATGCAACGTAAAAACCGGACAATGAGGTTCATCGGAATCACCAACAAATATAAATTCAAAATTGCTTAAGAGAATATTTACTTAACAAAAAATTAAAATTGATAATTGCTTTTAGGCCGTACATCAACAACTTCCATAAATAATGTTTTCGAGTTTTTAAGTCTACAAGTCAGTCCAATTTCAACGTTTAGGACCAACTATTGGAAAAACAGACAGATATAACGATCGTATAAAACGATTTTACGAAAACAAACTCGCCAAAGCGTTTCATAATACACCGAAGCAATCATGTAAAATAGAAGTATTAGAGTTTGTTTCCTCACATGCAATATTGTTTCTGTGTGTTGTGTTATTTTCTATAGGAATATGTCATGAAGCAATTATTTTTTCACTTCAATAATACAAATCTCTAATATATCTTCATCCATATATACCAATATATCTTCAAGTTTTTCGATATGCGGATGAATTTTGAGATATGCCATTATCACTTTTATTGATGATGAGTAGATGCTGTACACTTCAACTTTTGTTGATAATATCACTGATAAAGATTAACTCATGTCATCATATACCCTCAAGGAAATATTATCAATGCATCGAAACAGAAAAACTAATCTCGTAGTGACTGTGTCGAGAGACGATCATTCCAAGTGACGGCACATTTTGTATCGTCCACCTTTTATTAACATACTAACGATTCTAGCGGATCTTCACTTAAGTTCGAATTAATCTAGATGTGGTAATTGTTTTAGTTTCTCCGAATTATTTGTTTAGCTAAATTTAATAATAACTTCTTCTTAAGTACTATTCGCTTTTAAAAATAGGAATATCTCATCAAAGCAATATTAGAGCATCTGTTATGTGGCATTATTAATTCATCAATTCTTCGATTATAAGTGCGTTCATTTGGCATTTAAGTTAGAAACCTCGCGAGTATTGCCATATTCTTTCGTTAATCATCTTTACCTGTCCAAATTAATTAGACTTTGCTCAGGTGAGACGCAATCATTATACTAATAGCAATATCTATATTGCTAATAAATGTTTGAACTTAGCTGTTGCGTGCAACATTAAAGTAATCAATTTCTATACTATATTCAGTACCTGGAGGCAGATCAAGGTGCTCAATCTATCCTAATAAACGCGTAAATAAGCGCTGGTTATCACAATAAACTATACATTTTCAGCTTCAGCTCGTTTTTTGTGGCTCTTTTTAATTGCAATATTGAGGTGGTGTGTGATGTCTAACGACTTTAACGTACTTCATTCTGAACAAGTGTCGTTGGCCTATTTCTCTAAGGTAAATGATAATATTATATTGAAATAATCGAATAGCATCCATAATTCAACAATTTTCGCAATCTTTGCACGTTTGCTCTCAATATTCGTTGAAAGAATATCAGTTTCTCCCGATTTTTTTTATTTACCGCTCCACAACACATCAATTCTAAAAAAAAATTTGCTAAACCGTCCTCTTGTCCATTTTACGGATGGAGGACTAAAAATTCAGGAAGTAGATAGAGTATTGTTTCTCGCATTTACTTCCTCATTTGCCTAGATCTTATTGGCGATAAATTTTTCAATTTTTTATGCCCCAATATTGTATAATTCACCGGTCACGTTATTCTTTCCGTAGTTTTTACCTCATTTCTTTGATGAAGAAATTTGCATTCCAATGTTTTATAAACGACATTATACTCTTAGAAACAAAACTTTGTCATTAAATCGTTTATTTCGATAGAGAAAAATAACAAATATGAAGAGGATTAAGCTTCTATGGCGCACTCTCCGCATGTTCATTTGCAATCGCTTCCGGGACCCACAACTTTGGGAGGCCCCACCTCAAGTTGTCAAACCTACACGACTGTCCAAATACAAAGGAAATTTGAAATTATTATGGTGTTTTATCAGCGAATGAGTTATCCAACTGTTCATCGTGACTCATTTCAGCAAAATATTACGGGCATCTGGAAATATTACTTAATGGGGGGGGGGGGGGGGAGAGTGGGAGATGGAGCACTTTTTCAACAATGAGTTGAAAATGGGAACGCTTAATAGGAATACTCGAAAATATAAGTTCAAATTAGCTCATTTTCTATAGCATCAAAATACGAAATATAGTTAATAAGACTGCAAAACTTAAAAATTGATATACAAGTTCAAAGTTATTAATATCTAAGGCCGTTCGAGAAAGTTAATTTTTCCCGATTTTAGAAAATATTCAGATAACATCTCTAGTAATATTAGTAAATAATAAAATCGAAACTATATGCGAAATGTTTGATTTTTTTTTTTCAGCGCTTGCAATCCTCTTCCATCTTAATCATAAACTACGGAAATCATAAAATCTTGATAATAACGCTCAGAATTTATAGAGTTTGTGAGGCTTGTAAAATGATTTAATATTGAAGAACGAAAAACATTTCGTGGAAATATTTTTGACATCCATCGGAAAACTTTTGCATTATCGAACATTTTTAAGCAAATTTTCGAGCGAATCATACTAATATAGTTGGAAAGTAGCCGCTTTTTTTTTGATATGAGACATAAATTTCATCTTTGTGCAGGCGAAGAAATATCGATAGCAAAGGTTATATTGAAAAAGGGCTCGTTTTTTTTTTTCAATGTATTTCATTTCTTAAGTACACTCACACATGCATCCGATTCATTGAGTAACTCAAGAATCTGATCGTAATAATTTGACTATCTAGAACATACCTCATTGAGTCTCTATAGTAGACCTCGCTATGATAAAAAATTTATTGATTTCCTCTCACCTCTATTCAGTGAATGCTTTAATAATTTCGTATAAAATTTGATGAAAAGTGTCGAATTTTAGCCGATTTTTATGAGCGCCAAAACCTTGCAAAGAATCGACTACAGAACTGAGTTAATACCGTTGTCGAAGGTAAGTATGCATTGAACACATGTCTCATTTATTCGTTTCACACATAATAGCCTTTATTTCTGTTGCATTTATTCTCCATTCGTTCACCAATTATATTTCTCAATTTTATTCTGTACAGTTTATCGATATTGTTTTATATAGTAATATTTAGTATGCACCTTGTAAACTATAAACATACATTTAACAGTATTTGCATTTATAAATGCGACATCCTGTTCTCGTGACTCAAAATTTTTTCAACAGTTTTCGTGTGATTGACATTGAGGTGCTCTTTCATTGAAATTTCTAAATTACGACATGATAATGGCGAAAAGAATTTCTTTTCGAAACATTCTGCGAATGATTTGTTCGATTTTATGAACTTTTAAGTAATATTACAGGTGACGATAATCACAGGTGCAATATTTGCGTTGCTTATACTTATCTACTATGCAAATTGGATTTGCATCTACGTAATGGATGTGCGTTTCTTGAGCGACGATTTATTTCGACCGAGTATGATTTACATATTCTAAAAGCTTTTATTGAATAGTTTTGTTGAATTCTACCCATAGAAAGATTGTTGTTGTGGCAGTAGAACTGCTTTGGCTGCGATAAGTTCGAGTTAATTTATATACAACCTTGTACTGATAGCTGTTTAATTCATCAGAAAGATGCTTTCTCTGCGATTCAAATCACTTAACGTCTAATAGTCATCCGTAGAAAACTGCTTTCCGTCGATAACGATCAACCAACGAAAATCTCCCTATTGTATATATATATATATATATATATATATATATATATATATATATATATATATATATATATATATATATATATATATATATATATATATATATATATATATATATATATATATATATATATATATATATATATATATATATATATATAACGATGAAAATAATTAGACACCCAATCAAGTTTGATTAAGATAGCGGCTAGATCAAATGCCGTTCATCACGGCCACAAGATCATCAATTGAGCATATTCCAATCGTGTGCAGTTATATTCACCTTTTCTGCGTCATCACACTGAAAACATTGTACATCTGTCGGTAATTCTGTAAACTAATTTAGCCTGTAATTTTAACCGTCCGAAATTTGCCGCAACTGGAAGCGTGCAGTGTTCGCAATAAGAGCTCTTTAATTCCATTTCCTCTTTCAATCATGAAAATCCTTATCATAGGTATACATGAAAAACGCCTTATGAGAAAACTGACCACTCAAATTGCTAGTGCATCTAACGACTAAATGCAAATTCTACGAACAAGTCAACATACGTAGATCTATAAGGCTAAGTTGATGGCTTGATCAAGTATGCTAACGTAAGGTGCTTACAGGTGAAGCTGGTATTATTGTGGTCGTGCTTTGCTTTTGGACGTTGTCACTGCTCACTGCCATCTACGGATATCTCAAAAAACGGCGTTTCCACATTTCTGTTTTCTTATATTTTTTGGTATTTATTTTCCTTCGCTAACTAAAACAGCTGTACTGAAAGTAAGAGATATTTCATTGGAAACTGTGCTATAAATTAATTAATGTAGACTATTCAACAAGTTGTTTTTTAAGTTGTAGCACATCAACTCATTAAGCAATCAATCTAGAGTGAACATTAACTGCTAATTTTTATGCACCTCTGCAGATTAGCCGCACGAAAATGCATTCTGCCAATATATATATATATATATATATATATATATATATATATATATATATATATATATATATATATATATATATATATATATATATATATATATATATATATATATATATATATATATATATATATATATATATATATATATATATATATATATATATATATATATATATATATATATATATATATATATATATATATCACTACGTCATCGTCACATGTATGAATGCGTGTACTTTTCTTTTTGTCGGTTGTCTATCCAGTTGTTTCAACAGAGGAATTTGCTGAATATAATTTCAACTGCCAGTAGTAATCACTTTTCCACAGTTAACTTCAGCTGGAGCTAGAGAATTTCGGATCTGCTGACTGATACCATTTATGGGATCATCTCCTAAACCGTGTTCCACTTAATCCGTCATTTTTAATCGAGTTATAAGGCGAACATCTTATGGGTCAAAAAATTTATGCGTTTCACATGAATAAGACCATACAGAAACGCCTTTTTTCAAGAAAAATTGTGCGAATAATCGCATAAGTGAAATATGATGATATTAATTCGTGTATTTTATTTTATTTACCATCCTTCTTCATCTGTTTCTTATGGTTCTTATTGCAAATTTACTTAAGTTAAGATTTACTAAATCGTCATCATTTTATTTTTATTAATTTTAGTGCTAGTATTGAAATATCGGGATAAAGTCGTTCTTTGTGAATAACACTCTCTAAACAATCACCGTTCTTTTTTTTTTGATAGACAAATATCGAAACGAGTTACCTCTAGAGACTCATTCAAAATACCTTGATTGGGCAATTCGCTTACTTTTGCTCTATGAGGAAAATTTGCGTATACAACAATTTAGTCGCATAGAGAGTTTTCATAATGAAATGCTTCATTCGAATTGATAAACGATGTAATGGAAATATTGACTGTTTAGACTCAGGTATCTTTTATTTACCTTAATACCTCATAATTAATAATCATAACTCCTTATAAACAAGGTGTTGAACACTATACATAAGATTTATTATTGTTTTAGTTTAATAGTGATTATAAGGGAATAATTATTCAAAGAAAATGCTTCCCTCATGGTATTATTGCATAAATTTTTCAATTGCAGTGTCTAGCGACATTCGGCACATGGTCTCATTATGCGCTAATGATGCAACGTGTACAAAGTGCACTTATTGCAACCGGTTGGTTTCAGGTTCACTGTTCATTTCATTCCTTTTGAAATATACTTTGCTTGTTACCTCACATTCCAGTTATTTGTCACAGGCATGTCCAGTTTATTTGCTTTATTGTTTAGTTTGCTAGTTAGTCGTCACCGTATGAGTTACTCCGAAAATAAAATCTTGTCTTGAAGTAATAATATCGAGTAATAAAGGCATTTGTTACATTCTCACTTTCGTGTATAATCTCCTGGATCGCGGTTTACCTGGTACTTGAATAATCTAGTACCCGAACCGAAAAAAATGCTAAGGCTCGAATATCCGTTACTTCCTATATGGAGAAGTTTACTTGATTCCTATGCCTAATATGCTTGTTACTCTTCTAACAATTGATGTTGCATTTGCAGATTCGAATTTATTCATTATTGAAACAACAATTGTTGGTATGTCAATAATTAACATAATTGTCTATACGGCCGTCATTTGCATCGACTGTTGCCTTGAAAGACAAGAACGCAAACTACGCTATGAATATTTGAATATGCATCGTGCTATAATCACACAAGAAGAAAACATTCAATGCCATTGAATGTATGATGAATTTACCTGTTAAGAAATTATTTATGATTTATGCAAATGAACATGCCAGGTAATGACAGGTGGGTGCATCAAGTTTCAGCTCAATATTCACATATGTCTTTTTAAGTCCACTTTGTTCTATTAAAAAACAGCCACTATCGGCTGAGAACAATTGTATTTAGACGTGTATTGGCAGTTGATCGAGACGATGATCGTTTTGTGATTTGCATTTCTCATTTTGCCTTCATTTAAGAAATCAACTGAATAAATTTCAAGCAGATAAGTAAATCATTGATCAACGGACAAGTACATATAACTGCAATAATTAATCTTTCGACGTTGCAAATGTTAAGTAAAATTTCGGAATTTACATATATGCATAAGTCTCATATGCAAATATTGCTATACTATTCGAATATTTAAAGATTTATTAATGACGAGCACTTGAATAGTTATATTCGCTAGATAAATATGCGATTATTACAATTAATTAAACTAAGATTGTCGCTATATTTGAATATTTGTTTTAACGGCTTTACTCGGTAAATAATCAAGCTTTTCGAATATTTATTCAAGTGCATTTGAAGGCTTCCACTTGATGATTGTTTCACGAATCGAAAAATTTTGAAAAAGTTGAATTTTTTTAAAACTTGAAAGCAAAATTGAAGAAAATTCTATGAAAAATAAAAGCAATAACCTCGTAGATTTGCAAAGAAGTATATTGAGTACTCAATAGTAAGTTTGAATAACTCGAACTTTTGTGCGCCTATAGAGTTTTCCTTTGGAGGCGATTTCCTTGAGAGCAGATTGCATGAGCAACTTTTGCCTTTCATTCTATCTAAACAGCATATCAAATTATTTATAGCTTAATGTTATTCGGTCGTATAATATGAATGTTCTTTTGCTCAGCTTTCGTTAACCTCCAATAATCATTGTATCTTCTTTTATTTTTCCGTTGCGTCACGAATTGTTGTATTGTTTCGACTCCAATTTTTTTCTGTAATGCTTTCAATTCAACATTTACACACCAATTGCAGTGTCTGAATATATCAAAGAATTAGAAAGGCTTCTGAGGCATTCTGATCATGCCATGCCAATCTCTCGGGTTCTCTTCTTCATTTGTTTACAATCAAACGGATAGGGCAGGTCAGACATCAAGCGTCCTTCATGGAATTTTTTGGATGGGAATTCTCTGGATGAGGGTTTCATGGCTGAAGTTACTCTTGGACAGATTTCCCAAGAACGTCGAATTCTTAGTTCGACGAAGGAAATAAACTCCGAAGGGATAAGCAGAAATTATGACCATTTAAAAATGGGAGCGCCTATTGATCGATGTATCGACTGACCCATAAATGAGGGGTGCTTGCTGGTCGATCTAGGAACGGGGGGGGGGTGGGGGTAAGCAGGTGGGGTTGTTTGCCGATTCAGGAACGAGGGACGTGTCGGTCTGATGGCCAGAACAAGGGAGAGGCGTTCAGAGAGATTTTAAATTTCGTGGAATGAACGAAATTTCACTCATAAATGACATTCCATAAGCGTGAAATTTTAGATGATATAGAGTTTCCCGCATTTTCTCAGCACAACGAAGACATACGGGCGACGTGTTCGCCAATTTTTGGCATAATAACGGATCGAGACATCCAGGCGACACTCGGAGTTTGTGTTTTTGAATCGAAACACCCAGAGCGAACCCCCGCTTTTCTCCCCACGCTTCTGTATCATTCTTACTTTTATTTTAAAAGCCCAGCTGTACACTTTACTCTGCAGAACCGTAGGCATGACCTGAACACTACTAATTCGGCAAGGTGTGACAGCTGACCTGTAGCAACCGGAAGTGGGAATAACTTGTAGACGTAGCCCACACAACTCGACAGAACACTGACTTAACTCGATGGGACACGCACTCCTCGTGCCCTGATTCGACCATGCGTTTAGGCTCATCTAATCATATAGTTACATGATTAGAACGTGGCCAGGTACATTTACAATGCCTTACTCGGTAGCAGCCGATGACACATCATCGTTTTGATGCATATGAAACGAGCAATTCCTTCTTGCTCCGCTTGTCATAACGGTAACAAATCGCCTAAATGTTGAGAAAATAGTGTGGTTTATTGTTCCAATAATCAATCGCAAACAAACAATGATGGGTTGATGGAGTATTCCATTCGTGAAGGAATGAATCCATCGATCGTCTTACAAAACTTTTCAACCCCAAAAATCATTTCGTTCAGATTTCTCTGAAACCATTAAACCAAATTTCTCTGTAATCTCGATCATCAGCTATAAGATAAATCTCTATGAGAAATTGAAGAGGAATCTCGATGAATACCTACATCACGTTTGCCCATTTCTATATTATGTAACATCTTCAATAGATTGATAGCCAAATAAAAGATTTTATTTAGTAAAGTCTAAATGTGAAAGAAAAGGATGATGAAAACTTTGTGGGAAATAAAGCATCAGAAATGATCGTATAATAAGCCGTCAGTCGGCTCGCCAAGTAACAGCACCAATAATCATAGCAATGCTTGTAACCTCAGCAAAGTATGCCTAGTACGCTCTCCATATTTTCAACTTCAATAACACCGAACAGAATGAATGAACAGAGTGGTGAGAAGGAAAGGGCAAGGGGAGAGTGGACGGTTTTGTAGTTCCGATGCTTGCCTCCCTGAAATATTAATTCCGCCTCCCGTTGAGAGTGATATCTTATACTCAACATCTTCCCCGCAATAATCATTCAATTCACTTCAGCTATCAAATTCATGACTACTATAGAAGTGGTCAGTCCCGCATATGGAGAAGGCAACCCTGAGGTGACTAAGGCAAGACACAACGAAGAACTTGAGCAGAATATAAGTGCAAACGAAAAGTAAGACAGAAAGCACAGATACATAAGATACGAGAGAGGAAGATGCCCATATGGTTATCCGTTCCTTCAAAGCGCGTTTCATATAAGTGCTAAGCATAAACAGCGCTCTAAATGACAAGTAAGTTCGACGGTTAAATGGCACACTTTATCTTATCAATGCGACGATGAACTGAATGTGAAGATAAACGAACTTTGCAGATCGCCACAAACACAATCCTGAAAGGGCTGACTGCCAAAAAACAGACAATTCCCCCCCCCCCCCCATAGGTGCAATCATTCGCAGCACTCGTATTTCTGTGGTAACTGCTGCTGTATTATTTGTCGACTATTTTATCATTTTTAACGCTCAGAAATAACAAAAACGATGTGAATACAATAAACAGATAAAATATGTACCGATTACCTCTAGAATACTCTGAAATGATAGCTACTCCTCTCTCATAAACCGAAATGAAACAAGCAAATCGGTCAAAACTTGAAAACGTCTTCATCTCGCCGGGTCCGTCGATCACAGTGCCCACATAACTGAACAAAGCTAAACTGCTTGTATGCAGCAAGTGCAGAGAAATACAACAAGAAGATTCGAATCAGAAAAACTGCAATCACTCTAAAGTTCATTAAATAAAAATATCTCTCTCTAAGGGACTAAATGAAGTGTAACAAAACGAGTTCTTCGTAAAAATTATTAAAAAAAATAGTGATTTCGGTAATTTTATTCACACGATGAAACAATCCCTTCTAATTAGACTAATTTAATTCAAGAAAAGGTAGTCGTGACGAGATAACGAGTTTTTCTTTTGCTTAATAAATCTACATTAATTTTAAATATATCATTTAAGGTTGTTTGGTTGATCAAATAAATATTAAGTTTCAATTGAGATGCTAAATTAGATTCGATAAAACAATTTCGTCATACAAACAACTTTCAGTCCAAATCAAACTTGCATAACAAGAATCACTTCACTGTGGAACGAGCACTTTACAGTGCTGCGCCGAATGCCCTACGTGTGAAACTAAATGCATAAAGCACCAAATGGATAGATGACTGAAAATACAAAGAAAAAATCTCGCATAATTTCTTTCTTAGGCTCAATAAAGGAGAACAATTTAGGTTCCAGTACCATCAAGTTAAGGGGTGTTTCCATCCATTCATAGCCAAAAAATCGAATCAAAAATGTTATTCGTTAATGAATTAAGAGCGGTGCAGCAAAAAATCATCCAAAAATTAGACAGGCGGGAGGGGGAGGGAGGGGAGAGAGAGTCGATAAAGAAGACTACCCACACACGAATATCATCACAACTGATGAATGCCCACAGAAGCATAATTAGAGCAAGATGCATAGAAGAGAATAACACAAAAAGCCTTTACACAGATGAGCAAAAAAACAGCCCTACAGGAAAAAACAGTAACTTCTGGAGTTCCCTCTTAAAGCAAAATTTACAGGACAGAAGAAAAAACAGCCGACCTTTGTTCTGCACAAAAGTCATATACACATGCACATTTGCTTTTGACATGAAGTTGTTGCACACCGGTCCTTAGCGATTTAGAACTCGAAGCGATCCGACAATGCTTACTTGACTTTCACAAAAAGATAGTAAGCGATCCCACCAGAAACACCCACAACTCCAGCCGCCAGAAGCGCAATCTTCACAGGTCGATATTTGTCATTTTCATCGCCGATCAATGCGCTGAGGACCTGTAACTGCTCCAATACAACCAGGTTTTTGATGGTAAATGTACTCACCTTTCGGTTCTAATTATTTAAAAATAAATGATAAAGATCAGGAGGAAGCACTTATCCTGAAAGCTTATGACCGTGCAGGCATTGTCCCACTGAAAATTTCACTTCATCTAAGAGGTCTTCAACTCAATGAATCCACGAATATCAATAAACTGCAATATGCGTCAACGAAAGCTTGAAAGTATGAGCAGCATAAAGTGATGTACCACTGCCGTGTCGTCATATATGCAGAAATAATCATGACGTAGCTAACCCACTATCAACATCACTACAATCAAAAAAGAAACAAAGAGTCATTTCTACTATAATGTGGATATATACGAAAAAAATTAACAGAGCTAGCGATGCGGAATGAGCATTTCAGCTTGAAAGAGGGGACAGAAAAGTTGAAACAATGGTGTCCTGAAAATTCAGCTTCCAGTAATGAGATCTTAACCGTACTTGTGTGCTCTTCGAAACAGTTTCGATCAAATGAGCTCAGAACCAATTTAAAACTCAAAGAAAATACTTTCACATATGATAGCCCTATACTTAATCAATGAATTGCAACGCAGACTTCTTCTTTTCCTTGACTTCGTTATGAGTAAGTAGCAACTATTGCATGTCACTATTTTATGCACATTTTATATCGTTTTCATCAAAAATTCCCAAATACTGATGCAAAACCGTCTACAGCTAATCGAATAATACAAAACTCTACTATCACATAAATACTTCGACGACTAAATATAAGAGTATACTAGATTAATAACAATACTATACAATAACATTTGAATATACAATTAAAAATAAGCCTCACGGACTGCTAACAAGCATAAATATTTAGAGCATAAAAGAAATTGCTTTAAAAAAAAATGTCAGTGCAACCTTTTGCGCTTTGCCGCTCTTCGATGCATAAATATCTCTTCGTATATCAACGGTCTCTTCTTTCAACGAGCATTCCATTTGTGTACCATCAATGCTAATATTCGACGCGGATACCACTGTTAAATGCACATCTTGATTACAAGAACGCTTATTTGCTAATGCGATCTCTTGGCTAATATTTTCCTCTATTGTTTGTTCGTTTATCTGAAACAAATAATCTTTTTATATTTATGGCCTATGCAAGTTAGCTAATTAACTTAAACAATTACAGTATTTTGAATATTACATACAAATGCAAAATAACTTCAAGATTCTTTCGAAGAGTTTCCTCGATGCTCGAAAAAATTGAAACCTCGAAACCTCGAATATTTATATAACGATAGAAAGCAACAGAGAGGAAGTAAATGTATTCACTTTTCGTTTATAATTTTCCCTCCTCCCCAGAGGGAAAGTCTAAAACAACATGCAAAGAAGTTAGCAAAAAAACTATTATAACTGGTAAACATTCACCAGTTATTGCCACTATGTGTGATTTTAAATCCAATTCATCAGTTCAAACAAGGCAAAATCAAACAGAAAACCAAACACACTTAACAATACAACATCGAATTTTTCTGTAAACTTCATATTCTTGCAGAAACGCATTCAACAGAGCGCAGCAAACCAGTGAAGTGTTTTTCGCTGTCATTATATAAAAGGAACCCTGACGAACCGCAACCAAAACTCAAGGATATTGTAAAGCGAGGCTATAGATCAGTCAACTGCATAGTTCTACCACCAACGAACTATCTCGCATCTCACATTAGCCAACATTATGAGGTTACTGCTAAACGCTCTCAATCAACAGCTAGCTGTCAATTAGATCGATGAATCCAATAACAACTCAACAGCAGATATAAAGATTCATTCTATTACCTCTTTCGTAAACTTGCGGTCACAACAGTTAATGATACGACGTGCATCTACAGTTAACTAGGCAAAAATTCCATACAGCTTGAATAAATCTTTACCTGTTTTATTCATGCAAAAATTAAAACACATTCATTCACAAACAAGCTGAACTTAAATGTAAACGACACTATGTCGAGTGTCCACATTAACGCATATCACTAGGCAACTTTGTTGTAAAAAAACTATTAAAATGACTCCTATCGGCTGGTAAAACGACGTCGACTCTCGGCCAACTGTGCAGAGTCCCACAATTCGAACGCTGCTGCCTTACACATACACATTGCAACAAAATGACAGACGTCGTCACCGCTTCATCAATATCTCCTCATCTGATCTGCTCTAAGCACCGAATAAGAGGATTACTAAACATATACCTACATCACTCGCTATTTTCTATTAAGCGTATTTCTTTTATCTCTTTATTGTACACGTTTTCGGATATTTCACTCGTTAAAATTTGCAAAAACCTTAACGGGGAGAAAGAGGATGAAAAAGAGAAATTACAAGAAACAAATAAGTCGAATACAAGTTTAAAAACGCCAATATTTTTATATTTATGTAGTCTGAATAAACGCATCACCGTAAGAAATATAAATCGCGAAAATATTTTTACTCATTAGCCGAACCTCATGTTCTCCGACATTCTGAAGCACCTCTACACAGCCGTCGCTTGGTACATTCACGCTCTCGGACAAGCAGCTCGATGCAACCTCCCGAGTGGACAGGACGGTGGCAATTTCTGCATATGGAGACGACGCTCTCAAAGACAGATCTGATAGTGTCGACTCAGCCTCAACGATATGAGTCGGCAATTGCGAAGAATCCACATCCGCTAAAAAATCATCATCACAGCTATAAAACTGTGAGCAAATATAGGATGAGGATATGAGCCATAACAAAAATGAATGGATGCAATTTATCCTTCAATCGCGTGGTCCCTCAGAAACCAGATGTCGCTCATTTAAGATACTCAGTTCATTTAAGCAACACTGCACCCATTCGACGAGCAAACAAAAAGCACCGGCTTCACTAATAAAGCATTAAAAAAGAGCAGTGCTGGATTCCCAATGTTGCTTTTTGATTTATCGTTCTTACAGAAGCTGATTCATTAAAGCACTATTTTCTGGAAATGTTGCGCAGACTACACCTATCAAAGCTCGTCACAACATTTCTTTGAATAATAACCGATTCTTGATGGAAAGCCAGAAGTACACCCTGAGAAACATTTAAAATAGGTATGTCCATTCAAAAAATCGACCGCACAATTATAATAGATGAACTTAGAAAGCTGTAAATTAAAGGGAAATGCTTTTTTGAAGATTATGGATCATTTCTAAAAAATTCACCTCTTTTCAAATCTAAGAGAATATTAAATCTGTGCAATCAAATGTTGGTGGTAAAAAACGTCAGCAAAAAAATTGAAATATAATTCCACAGATATATCACATATTGACAGGAAATATTGCTAAAAAGTTCGATCGTTAATCCAATTCTAAGCATATAGAACCTAACAATAATAATTACCTCTATGTTCGGTTTCCAATTCTATTTGCTCACCAAGCGTTATAGAAGTGTTTAGTTGGGTATCGTTGAGCTGTGAATCATCATTCGTACTTATCATATATTCGTCGTTCATACTAACTGTCTTTTGAATTCGAGCAGCACGCCATTTCATCGTTTTTGCTTCGCTGAACGTCTTCTCCGTCAACGATCCTTTTCGATTCGCTTTAGTATCCTAAACTCGTGCGATATTAAAATATCTTTAGTTATAAGGAAGTGATAAATCATGTCTACACTCAACCTCATCATCGCATGGCCATGACTTTCGATTCATAACAAGATACCCTATGTCATGGAGAGCACAACATGAACGCTAGAGACATCCACTGTGCATTTCTTTCGAGAGTGCCAAACGTAACTGGTATTTACGTACTGCAACAGGTTTTATAAATCGTTTATAATCTTCCATCTCATCGACAAAGCAAATAACGATCGATAAAAAATAAAGCCATTTGTCACTTGAGATACCAAAACGCGAACAGTTGAGAAGACACCAAAAAACGACAAGATCCACTGAAGCATGTTTCGATTCATTGCCTGAGGCGAGAGCAATTTCGCAAAAATATGTCGATGAGTTCGATTCGTTCAAGTGCAACCGCTGCGTCGGAGGTGCACCTGTGCTACTCGAATCCATCTCATGTTCGGTAGTGACCAATGCTCGATGACTTGAAATAAGGCCACCTATGAGTTTCCGAGTGTTGTTGTTGACACGTACGATATGACGAGTAACCACTGCACCGCACCGCCGAACCATGTCATAGATGGATAGACAGACGCGCGCTGTCCAACACTGCAAGCTTGACGCCTGCTACCCGCCTGATGACGTCACCTTGCACTTGCCCGCTGCAGCCCCAACTGCCGTCTAAAGCATCCGTTGTACGGCATCTGTTCTAGCAAATCGGGGAAGGCATATAAGACGAGAACAGAAAATATGAAACAATCGCGAATCTTCACATAAGATAACTCCCAAGAATACATTCGACCCGTAGGACGGAAGGTATTTTTGTGGACACTGAAACGTATATTTCGTGGAGCACTTCAGAATGCATCTCGTGCATTAGACTACCCCGACGATGGACAATGAATGCTCTTCGATGAGGCTATCAGATCGCTATCAAAGCTCTGAAAGGCTATAGATTCGAGACTTGCCTACTAAAGAATGTCATCAACGGAAACGCAACGATTTTGACCATGAGTTTTCTCAAGTTTTTTCCCAAGTTCATAGGTCATAAAAGAACTGCAATAAAGTTGGCATAAATATGAAATTAAGTGAAAGGTGGAGATGGCAGCGGCGACGCAATCAGAATCGAAAACTTAATTTTTAAAAAAATCACACTTTTGATGTTAACGACACATGATTCCCAGCGGTCTGGGAATGTAATCGACAAATCTGACGAATGAACACTCACTCAGATAGCAGCAAGCTGCTTTCGTTGCCCGTATGGTGGTTAATCTGATCTATTCCCGCTGAGCATTCAATATCAGAACCGGATGAAATACACTTCACCGTTGGTGCATTTAGTTACAACACAAAGAAACACAAATGCAGGCAGGCATAGAGGCATATCATTGTGTCTTCACAACGTCGATCACCTTGCAGCTTGCGGATCCCAACCTGATCAGCACTCTTATTGGAATTTGGTTTGGCACTCTGCAAATGCTCTTTCAGCGAACTCTGCTCTAACGTAATGCAATAGGCGAGCATTTGACTTGCAGTAGCGTCCGTGCCTGTTGCCAAACATCAAATGCATTGTGCACATTTCACAGACAAGCTTATGAAAGGGATTTCATGACTTGTTAAAATATACTGCCTTTTCCGACTTTCATAGAATTAAGTAGAGAGTGACGAGTTACTAAAATATTCTCATAGTTGAAGTTCAAAAATAAGTAAAACATTCATCGAAAAATATAATTACAATTCATAGCAAAGTGTTCGATATTGATGAGAGGTACAATGACTGAATTAAATGAAGAGGTTTAAAAAACATTGCGGGAAAATAATGGGAATATTTTTTAAGCACCCATTCCTTCATTCCGAACAATCCAAGAGTAACTAACTGGGACTACGCATAACGTTCAAACTGTCTGTTTTAGGCATAAACGACATAAACGTTGCTGCATACAACTCTCCTATAAAGTAGAGATATTATTAATGAGAAGGAATTACGAACACTTCACCTGTCAGGTAGGAACAATCTAAAATCAAACCTTAGATTATCTAACCACCGAACTACGAAGGGAACATGGATCACTAAATGGAGAGGATTCTGGTACAGGAAAAAACAAGATGAGTTGAATCCTTCAGATGGTGGAACTATTCCCTTTGTTATCCTCGTATTCAATTAGCCAATAGGTAGATCGTGGAACTACTCTCAAATCCTATTTCGCAATAGCAACGACAAAACAACTACCTTTCAAAAATTCATTGTAATAGAAACGTATACATGCCTTTACATCATCGTTCGGTTCGAAAACCACTTCCACTTTCTGGCAGTCGGCCAAATCACGAATCTGCTCTTGTGTTTCTATGGGAATATGATCCGGGAGCAAGATCACCTGCGCGACTTTACCCATTTTCATTGAACGCTCCACCGTTAATTTTAGATGCTCTACAGTTCCTCCACCTGGTAGCGTGATCCTTCTGAACGCTTCCTTGCCATCCGCAAAGCTGAAAATATTGCAAAAGATCATCGAAAAATGAAACATCAAGTCGACAAAACCTAACTGATTGCCATATATTCGAGCAATTCAACATATTTAAACCTGGGTTGTCAACGTTTCTGAAATCTCCGAGCACGGATATCACGAAATGGTCAACAAAACAGTTAACGGCCTTTTGAAATAACCGCTGTGAAATTAGGATGCACCATATTGCATATGAGAATGACCGTAAAATATGAACAGATGCAGACAAGTGTCGGAGAATGGCAACCAATCCGCAAATGCCATTAACGTCGTACTTAGAATCGGCATGAATGGCACGTGCCCTGACCTCATTTGGAAGAGTGGAGTCGCTGTGAACTCTGTTAGAGTAAATTCTAAACGACAGCAAAGAATAGGTAACGGAAGGCTAACAATCAAAAAGTGGTCAATCTGAAATGACAGAATGGAAGGAGCCAGCATGGAAGGTTGGAAAGAGAGACGCCGAGGAGAAAAAGGGAAATGAAACAAAGAAAATCAACGGTATAGTAAATCAGCATGGTCCCACACTGAGCCAATTACTTTGAAAGAATGAAACACAAGTATGAGGGAATTCATTAGGAATTGATGAAGGTCAACGAGTGCTTGCTCAAAGCTTATGGATAAAAGCATTCCGGAAGAAGTGCTTTCTATCATCCCTCAAAAAGTGCTAAAATCAATTACAACGAAATATAAAAACCTTCATACTTAGTGATAACAAACAAACTTTCATTTTATAAAATAGCATAAATCATGTGTTTCTCCAAGAAAATTAGTTCAAATTCTGCATTAATTGGCTATTTATACACATTTCGCCAAACAACACTTAATTATTTAACATACGAGCACAATTCCCGTAAGTAGTCATCTTTACCAGAAATTATATAAGCAAAATCTATGCACGGATTTTGGGATATGCAGATTCTTGCTATTATTCGCACTTCATCGAATACGCAAAATCTACGCAAGGTACTTAATTATTATTACTTTTAATAGTTAGATAAGTAACGAAAGCGGTGAGTTTCTTGGCGGTAACTCTCAGTAATGATCACATTTATGAAGCCATAAAGCACCAACCTCGTGCGCACGAGAAGAAATCGAGTTCTATCGAGTGAGTCACGTCTGCCGTAGGAATACAACTCTTGCTTTCGAGTTGGAGTTATCGGCGACCCTAAAATGTTATCACCTATATGAATCAATGTTCGGCATAAAACCTCGGTTCGCTTGATGGAAGACAACTTTCTATATTTACTGAATAGCTTTTTGCAGCGAAACCACCCTCAAATTCATGAGGGAGAGTGAAGGCAAGGAAATGGAAAATGGAACAATGATGGTGGCAATCATTTCCTCCCTTCCTATTCTAGCTTCCCCTCTGAAATTCTAGAATACAATTTTTTAGCCCCGTAGGTCCAACGGATACTCACGTCGGATGCTAAGGAAAACTGTCAATTGCTCATTGAGTTAGCCTTAAGTTCCAACAAAATCTTCAGCCTTGAAACTTGCTGTCTCTAAGGACTCAACCATTTCCTCTTTATTAGTTTATTTTCTGAAAATACCCTTCACTGAGTTACTAATCGCCCACTCTTTGAATCTTCTTCTCAAATGCCATCGTCAATGCATAACCCAGAACCCTCACTTCCCCTTCCCCTCCATATTCATTCTCGCCTTTAATAATTTCTCGTACATAATATTACTTCATTCGTAGATGATCAACATGACACATCGTGAAAAACACATATTTACATTTAACTTTGCTTTCAGTAGTTCAATGGTTCGAAGCAATATTAACGAATTAAGTGGAAAGTCAAATGACAGCAATGGGAGTAAAAAGCCTTGGGACTGTTTTCATGTGTTCTAGACGTTGTCCTAAAACTGCCTTCGTATACTCCTTCAAAAAATTTCCCCAAAATTCGGCTTTCAAAAATATGCAACTCGTATAACTCTTCCGATACACCACTGCAGTGACGATACCTGTACTAAGTTTACCTATCTCAAATACGACCCGAACAATTTACACGAATGCCGCAACCGATCTTACCTGGAGAATAAGAGGCCGTAAAATCGAGAGAATTCGTTCGCGCTTCTTTATTTGAAAACATTTCCTTTGCGTCCGTCCGATCCGATGACGATCGCATATCACCATGTTCCATGTCGTTATTATTTTTTTCCTCACCGGTGAGCCTGTAGCAATTCTCTTAGAACTATCGCAAAGAAGCCCTCTATAATTCCGTTAAAAATATTTTCATCTCAATAACGATCCGAATAAAGTGTGTCATCTCAAAACAACACTTTTACTCAAAGAAATATAATGGGAAATTCAACAAAAAAGAGCTTCCCGAAATGTTATCGTTGAAATGTTTTGCATTAAACCATTCTGGTTTTTTATTTTACGAATATTTTTACTCCGATGTAAAGATAATCCACTCCGTATATAAGAGCACTTGAAAGTGAGTAAAATAATTATCCGCCAATTTTTTCGTCAGTATATCCGATGCAACACGTTGATATTCTTCGAGCACGTCAAGCCTCAGCTCAACTACAAATGAGCTTATAACCCCACTCTTTCAGAATTTTAATAGCAACACGCAGGTCCATGAAATATCAGAGAGAGAGAAAGGGAGGGAGGGAAAAAGAACAGCCCTTTTGGAGAGAAGTCCCTTACATGCGGAATACCAAAATAGAAAGCCTGCTCTTTCATGGACAAATGAAAGGGTGAAACTCTTATCCTCCTAAGGCAAAAATGAGAACGGATCAGTTTTTTTAATGCCACGACCTGATGAGAAAAAAATTTTCCGGAATTCCGGAATATCAGGACTTTGAGTCAAGAAGCTCGAAAACGAATTAGTTCTATTTTTCTCGAAAGAAATAACCTCAGACTTCCAGAAACCAACGCACAAGTGATCCGACAATTTGAATAAGGGTAGGGAGTCGAGCTTGTATAAGAACTCAACAATTACCCCGCCTCTCAATTTTTCTTCCCCCACCTATTTCCAATCCGTTCCATTAAAATGTCCACAAAACAAGTCTCAACAACAACAGAGGTAAGCAGTAAATAACCAAGATAAGTAAGCAATATTAAAGAGCTGACCACTACTCGCGCTGTTCATCTCCATCGACGCGTCGCTCGGTGACTGCGAGTACTCCTCAAGGATGGCTTTTACCGATGGTTCAATGGCAACATCGATTGGAGTCTTACCTTGTTTCGACTTTGCCTTCGGATCGAATCCAGCTCGTAATAAGAGATCAACGATATCTGTGTGACCTCTACGAGCGGCCCAATGTAAGCCTGTCCTTAAAGACTGCTATTACTAAACGCACCATTATATTCCTTGACAAAGTGGAACTCTCTACTAGCACAATCATTATCGTTCGTGTATATTCCAAGAAGCACTGCCAATCCATTTGCATGAAAAGAACGAGCAAAAACTGATGGACATCACAAGTGATGAAAATAATTTAGAAATTCGACGATAAGAGTCCCATAAAATTTGCTTATTCAACTCCGGTTGTTGCAAAATAATTTCAATGTGCAATCTTTCACTTTCATAGAATCCGATGAAAGCTCTTAAATGAATTCTCAAAAATAAAATACCTGCAGTAGAAAATTTATGAAGAAAGTAAAAAATCTACAAGAACTGTCTTATATGTCTTATAAGCTTTAGAGGATCAAAGCAAACCAGCAGTACTAGTACCATAATCGAATGCAGAGAATGAAGGGCGTATGGTTGCATTTGCAACTGCGGAAGCTTATACTTGCATCTATAACCGAATGGGAAGGCGGGGGGGGGAGGAGATAGTGTTTTTATGCGCAAATGAGAAAGGACTGCTCACTTTCGACGGAGGTGCATCTACCTTATATCCGCATCGTAAGTTACCTATAAAAACATTTTACCTTTAGAATAAAATATATTACCTTCTATACGTGGTTATTTATCAGAAGAAATAAGTTGGCTACAAAAAAAATCCCCTTTTAGAAGAAGAAAATGACCGCTCAACTGGGTTGACGCTTCTGCACTGAGATACGGAAATTGTGATTATCTATGAAATGAACAGGAAATAGATCAAAGAAAGGAGTTAAGACTAGGAAGAGAGAGAAAATGTGGGGTGATTAAGACAAAGTCTGCAGAAAAAACATGACACGAAGCAAACATAGCACCGAAAACACCCGGAAAAGGACAAATAAACGATGAGAATGAATACTGTTAAGTATAGTAATAAAAGAAGGAAACGAGGCACGGATAGTAGGCAGAAGGGTCGGAGGAAGAAGGATATGCTGTCTGCAATCTAGAGTGCAACAGCGACCGGCACTCAGCGCATTACAAAAACCTTCACTTTCAACCATCGAATGAGATAACTATATGAAGGGGAAGAAAAGTTGGAACGAACCATCAAAATAAAGCAACGTGACGACAGTGCAACGAATGTGGTATGAAAGCGAAAATGTCTATATAATCATTCAACAAGCAGCAACGCTAACTTTAATGAAAAAAAAAACACCAAAATGCAGGCAAACGGTAAACAAAGAGCACAAAATCATACACACAATAATGTTACAAAGAGAACTACTTCCTTTCGAAGTCGATTGACTGGGAAACTGCGAAATGAAGGAATCGAGAAAAGTGGACAGGGGAGAGGGAAGAGGGGGGTGAAGAGAATGGGTGGAATAGAAGGGTGCAGCAAATGAGAAGAGTTCTATAATGTGATGATTCCACATATAATGTGAAGTCTCTAATATTTCCGACAATAATCTGCAATACTTTTTCAAACTTCTCAAAAAAACTGAAAGTCGAATCGACACAGAAGACCGAAGAAAAACAGTTTCCAAACGTGGAAGCTGGGGCAATCGCATCAAGAATCGTTGCCTCATGCCAGCTGCACAAATCATTCCTGCCAGCCGACTTCGCATTCAGTTAGAACTAAAGAAGCAGCGTTGTGTGCATAATGTAGGGATGAAGGATAAGAAGGGAATGTCAAGAGAAGAGAGCAAATCATTCGCAAAAATGGGAGAGCAACATCACCCACCGAGAGCCGACTGACTAACCGACCAGTGCGGTGAGGGCAACACGAATAGCAGGTGACGCCAATAACATCCCTCTAGCCATCAACCGAAAATACAGCATATCCAACCTAAGCACCACCAACATTTCCCTCGAGCAACAAAAGGTCATTGAGCCATCCGAAATCGGCCGTTGTTGCATTGCACAAATGCAATGTGCTCTCTATTCCTTAACTAACAATAACATGAAGTATAACTATGACGGTATATAGCAAATAACTCCATTTACAAACGGAACTGTAGAAATACCACTTCGCTACTGACTATGCTAAAGCAGCATTTCAAAAAAAAGCAAAATTTGTAGCAATTTCTTCAATCCGGATGGAATGCTGTTTAATTTCAGGTGAAACCCTCCTCACCACATTAACTCCCCCTCTCAATCAGAATTGAGTGCACATCAAACTGCGAACATGCCCAACACGATGAGGCTCAAGAGAAAGGCGGTGGAAAATAATTACAGGCTAGCTAGCATACAAAATGACCCAAATGGATCTAGAGTTCAAATATGGCGATCTGCGAGAGTTCATAGCACTGATCGCTCCGGTCTCACTATCGCTCAGTTATTCCACAACTGCTCCGGCTTTCACTTTCAATCCCAATGTTTCCACTAACGGTTCGGGTTTCAGTCTCATGCCTCCGCCCCAGCACCTTACCCCAAATGTAATTCAGTTCGCAGCCCAAATCCAGAACAGATGCTCCGGCACCATTGCATAGCCGATCTGGACGTCGATGGATGGAGATTAAATCTAGTTCACTGCCTGGGTGCGACCGGATTACCTACGTCATTGTTTATTAATATGCCTTAAGTCATCTAAGACATATATTAAACCTCTCAAGCCCACCACGCATAGGACGAGCTCGACCTCTTCCCCCCTTCCATCTCCCCTCCCCCTTAGATTCGAGAAAGGAGACCACCATTATAAGTTTTATATCCCATAACAGAAGATGTAAAAAGGAACAACAAAGCCTAAAGTCAATCAAGGGAAGAGGCGTAGTGTAGCCTATTCGGATATGCATAAACCAATGACACAAAGAGCACGTTTTGCAAAGCAGACTGGAAAAATGGGAAGGCCAATCCCGCATCATTTAAATGCGACATTTTGAACGTTTAACTGAAAGATGTTTGCAGGACAGACATATGGGCCGTTTTTTGATTCGTAACTATTTGAATGAACGGAAACGGTACATCGTATGTATTCCATGCATCATTTTGCAGACGTGAAACTTCCGATTTCCTAACTGAGCTGTCTTTTCAGGTAATAGTCATATTAAACTCTTGACATACGCTTCTGCAAAGAAATCACCATACGACCTCAAATAAAACCCCTTAGGCCTTGCCTTTCCTTAAATGAACAGCTCCTCTTCCTTTCGCATTGAAAACGGTTGCCACTCGCAGTTTGAACCGAAGCCCTTTCACTCAAGGACTTTTAAGAACAAATGAAGCCTTTAATTCTGCCAATAAGAAAACTGCCTTCATTTCTATTCCGCTAATAAATCCTGAAGCGTCTCCCAGTTTCGAATTCAACTTCTTTTGCGTTGTATGCTTTTCCCAACCTCTCAGCACAGCATCTTCCCTCTCAATGAGTCTCACTGCCACAGTGCCTCTATTAAAGATCCTACTGTATTCGGTCCCGATTTCCTCTAGAATAGAACAATGGCCATAAAAAAAACTACCGGTAAACAATGTCCCTCTAATTACTTCATATAAAAGTTGCAGTAATACACAAATATTTTATAGTGTTACATCTGTTTCACTCAATATCGTTCGAGAAAATAAAGAAGTGCACCCAGAATAAACAAAACGCAACAACGACTATGAGAATCACATGGCAGCGCTTTGCTCACCTTAAATATTGGTCGGTGAGTTAACTAATACTCACTTCATTAACTGTACAGGAATATAAAATAATTATAGAGGGCATAAACAAATAAAGGAAACATGATTTTTCAAGGTGTGATAAGGAGAAGATGGCGGTACGTGATAATTAATAAGCAGGCGTCAAAGGTATTTATTAACACGGAGGTGCCAAGTTGCCTCAGCGCGCCAATGCCAAGGACATTATGCATTCGCCAACCCTTCCTTTCTTTTCATTCGACCTCGATAAAATATAATTACTATAAAACCTGATTATTTGACCCACAACAGCGGGGATTTTTGCAGTTTCTGAAAGACCTTTTAATTGAAGATGAATTTGCTTTTGGCTGGCTTTTCAAAAAGTATAATACCGATACTTGTACTTAGGGAGCGCACCGGACTTCGAATTCCGGATGGAACGCACGACTGAAGAGAGCACTTGAGCCTTTCCATAAACTCATTCCCTTATTTTTGCTTTTTTTAGAGTCTGCCAAAGAGCCCCCTCCCCTCCATCCCTTAAACTCCTAAAATATCACCTTGCCGCATAAAAAAGAACAAATTGAAATGACCGGTTTTGATTGGAGTCTTAGAAGGAAGTTTGAATTGAAGACAGACTTATTCAGCTTTTGCTGGAGAAGCAAAATCCAAAGGGATGAATGAAAAGAATCTAAAGTAACTCCAAATTTATGGTTTATTCTACGATTTACAACAAAATGAGACCGAGGTTTAATATGAAGTCTCTGTTGAGAGCAAGAACGATTATTTAAGTATGGGCTATTTGTGCTCTCAAAACTTCGGCAAGACAACAACAGCATACAACACTACACATTTACGAACTTCGAGGCGTTACAATGGTAGCACATTGGACAATGCATTGAAGTTTTATCGCACTGACTGGGAGAGGATTATTTTCTTTCGAAAGACCTTACAGATGTTGTTCGAAAGGATCGCAGTGAGGCTTTATTTGAAGTCCTAACATAAGCTATTCGAAGGTGCACTGAATGAAACCAACCATCCGTTAACGCGGTGACGAAATTCGATATCGACCAGCCCGCTGTCCAGCAGCGATGTAGTCCTTTCCATGTTACCTGCACTACATGCCTCAAGGAAATCCATCTGGTGTTGTAAATAGCTGTCCATCGTGCCGATATCTGATCGCCCAGTAAGAGCGCAAAAGCTGCAAACGGCAAACATATCAGCGAATCATCACACACTCATTTCCATTAAATGATGCAAGTAATAGGACCGAAAGTTTGTAAAGGACAAACCAAGGCAAACACCTTACGTGGCCTCCTCTCTAGTTCCATCATGCTTTGGTAAACATGGAGAAGGCAGGTTCCATGGGGAAGTGTGGCCTTGGTAAGCACATGGCTTAGAAACGAGGTCTCGGGAAAATGTGCCTACGCTAGTGCCTTCATTTTTCCTAGTCCCGGGAACCTTTCAGGCGTGACCGAGAAAAGATCGTACCTACCTAGTGCTAGCAGTGCTACCACAGTTTCGGTAGCGCCAGCTATGCCTTCAAGGCAGATTACGAGCATGTTCATTACTAGATAGGACAGTCAGTCATGTGATCCTTTCTTGAAATGAACAAGATCAGGTGACTACTATCGCAACGTCCGAATAACAACAATACCTCGAAGACTCACTATCACATTAATTGCAAATCAAAAATCTTTTACGACAAAGCAGTAGCCGTAAACAAAGTCCATCACTTCAAGTAAAAGTTCCACTAGTAAAATATCCTCTAATAAAAGTTGCACAAAAGAGAAAACATCAAATATTTGACATCCAATGAAATATCTCTTTCCGTGCCGGGTACAGCAACTTACGCTCGCGCATATTTGCATTGCTTGAAAAAACTTAAAAACTCAAAAGAAATGAACCATGGCCATGAGAATTTGCAAAATTTTTTAATGTTCATATTCGATCCAATCGCTTATATCACTTTTCAATCTACTTGGCTGTGAATGCAACGGCGGGGCAACCCAGGAATAGCATTAATGGACGGGTTCTGAGCGGATTCCATCGCAATCACAACAAACTCAGTCCGGTGATGAGACGAACGGAAGAGTTAAGGGCTCGTAGTATTTAGGAAGAGATGGAAGAACGCCTAGTAGGAGCTGGTATCAAGGTGGAATGTGATTTCTCGCGGATCTAGCTCGTACGACAAATGAGGATTGTTCACTCAATAATGCTTTCGTTAGAGTAAATTCGAATTGCATAGTGCGTCATCGTCATGTTGTTTGTTCGATGATATTAAATTAGTTCCCATGTCGACAGTGCAAGACAGGCGGACGCATACAGACACAGACATATACACATATGCACTATGACGTCATCGTAACGCACGGAAGGATATAAGCTTGTAAGAAAGCGAGAGAAAAAGACACGAATGTTATGACTATAAAACGGCGTGTTTATATGGTAGGTAGGCCGGTCATCTACAGATCAAGCGGAAATAGTGCGCCTAAGAAGGTAAGACAAAGAAGGTCAACAGCATCAAACAACTACCCAGCACGTATCTTGAGGCTAGCGTGAGACATAATCGGGGGGATATAAAAACGGTTGACGTGCTCATGTATTCATTCCAGCTTCTAAACTATTCTTAAGGCCGAGTGGGCCTACTTGTGCCCTTGGAAGCGCGTGAGGAGATCGGCGGCAAGTGGAGTTCGCCGGGTACGACTACGGGATTGTGCAGACGATCGAAGCCAACTTTGTGAACGAATCCCTTATTGTTTGTCACTTTATTTTATAAGTATGATAAACTATTCGCCCTTAAACCTGTATCATCTTGCAGTTTACCCGACCGCATCTCGACAGAGGGTGCATATCCTCAAGGAGATCTGGAAGAGTAGACGAGCCAAGGGACCTGAATCTTACATATGCTTCCTGCAAATTTCCGCAAACGTGCACTACGGACGGCACTATTGTATTTCTTATCACAACAACATGACAACGAGGTCCAGGGGGAACAGGAAAGGAACGAAGGGGAAGGAAGGTGGGGAGACTATGTAAGCGGTCAGATGGATTCTCCACGATCAATTGGATAATTACTCAATGGCAATGAACTGTGAGAGTTGATTCGAAAAAACGTGTTATAAAAAGAGCTGAGTAAAACAATCTCCATCTTGGCGAATCCTGGATGTTCAGATAGTTTTTCTATAATTTATAGACGTTTCCTTAATCGTGTTGTCGTTATTAGATAGTATTTAAAAATTACTTCAGTAGCAAAAAATTCGAAAAAATAATTGCTTGGCCAATATATGGAAGTTTTTGCCTATAATTTATAGACCTCCTTATCATAGAGTTTGCATTACTTCAGTAAATTCAAATAATTCAATATATGGAAGTGGGGCGGACATTAGAATTCAAACACTTCAATACCTTGCGGAATGAATTGACACCTTCGCAAACACATGCAGGAGGCCTTTTATTATCCTCACCCCTCTCCCTTACATGGATAGCCATTCAGGTGAAAGGGGAAGGCGGTTAACTGAAACATCTACTGCACTCCATGTCAGATACTAGTTTCCATAAAACAAAAGGAATACCTTACGCCTCGTTCTTTTGATTTTGCACACAATGTCACTAACAATTAACTCCAACAACGGAGAAGATTGCGCTAAAAACCAGTTGTCATGTCAACCACCTGCGCAATATTACAGCAATACAGATGGTGACACATAAAATATTTCACTCTTGGCAAATGTCCAAGAGACATAAAAATCACTGTGAGACGCAATGAGAGATTTTAGAAGCGCTCTTGCCGACGAAAAGATTCGAATTTAAATATGCGCTGCTTCGGCATATTGCAGTACAAATGATAGGTAACGGTGCACAATGCTTGCCTTTTTTTGAATGGTTTTGTTTTCATGGAACGAGGAAATGGGCACTTCCTTCATCTTGATCCCATGAAATACAGGAGATTAATACAGGAGATTTTGAGGGCACTGCAGGGTATTTACGGAACTAGCAGGCGACGTCTAAGTAACTCATAATCTTGAGTGTAATGAAGGGAATTTCGTCCTTCGCCGAGGAGAAAATCATGACTAACACGTTATTACTCAAGTATCCTCGGTCAAAAACCGATTAATTTTTCAGTGACATGAAATAAGAACTTCATTCTCAAGTCAGGAGAGGGCATGAAGGCGATGAAGTGTCGAGGAGGAGAGAAGTGGGGATATTGTCAGCTGGCATTTGAAAAACGTTCATGCGCCATGCTGCTTTATTTTGACAGAAATTCATGACAGAGTTAACAAAAGTAAGGTGCACCCGAGTATGTGACGTATTAATTTCTTTTCAGCTCCTTCGTTAGCTCTCACTTGCTCCGATGTCGTTCATCATTAGTAACCAAACAGAGCACCTAATAAAAAACACCTATGTGAAGTTTATGCTTTCATCCGCATCGTTTCCTTCACGAGGTGTTGTTCCGTAAGTCTTCCTGGATTGGATTCTATGAAAATTTCCGGTCTTTCCGTAATCCTTGCAAAATTCTATACCTTTAAATTTTCTTCATCTTTTTCTGAGGTATACCCTCAGACATGGCGCCAAGTCTATTCCTTTTTCAGCCCCTCTCCTAACAGGAGAGAACATTCCCATCATATCACATCATTCATCACTTACCATTTCCCATTTAAACGACATCCTTCTCATTCTTTGCATCATCCACTTGTCATTATCCCATTTCTCCTATTATATTGGGAACGAATGAAAATATGGGCAAGAAAAACATTGCCCCACACAGGTGACAAAGGACAAGTGAAAATATGGGCAAATATGGACAAGAAAATATGCCCATAAATTAATGAAAAATCCTTCAATCTTTTCACAAGCTTAAAGCCTATCTCCTTCAAAACACTTTTTTGCACATGAAAAGGAGTCTACGCAAAACTCCGCGATGTGCTGCGCAAAACTGCACTTCTCGATTCCTCTACAGGATGAGGAGAGAAAATTTTTGGGAAGGGACGGGAAGGACTATCATTCTTCTTAGGCCAAGGGATGGTTCTTATCATTTTATTCATTTCCTTCCCATTGCCCACCTCATAACACCGCTCGCCGTCCCAAGCCTTAATTATATCAGCGTCATACAAAACCGTTGCAAAATTTTTGCACCACAATCCGCTTGTTTAGTTTATATTTAGTGCAATATAAAGAGAGATGAAAATTATTTTTAATTATGCGAATATTTTATTTTATTCCAGAGACCCTTTCAGAGCTGAGAAGATTCGAATATAACTATCATCGTTTTATTTCGATGTCCTCTGCTCCGACATTCATACTCACTGTGCTGATGCATAAATGACACCTCTAGAATGCCATAAAATGCTCACGATATTCGGCCTTAATTCATTCATAATTGCTGTGAATTCACACTCCCCTTCCGAGTTCCTCTCACTTGCTATCTGTAACAATAGTGTTTCGACAATGATGTCCCATATAAAGTTGATCGATGTTGGCGGAGCAAATTATGTCTGAAATAGGAAAACACATCGTTTCTGCTCAAAACAATGGAAAATCTTCAATGATCCGGAATTAATCTCACTCTCATGATATCTTTATTTTCGATTATCCTGTGATAAGCAACACGAGTTTCCAATGCGTACTTTATGGATGGCATATAACTTATTATATGCAAATTGATCTACTATTATAATTTTATTATGGATGTATATTTGCATTGCTTTATTAATTAGTTTGCATTCGAAACACCAAAATGTGGAGGCTGTCTCAGTTAAATATGCGAGTTCTGAAATTTAAAGAATCGATATTGAAGCGCACTTTAGATCTACTTCATGGTGCTAACAAAAACCATTTATTTTTTCTATTCGATGCGCTATTCTAAGAGTACAAATATTCAAAGAATCAAGCACAAGGGTAACAGTGAATCCGGAACTCACAAAGGGAGAATTCAGCGTTCTTTTTTCAGTTTCACGCACCCCGCCCCTCCCTCCAACTTCCGCATACAAAGATCATTCCTGCGTTGCGACCCTGTCAACATGTAAGCATCTCTCTTCTAGACTCTTGCACAGGATTCACAGAGGGAAGATTGTTCTATCGAATCGACTGCAACTGGGAATTCACTGTCATACGGAGAGCTATTTTGAGGATTTCAGGATAAACCCCATCAAATGAGCTCACTTGTGCTGCAATATTTGAGGATATCTTGGAGATTTATTCTTCTCACGGCGTACACGGATGCTCTTAAGCTATGAATCCTTAGCCCGTTAATTTTTCAAAAATCACTTTGAGCTTCTCACTAACTAAAGGCTTATATTGTCGCAGATTTCGATCTTGCTCTTTCAGTTTCCGCACATTATATATATATATATATATATATATATATATATATATATATTATATATATATATAATATATATTATATATATATATATATAATATTATATAATATATATATATATATATATATATTGCGATAATTGTATATATCGATATATATTATATATATTCAATCACCATATATTATTTCAGGTATTATATATATATCTATTCATATCATATATCATTATATTATATAATTGGGCATATAACTTGATATCCGTCAAATTCGAATTCAATAATTATATATTATATAATATAATTGGTGTCATATATATACAAAAATCACATTCAAAAATCACTTGTAGTTCAATGTATATCAAATCATCCGCCATGCCCATTTCTACATAGGACATTTTGAGATAAGCTTCCGGTCCCATTGCAATCTTTATTATGATGCATTTTCATGAAGTTAATTAATTGGTTTGCTAACACACCTTAATTGTGCTATTAATGAGGTATCATCTTATCGTAACGAATAAGAAAATTACTCAAAGCATACAATAAATGAAAGAAGAAAGGGCGCCACAAGTTAGGCACAATATGTGTCTTTTGCTTTTTCACCAATCGTCATGCAAATTTTCAACAATAATGGCACAACGTCCCGTTAAAACGTTTTCACTCAAAATCGCTCGTTTATGCAAATTTGCAGTCCAAATTTCATTTTTTTAACCGTTATCTGAACGATACTAAATTTGCATATGTTGATTTGACTCTACCTTTAAGATATGAGTTTTCAATTGGTTTTTTGAAAAGCGCAAATAATCTCTTCAAAAATTTATCATCGTTGCTTTTTTATTTCATCAATATGAGACTAGGTGAAATATTGCCGTATTAAATTTAAAAAAAAAATTACCTATCATAAAAAAGAGTATAAGTAAGTAAATTCCATTAACAAATATATATGGAGTAAAATTCTGAAAAGAAAAAAAAAACTCATATCAAATAAAAGAAAGAAATAATATCAATAAATATGCATCTGATACTATAAATACGACTAAATCGTTTTTTAATGTTAGGATCATTTCGCATTATTGAATGATTCGAATTTCATTTACGAACCCTTTATGTTAGGAACAAATAATGCTTTCTCTACGAAGAAGTCGGTGATGATGTTTTATCGAATTCTTATCACGTTTGTAATTTCACTTCAAACGGTGGCAATAAACGATGAGGATTTGATGATATATAATGGTGGCAATAAGCAAATGCAATAAACCAAAAAAAAAAAATTAATGCTGAAATTCATTGAGATGAAAGGAACCCTTCAACTATATTGTTGAATTTTTCTTGAATTTTTTACTCATTTATAATAGTGGACAATTTTTAAGGGATTTGCAATGAAAATGAGTTGAAATTTTCACCGATATCGACAGATATTATTGTGCTCAAAATTTTCAGCAATGGAGAGGGGGAAAAAGCTTTGATTCTCATAATCGCAAGTCTGACTATAATGAGAAAGAAATGATGGAGTCTTAAGCAAACAAACAACAAAAAAATTTCAGTGATAGATATAAAATGATGAGTGAAAAAATTGAAATTTTCCTAGATTTTTTTTTTTGGTTTTTTTGGCAAAAATACTTCCAAAATATATCAGATAAAAATAGAAAATCTTTCGAATTTATAAAATCAAAATTCTATCTTTTTCAATAAAAATATTTTCAATAAATATTTGGCCATATTCCAGATTTATTTATGTTTTGCAAAAAAAAAAAAAAAAAAAACAAAACGATGTATATGTTTGCGATAAAGATATGAGGAAATGCAAATCGAACAGGAAAGAATTGGTAGTTTGCCGATTGATGAGTGGGGTCGCACTTTTTGTTGTTGCAATAATTGGTTGCCATTTCCTGCATTTTTACACTATTCGACAATGCAATGCAGTACATTAGATGCGATGACATTCGTCGACACGATGCATGTAAATACAATGATGCGAACAAATGCGCCATATTGTGATGGAGGCAATGCGGACAAATGCGCCATTTTCTGATAGAGGCAATAAATTTATTCGATTAGGCAATATATTTGCGCTGATGCACTATTGGAATTTTTTGTTTTTGCCATTCGATTAGTGATTATGGGCAATTTGCGCTCACTTTGTCGATGAGTCACCAACAAACAGTTGACTTTAGTTTAATTATCTAACTCCAAAATATTGCATATGATTTAATACCGAAAAATAGATTCAATTCTATTCCGTTCTATTTTTTTTTTTCGTTCCTCTTCAATGTTTTGATGTAAGAAAATTTTCTTCGATATATTATTATTGCTTAGAATTGGAACTTAAATATTACTCCCTATTATTTTTTGATGATATCAATTTTGCATAAAATTGGAATATAAATATTTGAATTTAATTTTCATAAATTTTGTTATTAGAATATTCGATAGGGAAGGTACTCGTTGAACTTGATTAAATTTATAATTTTAGCCGTGATGTTGAAATGATGTAACAACATTTTTTGTGGTTGCGTTTGTGATGCATTTGTACCCGCAATGCCTCTTCTCCTTCAACAATACTCGCGCAATTTGCTTCTTCACGATGCACGTAAATCTTTTTTTTTTTTATTTCGTTCCCTTTCGTTCTTCACTGTTGACCGCTTGCTGCTATCTTTTTCGCGATAGTTGATTATCTATACCGATTGGTATGTTTAATTAGGAATTGTTCTTTGAAATTTAACATTAGCTAGCGATATTCCGCATAATTTCCACAGCACACACTTTCGTGGAAAATGAGAAGAGGGAGGGAGCCATGATTCGCTGTTCCGCCTTCCTATTTCTAGTCTTCCTTCATTCTTACATTTCTTAACTCCCTCATCGGGACAAAAATATCCGTGGTTTGAGTTTCGGGACATATCACATATCTCGAATCGAATTGCCTCACTATGGAACGTTTTACTTCCGATGTAAATTATATTCTTTACCTACGTTAGAAAATGGCGAACATTTTTAAATGTATTTTTCTTTCTCGAGATCGCTCTCGGCATATGTTTCAAATTTATGCTCTAGTCCCACCGTTCCGAACTTAGAGGAAGCATATTCTAGTCGGCAATATCCATCATTGAAGTTGATCTCTCCTATCCTCGTCCCTCAATTATTCTTCAGCGATTATGCCGCAAATCTCATTTTGTCGTTCGTTTAGAAAAGTTGGCCGTATAAAGTCGTAAAATGAGTTTATTTGCGCAATTTTTATTTGAATACTTTTAATTAGTTCGCTGTTAACATCTATTAGACGTTTTTGTACGGATTAATTGAAGCATACAGCCGAAAGTTTAGCGTCAGAAAATGTTAATAAACGATAAAAAGGGCCGCATTCAAGCATTACTTGCTTTATAAGCTTTATTTAGTGTTGAAATAAATTCGATTACTATGCGCTATGCAAATTTCCACCCACAAAGAGAATGACAACAAGGTCCTGTATATGAGTGTTTGTGCATTCATGTGTCTGTCTGTCTGTCTGTCTCTCGGTCTGTCCGGCAGTTTCATGTCAGCAATCGCAGAACTTAATGTCACCAACTTTGACCGATATAATATGCACAAGGTAAACTATATGATGACTTCCTTTAGCGACTTTGATATTGATCGAACAATACCGAAAGGAGTTACAGGCATTCACTAGAAGACTTGTGCAGGTAGTCGGTTTGTTGGAATGAGATGTTGTCTCGCATATTTAAATCCTTGAATATTCTGAGAAGCTGATTGTTCAGGTGAGAGGAATGGAAAAGAGCAAATTGTGCCAGCAGGTGTGACGCATTCATTTCTCTAACTGTTGTTATTGCCGGCGATATTTACTGTCCCAATATATAATATATATATATATAATATATATATATATATATATAATAATATATAATATATATATATATATATATATATATATATATATATATATATATATATATATATATATATATATATATGCGAGAACATTATTGGTATAGTTCAGGTCTTACTTCACTTTACAGATGTTTATACCTGCAATTTTTATGCAAATGCGGCAGAAATGAAACAGCCAAATAGACGTCGTTTCCTCAAAAAGACGCCTCATGAGGCACGAAAACCATAAAAAGGACAATGTTGAAACAAAGTCGATACTTATTCGATTTTTTTGTGAAAGTTTGCAAACTGGATAGATGCGATGCCTTTAGTTGCTAAGTGTCAACGCTCCAATATTTCAACGTTGTACAATCTGTCAAAGGGACGTCCTTTTATCTATCGGCACTCAAAAACTATTTCCATCAGTCTACAAAACAATTACTAGTTCTTTTAAAGGCTCATCAGTCTCATAAACTCAGCATTTTAATTCTGTGAACGATTTTGACGATGCTATTAGTGATGAACCACATTCTCTTCGGTGAATGTCTGCATGAAGTGGGTGGCTAGAACGGCAGTTGAATTGTGTTTCCACTTGAAGGGCGATCAACGTTTTATTGACTCATTTAACCACTTATCCTCTGTCATTCTGTCACCAATTTTTCAACGTTCATCCGTTGTCACCTATAGTTAAAATTTTTATTTCATTTTCTTAATAGATATGAGCTCAATGGTACGGCCTAAGCATTCTTAGAAGCGCATCAAAGTAGATGCGTGCTCGACCGTTTCGTAGAGCACGCATGTACTTTCTTACGAATTTGTATTTGTAAGACACATTATGGTAGAGCCATATTTGTGTCGAGGTATATATGCGCATGCCTGTTTAGCCGATAGTTTCAACGCCGAGCCAACAGAAATTACAGGTGCGCATTTGGTTGAATGTACTATGCAATAGAAAGGTTTCCTTCAGCAAACTTCAATTTGACAAACGATTTCGAAAGGGCAAAATTATAAACACATTATCCTCATTTTTCTTTATTGATTAGCGATTTATAAAACTAGTTGGTCCGCTGAAGAAAATACAAAAAGCACAGATCGTGCCAGCCTTCTAGATACGTCTCAACTTGTTTTCTTTGATTAGCTAAAAATTTGAATGCTGTAAATTATTGTCAACATTTCTAATATTTAAACTTTTAACACGATAGGAGCATAATAGTCGCGGATTAGTTGTCTACCTCATTTTATATCCTCTTTATTATGCAATTAAAACAGACGGTGAACGGTGATGAAATGAAATCTGATGATATGATCAATGAATGCAATGAGGTTCTATCTTATAGCAGATGTATTTTCATTTTGTGATAAGAATTCAAGCACCCGTCGCGCATGAATTATTACCTACGTGAAAATGAAATGGAAATCAGCGATCTATTTCTATGAGAGTACTCTCGAATTCTTTAATTTTTAATTAATATAATTATTCAATTTCAAAATTTCATACTGCTTATGCTATACTATATAAATTTAGGTATTAAACTCAAATGAAACTTTTTTGAAAAGGCTAATTTAAAGACACTTATTTTGTTCACTCACAATGCAATAGTCGTTAAAAATATTTTTTTTTTTTTTTCGAGTTTGTCTCGAAATTATTCTCCCTATTATTTGGAATTAAATATTTTTTAATCATCTAAAGAACTTACTTCGGACGAAATAGGAAAGCACTCATTCGGTAATCGACATTTGGAATTTTATCGTTAATAGCCAATCTTCCACTTTTTAAATGAATGCCTTCATTAATCAAAATCGATATGCAATTTTAAAGGAGGATTTTATTTGCCTCAGAGTTTTTCTCTCCTTCTGCCAACTATCATCACAAATGTTAATTTAGGCTATATTTTGATTTGCATTTTAAGGCGTTATTTGAATGCTAAAAAATTTAAATTTTCATAGAAATAAATGAAGTTTATTGAGAGGGAAATTGTGTTGCAATATATCATCATTGTATTTTGCATTCTTTTGCAATATATCATTAGTGGATCTTTCAATATGTTAAATCCATCAAATATAATGGCCCTATTTTTAACATTTTAAATTACATTTGCAATGAAAAATTGCAAAAGATGAGCGTTTTTTGTTGCAAATTTATAAACTGAAGAGTGTGTTCCTTTGCGATTGCACTAGCGTGCATGCATTTATGTGCTCAAAAGTCCGCTATAATCAATTTTCTATTATATATCAAAATCTCAAATCGTAATGATCAATATTGAATGCGAAATGAACTTCTGGATGAGTTTTGCGTAATTGATCCTTTAGAAAGCGTATAGAGTGGATTGCTAATTTATATAATGGATTGTACGTCGTAAATTTTGCATTTATGATAATTCGATATACATTTGCGATACGAGAAAATTTTCACAATCGTAAAAAAAGTTTTCGCATTCAATGATGCAAAACATTTTAATGAGTATAAAATATAATATCATTTAACATAAATGCACTATTGAACGCCATAATTTAAGTCTTTCAAAAGTGAAATAATCATCTTCACATTTTTCATCGTCCTCGTATCGATTTCCTCGACAATGCGTTTTCCAACTTCTAAAATGAAAGTAGATAAGATGGATGGAGGGAGGAAAGAAAGCGGATCGAATGTTTACGATAGACGATGAGATTTAGTGAAGCCACAATCTTGAGATGTAGTGATCAGAAATTGATAGCTGTGCGCAGGAACGTTACTATGCAAAAAACGCGATCCTTTAAGCCGGATTGCCTCTTTTTTTTTCATGGTGTTCTTGTGAATTCTTCAAAGCTAACTGGCGTAGTATTTTTGTCGATGACTATCTTCTTCCTTTCTGGACTGTCGACCAACAACATTCCCATCAAATAGCTGATATTAAAACCTCAGTAAGAGCCTGAAGCTAAGATTGATCTTCCTTGAAGAATCAACACGTCTCCATTCCCTGCAGACTTCTTTGATTGCAGATCTCCATAGTGAGTAAAAGCATCATCACCAGTTATGACGCTACCAACAAAGCCTTATCCATATTTTGACTAAACGGACTTATTATAAAATCTGCAAAGATTCTTCCTTCTAAGGCGACCCGATGAAAGTGGGAAGTCGTTGATTAAAAAGCGCATTTAGACGTCCAGGTATTTAAAGTGTCTATAATTCTCTTTGAAGTTAGTGAATCTACGTGAATTTTGGTACGAAAAGGGGAGTAATTGAGAAAGAGGATGGAGGGTGGCGGAAGTTGATATTGTGCATTGTACGCATCAAATTTCGCACCTCTAGCTTCGATGGTTGTAAAGTTGAGGCGATATATACAAGCTCATTTTTGATGCATTTGCGCGTACATACACGCGCATATGACGTCGTTGTAGGTGTAAATTTAAAAAAAGTCGAGATTTTGCAACGCGAATCTGCAAAATGCAAAAAAAAAAATGCAAACTTTGCAAATGCGCATAAGTGCAATGCATATACTTTTAAACAAGTTTTCCTATTGCTAAATGAGTTTTTGTAACAGAATTTTTGCAAACAACATAATAATTTCAAGGCAATGTCCCTAATTAAGCTTCATCGATGCGTTAACTTTTAAACCCACCTAATGATGAAAGAAATATGCAAAACTGGACGAATTTTTGGTAAATTAGAATGTAGCTTCTTGAAAAGTGCAAGAGTGACCTTTCCCTCTGGAATACTTAGTAGACAAAACTATATGATTAATGCCACTTGTCGTCCAGTATTGCACGAATCTTCGGTTGATTATTGTTCGAGCACAATTTCCCGATTAAAGCCATTATTGGATGCCGTTTATGGTCTCTTTTTGTGAGTTGTTTTATTTGTTGAGGAGTGATCCGAGTTTGTAATCTACATAAGAGAGGCTTTTCTTTCGCTTTAAAATTTAGCCTCACATTGATGCATTTTACTAATCTTTATTCCACCTTTATTCTTTATTAATCAACAATGGCGTTCTTTTTTTTGGCCTTACGAATTTATATTTAAAAATATATTGCGACAACGACATCTCTTTGGATATGTATGTTTGTTTCCCGAGTTTTTTTCAAGTTCTGGAACTCCAGAAAACCGACGTCAAGAATCTGCAGGATGCGATCTGAATCCTTTTGTTGAATAATCCACGTATCAATTTTTAGGCTCTTCTCCAACTTTGAAATGAATGATACAAAACTAAATACTAAAAAGTTTTGTATATTTCATAAGCGATTCGATCGGTGAATAAAATTTCTATAGAAGAATTTTACAAGTATATAGTTGTCGATTAAGTTGAACTTCGACCTCATCGTCATTATATGTTTTGTTTTGTTTTTTTTTTTCTTAGGTTTCATTGTTGGCAGTTTCTGAAAGTGGTTCATTTGATAGGCACATCTGCAAAAGCGCATCATATTTAATCATATATTAAATCAACGAAGGAAATGAGATCATATTCGCGTCTACTTGCCATGAAAGATGATTCCTCAAGAATGGAAAAATGGATTGGATGATTTTGATTACGTTAATAGATCGGTTGCATAGTTCTGGAATGCATCTGAAATAGACTTTGATTAACAGTTAGATTAATTACAATAGTAATACTAGATAGTAGATTTAGATAATAAATTTCTTGTGCAGAACAATTGTGTGCAGATTTCTTGATAACATTCTAGAATTTTCGAGTGAAATTTGAAAAATTTTTCTTCGCAAATTGCATTCTTTTCTTTGAAAAAAAAAAATTCCTTAATGATTCGCGAAAATTTGCATAATTGATTTATTGAAATTCATAGTTCTTTTTTTTTTTATCCATAAATATGATCCAAAAAAAGATAATTCTATGATTGATTTTTTGCAGTTCTGAAAACTTTTGACGATTCCAAAAAAAAAAAATGTCTATTCAAATGAATCCCTCCCGCTAAAATCTTACAATATTTTTTCAACATTCTTCAGTATAATTTTTTCCAAAATTTTCTACAGCAACACTTTTTTTTTTCAATGACTCAAATCTGTAAAAAAATAAAATCATCTATCCTATAAGCAAAATGAAATGGCGCACTCTTTTTTTTTTTTGTCGTGTCATGTGGCATCAAATGAAGATCGATGAGCTCAACACCTTTTACGACTTGCACATTTATTCACAATTGGTGATTATTCTCGAACATCTAAGCACTATCTTATTATGATATCTCTTATTAAATATTTTCCTTTCATGGCTTTTTTCAACAGGTATCTTCAATACAACCTGGTATCTTTAATTCAACAGTATCTTTAATCACCTTATTACTAATCTGCATATATTAACCTATAAATAAATGTGAAGTGTCTGCTGAAGGCTTTTCCTTCTCTTCCGATATTTCTTGACAGATCTGCACTAATGAATGAAGAATTTAGGCAAAAACGCATCTTGTGCATAGTTAATGCAAGTTATACATTGATAATTAAACGATCATACAATTAAATGAAATCTTTCGAAAATTTTATGTATGCAAATTAACTATGCAAATTTTATGGCTTATAAATTCTGCGGCCTATTTACAACAGAGAAATATATAATCAACCGTGCAAACAATGAATAAAAATATAAATAAATATATAGAGAAATATAAAAATTTGCAGTTCAAACTTACAATTTATTAATGCATTTAATCTTTCCATCTTATCCATAAAAAATTTTCGATGTTTGTTTAGATTTATATGCAATCTGTGTTTGTTTATGTCCATTTATCCGTTTATTTGCTGATAAATGCAAATGGAGTTGAATTGTCCTTAATCGATCGACTGCCGTAAAGACCGAGAGACAAACAGGTAGACAGAAAAACGCATGTAAACGCAAACGCTCACAAACTGGAGCTTGTTGTTATTCTCTCTGTGGGTGGAAATTTGCATAAGCGAAGAGTAATCGAACTTATCTAATATGCGTTTTTTTTTTAAATGAGATCTCTTCCAGTGGTCACTGACTGACCACGTGGCCGGCTAAGGTACCTGGTTAAGTCTGATAAGTTCTCCCATCACTATTTCACTATTAAAACAAATATTTGAAAATTTTGTTTCAATCAAATAGAAAATGCTCTTAGCATATATATATAAGTATAAAAATAATTCCTCGTTTAAGCAACATTGTATTTATCCTTATAGAAGTTAATCAAATATTTACCTAGATATAGATGCTGAAAGTATTGACAATTGCTCGATTGAATAAGCATAATTTACATGCAGAACAATAAGATCACATTTCGAATCCACTTTCGTCTAATGTATTTGCTCATCTCATAACACTTGATTTATAGTATAAATGAATAAGAGCACTAAATGATAGCTGAATGAAAAATGAATCAGCAGATATGCCATAAGATGGATTGATGAATGATCTCTAAATATTTCCTTTAGGTTTTGTCTTCTCATCTGCCTATGAGCTTTTCCACATTGCGTTTTGCGATTCGCTTTACAATTTTTGCATTTGCTTCTCATTCATTTGTCGATATTTTCGAAATATTTCATTTATATGCATATTTGCTTATTTCATTTATTAGAATATTGCATAGATTAATTAATTAAATAGCAATTAGAATAATTTACTTCTAAACGCTTTTGTAAATTTGCATATTATATAGCACATTATAGCAATATCATAATTGTGTGTGCCTACTTATTATATACACTTGTCTAACTATCTGATATTCTAATTTTCGGGAATTATCAAAATCATGGGTAGGCGAATGAAAAATTCTGCATATTTTATTTCATCGTTACTTTTATTTTCCATCAAACGAACCATAGAAAGTTTTTTTTTAAAGTGGAAAATTTGCACGAACAAACGGTTCAGCCCAAATAAAAAATCAATAATATGTTACGTTATTATCTTTGCGTTATTTATAAAAGTGAATAGTTAGATGAGTAAAATGGAAAAGCGCAAATTGTGCTATTTATCCTCTCGGCTGCGTTTTTTTTTTTTTTTTTGCACTTGTTCAAGAATTCACTTTAATTACTATGTAAATAACGAATAGATAGCGAAAAATTGAATTAAAATTCAAGGAATTTTAACCGAATTTTTATGATTTTCAATTTCATATGCATCATTTGAGAAATTTTTCCTCCAATTTTTTTTTTTTTTCGCAGATCAATGTGGCTAATGCGTTAATCAAGAATAACCTCATTTTCATTGCATCGATGATCACCGTGAATAAATGCGAAAAATCTCGAGAATCGGGAAAAAATAGCTGAGGTCAATTTTGAGGTCTTTCCATATTTTTGCAAATAAATGCACTTTTTCGAATGAAATTCCTTTTTTTTCTTTTTTTTTCTTCGCCAGATCAATGTGGCTAATGCGTTAATCAAGAATAAACCCCATTTTCATTGCATCGATGATCACTCGTGAATAAATGCTTCCTATCTCGAGAATTCGGGAAAAAATAGCTGAGGTCATTTTTGAGGTCTTTCTATATTTTTGCCAATAAATGCACTTTTTTCGAATGAAATTCCTCTTTTTTTCTTTTTTTTTTTCAGAGTAAAAGCGCAACAGATTTTGAATGTTTTGCTAGAGACTCACTTCTTAAACTACTTCAAACAGCTGTTTTATTTGAAGTTTTTTCTCATTCGTCAGTAAAAATTTCTTTGTTTTCTTATCTGCATAGATATATAACGTGATCATTAAAGAAGATTTCTACTCGCCGTACGGCTCGTTTAGTAATTCTTTTTTTTAATTGCTCCGCTAATATTTTTTCCACATTCATCGTACTATTTCAATATCTTTTCTTGTCTGATTTTATTGACGTTTAGAAACATTTGAAGACGAAATCTTCGGCTTCAATGATAAATTCAACGAATAAACAACGAACTTTACTAGTCTTTTTTTTTCTATGGATAGAGGATCAATTAGAAAATATGCGAGTAATAGTAATCAAAAATTGCACAAAAATCTATCAGCGTTATTGAATTGAATAACAACGTCTCGAAATTATGCCTATAAGAAAACAGTATGGAAAACGTATAAGAAATTGTATCACATGCATATGACCGATGTCGAAAGTATGAAATACTTCTTATGTAAATAAAGCAAAAGATATATCATGCGTGCTCTATGTAACGATATTAATTAGAGCTCACCTCATCAATATAAGATTCCATATTGTATGTATGAGTTGCACTTGTCATGCAATAAAATTACATGACAACATAGGGCAAGTCATTAAGTGGGAATTTCGTTTTATTAGCACATTAAATAATCCATATTCGCATGTTTAATGGAAAATTATCACTTCGACTGTTGGTTGCGAATTTATTGCTGATAAAACTTTTTCTTCGGCTTTATCACCTTCGTATTACTCCTCATATTCCCTTCATGTGTAATAAAAACAGGGAGGCATCCTATTCGCTTGACATTCCATCTTTATCTATTACATATGTATTCACGACAACTATCTTCACTTTTACTAGGCCATTATTGACTAGGCCATTTATTTATAATTACTTGATGATAATGTATTTTTTGTGCTGTCGAAATAAATTCAACTCAGTCTCGTCGTTGTGACGCATATGAATTTTGAATTTAAAGCAAAAAAAAAACAACAACTAGATATTGGCAAATAGAAAACATAAACGACATTCGAATATATGAGAAAAGCGAGCATAATTATTGCACGAGAAATTTATTTATATATTGGTTGTAGTTTGAAGAGTTAGTTGATTGTTTAAAGGGCGATGTGGTTACGATGCGATTTGCACTGATATTTGCGCTCTTCGTCGAGGAGATTTTTTGTTGTAGTGATTCACGAGAAAAAATTAGCGATATGCTAAAAATCGATAACGCTTTTCACGATCAATGGATACATCACATCGAAATGCAGGTGATTTATTATCACTTTTTCGCTTATTCAATCGTATTTCGATTGTCGATTTTTGTTATTCATATTTAATTTTTAATATTTTCTCTCTATTTACTATATTTGAAGAAAAATTCCATAGTTCGAATATTGTTTAACCAAAATTTAAGCATCAAATTTTAGCGGAGATTTTCCGCAACTAATATATTTTTCAAACAGTTGAAAAGTGAGCATTAGAAAGCAAAAACAATAAAAGCAACTAGGAAAGAGATGAACTCTAACAATAGAGAGGATTTTAGACTTATTGCTTTAGAGATCAATGTACTAATAAAGAGAATGGAATATATGGAAATACTAGAGAGCGACAATTCTGCTGAATAGTGTGATATACGACTTTCATTTGTACTTTTTACTAAACCATCAAAAATTTTTTTTTTTTAATGACGATTATTCACTACATCATTATTCATTATTAATATTTCGGTAGGCGTTTGATAGTCGGCAAATTAGAATAAATTCAAAATTCTGGAACGCCTATTGCTTCGTGTAAAAAAAATATCCATTCCTCAAACTAAAATGTCGAACTTCATTAATAACAACATTGCAATTCGTAAAGGTTTTTGTTTTCTTCTCCTATTGATTCAATAAGATTTATTATCGGTTAGCTCTTCTTAATAAATATATGAGAGGCTTTATTTGTTACTGAGATATGTCGGTTATACGTTAAACATATTGGCATTGCATTAGCAATTCCCACCATTATCTTTCATTCTTTTTTCTCGACATCGACATATTTTCAATAACCGAATGAATCACTTTAAGTTGACGTTAAGTCTCCGTATCGTTTTATTTACTGAAAGTGCTCTATGCAACAAACTTTGACGAATTTTTGGAATGAAATTGTTGTTTCCACATATACTACTGTTGTCTTTATAGTATTTTCTTGTGGGACAAAATTTTCACAAAGAACTCCAAACAGACTTTTATCCATCAGATTGTTTGGAAAGCGTTCCATCGTTATTTATTTTCTCGTTTTTTATTTCTCTATCTTTTTCATTCTTTTGGAGAGGAGCGAAAGAATGAAAGATGACCTCTTGAATATCATCTACTTCTATGCTCGAAACATGCTGAATTTGTGTTCGAAAAGGACGATTTCATATCTGCAGCTGGGAATTGCTGACTGTCAATTAGCTTCCGGTTGACTGAAAAGCAACGAGATGATTGTGCTGCATCAATGTTCCTCTTCAATATAAAACTCCATAAAAGAAACCTGAAGTGTGCACAAATAAATTGCAAAAAAAAAGGTGTAATTTCCCATTAAACTAACAAATACGCTCTCTTGCACACTAGATAATTTAAAAAATAGTTTTTATTATTAATATTACTTCATACTTCCCATTTTTTTTTTCTTTGAAAATTTGCATATTACAAAGGGGCTGTTATAATATGAGCGCATATTGATTTTATTCTCTCTTCCGAATATTTACAATATTATATTTACACAATGAGTAAATTGTTTTTTTTCTTTAAATTTTCTATTGCTTAAAATAATATAATTCAACAAAATCAATGAGACACATCCTAATGAGCAAATAGATCTATCGAATTCTCATATTTATTCGATTCTTTAATAATTGCATCAGCATAGTTTTTTATAGCGTTTTTACAGCAGCAAATTGAAAAATATTCTAATCGATTATGCTCAATTGTGATTTTTGATAATCAATTTTGCATTTACTCAAAGAATATTTCAATTGTAAAGTTATGAAATTATCAGCTAATTTCGATATTCAAAATTTATTTTTATTTTCATTTATTCTAATTTCTGTTGGAATTTTTCTTTATTTCCGCATTTTATATCGAGGCTTATTTTGTGCAAATCATTTTTTAAAAGAATATCTTGTGAATGCAAACGTTTGAGTAGAATAAAGTTTCATCAACGAAAATGCTATTTCAATCGACATTTAAATAAAGAAATATGACTTCATATATATGTACATTAAAATATTTCTTTCCTTTTAGCTTTAGAAAACATTTGTAGCGCTGAAACATGATCTTTTAAAGAGTTTTTTGTCGATTTAATGAACAGCTGCAAGTGGCATTTCCTATTTGAACGTCCCTTGAGATTTGAGAGAATATGCAATGATAAAGCTCTAATATTTGCTAGCAATGCCGTTGATTTTAAATTTTAGATCCTGAATGGCACTATGACTGCTCCCATTTAGAGTCGATTATTCCTCTCCCTAGAGGCAGGAAGTGCTATTCATCTGTTTGTCAATTTCATCCTGAAGCGATAACCTTTCTAGCTTCTATATAGAAGATCCCATTGAAGGCGTTGAATATTGTGTGTTAGGTGCAATTGGGGAAACTATCGATGCATACGAAGGTATTATTCCTTAGGGGTGCGCCTTCTTTTGAGATACTTTTTGAGTGGATTGAAAATGGATACACTTAGATGTGAATGACACACTCGATGCACAACGATGAGAGCTTTTAAAGACGGATTACTGCGGATGTTTCTTCCGATGATTGATAGAAAGCTGCCGTACGATTGAAAGAAGTCTACCCGAATTGAGAACACCGAATCAAATTTCGATCATGTTTTTTTTGTCAACAGCGAATGAGAACCATTGAAAAAAAAAATCGAATCAGATTGTTAACTCCGATCGTCGAGTAAACTTTTAAATACCATTAAATGATATAATTTAAATAGGCAAATGTTTGATCACTTAGTGTATCGATTGCAAATTCCTCCCGTTATCTCTTTTTTTGACTTTTATTTTTTTTTAAAGAATTTATAAATATTGATGGGAACTACTTGACATTTATAATATATGATTAGCAAAAGATTTCTGATGGAACAAATGCAATTCACTAAAATCATTAAAAAAAATCTATGGGAGAAATTGAAATGCCTTGAAGAAATGAGCAAAATCCTACTAAAATCTTTCTTTGCTTTCATTTAATTCGATTTAGCTATTCGAATAAGATAGACACAATTGATATTATTTAATTAAGAATCATAATTAATGAATTATCATTATGATGTCATCATGTCGAAAAATTTGCTCATCTAATATCGATTTATTAGCGCTAAAGAGTTTTAAAAGTGAATGAAATAGATTTTACGAATCATTTATAATTACGCATTAAAAAATGACTCTAGCTTGATTGAATTTCTCAAAAACGCACTTGAGAGATTAAACTTATCAAAATGAATGAAAAATTTCAATTCGTTAAACGTGCTAAATAATTTTCCAACCTATTTTTATTGAATTCGATAATTCACTATGAGATTCATCAAGTGGGATGTGTAATTCGGGCGGCCATATATAAAAATTCATCTATCAAATCGTAATGCAAAATATACTCCCTAGTCGAGTTATTATTTTCACTAGTGAATGCTATTTCGCATAATAAATTTTATTCCACATCTATATGCGGCTTTCGATTGATTCGATTAAAAACAGATGGGAAAATCATCAAATAACCTTTCGCAGTGTAATGCTATAGTTTCCCAACGTTCTCTTAATGGTGGATTCTTAATGTCCACTCTATTTGTTATTGTCCACTAACCTTTCTAAAGGCTATTTCCGATGTCCTATGACCTCAGGCGATTGGAGTCGAAACTATCAGATGAACGCGTCTACAATCTGCTATGCATTAAAAATTGCACTAATTTTTCTATTCGTTTTCGAAAATTCATTTTCAAAAACGTCTGATAAAATGCTATTTTATATTAATGGCATTTATAGATTGCGCTTATTTGTATGTGTTTATTTGTCTGTCTGTGGGATAGTCTTAACTCGCAAATATGGCTATTAAAACGAAATTCGGTGCAGTTCAACGGTTTTACAATGGAGATGATCATTCAAATTGAGGTTTGCTGCTATTGAAGTGATTTTTTCAATAAACGCTGTGAAGAGCGATCCAAAAATTGCAGAAAAAAAAATCCAGTTTTATCTGGAGGATTTGTCGGTACTTATGGGCGAAAATGACCACAGGCGACTGGTCGCGCAGGACAATGCATGGTCATATCGGCACCTAAAAACGCATCAGCGTTTTTGAATTTTGGGGTAATCGATTGCTGATATGGAAAATGTGAAAAGGCAAACTATGCAAAAGCCCATTGGCATGCTCCAGCCCTTATTTGATGAGCATTTAACTCGGTTCAAGTTCCATTATAAGGTTGCAATCCTAAAAAACAATGAGTTCGCTTCAGAGTTGTTTTTTTTTTTCGCTCACTTGTTCAATAAAGGTTGATCAAGATTGATCAGTTAATATTTGGCCTCAATGCTAACGGTGATACTATTTTATGTCTTGCTGTGGGGGGAAGGGGAGGGGGATAACTGAGATGATCATTAGCCATGTCTTCAATTTGGCCAAGCGCATGATCGCATTGTCATACGTTTTTTCCCAATCAACATCATTTGCATTATTAGTAGAATCTTTATTCACAACTGAATAAAGAAAACTGTAAAGCAGCAAGAAGGAAGCAAACACATAAAGATAAGAAATCTGCAACTTTTTATGGCTCCAATTTCCTCAACATAGCGTCCAGCATTGACTGTAAAACGATGAAAATTTTCACACCAATAGAAATCATTAAAGCTAATTATCGCTATATTCTGTCTATGAGTATTTATCGATGAGTCTTCGCTATATTCTGTCTATGAGTATTTATCGATGAGTCTTCGCTATATTCTGTCTATGAGTATTTATCGATGAGTCTTCGCTATATTCTGTCTATGAGTATTTATCGATGAGTCTTCGCTATATCTGTCCATGAGTATTTATCGATGAGTCTTCGCTATATTCTGTCTATGAGTATTTATCGATGAGTCTTCGCTATATTCTGTCTATAAGTATTTATCGATGAGTCTTCGCTATATTCTGTCTATGAGTATTTATCGATGAGTCTTCGCTATATTCTGTCTATAAGTATTTATCGATGAGCCTTCGCTATATTCTGTCTAAAAGTATTTATCGATGAGTCTTCGCTATATTCTGTCTATAAGTATTTATCGATGAGTCTTCGCTATATTCTGAGTCTATGAGTATTTATCGATGAGGTCTTCGCTATATTCTGTCTTTAAGTATTTATCGAGAGTCTTCGCTATATTCTGTCTATGAGTATTTTATCGATGAGTCTTCGCTATATTCTGTCTATAAGTATTATCGATGAGCCTTCGCTATATTCTGTCTATAAGTATTTATCGATGAAGATCCTTCGCTATATTCTGTCTATAAGTATTTATCGATGAGTCTTCGCTATATTCTGTCTATGAGTATTTATCGATGAGTCTTCGCTATATTCTGTCTATGAGTATTTATCGATGAGTCTTCGCTATATTCTGTCTATGAGGTAATTTATCGATGAGTCTTCGCTATATTCTGTCTATGAGTATTTATCGATGAGTCTTCGCTAAAGTCTGTCTATGAGTATTTATCGATGAGTCTTCGCTATATTCTGTCTATAAGTATTTATCGATGAGTCTTCGCTATATTTCTGTCCTATGAGTATTTATCGATGAGTCTTCGCTATATTCTGTCTATAAGTATTTATCGATGAGTCTTCGCTATATTCTGTCTATGAGTATTTATCGATGAGTCTTCGCTATATTCTGTCTATAAGTATTTATCGATGAGTCTTCGCTATATTCTGTCTATGAGTATTTATCGATGAGTCTTCGCTATATTTCAGTCTGATGAAGTAATTTATCGATGAGTCTTTCGCTATATTCTGTCTATAAGTATTTATCGATGAGTCTGTCTGACTCGATATTTCTAACTCGGCAACTATCTAATATCTAAGAAGAAATTTTGCGTGTATAATGAGAATAATGGTACCATGGTAGCCACCTATATAAGTGACCTCTTATTCGCTTTGATCTATTAATTATGGAAAGAGTTGTTGAAAAACTTTAATGCGCTTTGCAGTCCGATGACCTCTCATCTTACCATCGTTCAGGTCAAAAAAAAAGTGACGAAGAGCAGCAGATGATGAGATCACTCGCACTTTTGTTTATTTCTTAACTGACCATTCCGACAGAAGATACGTAAATAAGTTGAAGAGATAAAACGCAAAGTTGCCTCCCATAAGCTACCTGCAAAAGATAAAATTGAAAAATAAGCCTTCCTCGTTTACCTGATCCGACCAGTAGAAAGAAAGTTGCTCGGGGAAGAGTGGTTTGTTTTATAACGCGATCGATGTGAAGCGAAATGTGACTGGGTGTGAAATGAAATTCGATCAGTGTGAAATGGAACCAGACTGTTTGTAAAATGAAGTCCGATCGATGAAGGATGATGAGACCTGACAAGTATGAGATGAAACTCGATCGGTTTCGGCAGGTAAGAAATGAAGTCCGACCTGTATAAGATGAAGTCCGATTGATGTTAGATAAAATTTGACCGGTACAAAACGAGATCCGATAGGTGTAAGATAAGGTTTGACAGGTAAAAAATGAAGTCCGATCGGCATAAGATAAAATCGGGTTGATATAAAATCCGGCAGCAGTATAGAACGCATGGAGTTTTCTTTTAAACTTTTTTGTCTATAGTTTATTTTCTAAGTGGTGTATGAACGTAGAGCACAGTATTGGAAGTCATTGTGTGGTTTATATGATACACATCAAATTTCCTAACTCTCGCTTCGATGGCGAGAGAGCTGATATGGCAGGTTACATTGACGGTGATTACTCATAGACACTACACCGATATGATACACTACATAACAACGATTTTTAATAGGAAACTTTGGGGGCGAAAGCGAAAGGGGGGCTAGGGGGAAAAGGGGCGGAGACGAGGAGAGAGGGAGGGGAGGGTGATTGCATAAATTCAAATGCGAATCTATTATTGCGTCATGTTTTTATGCGATCCTGCAAGTTTCCCTCGCAAAAGTGCATCGTTGAGATGCCATTTCTGTGTAAAGTATGTGTCTGTCTATCTGGGTGGGCTTCAAGTCGGGAACCATTCATCTGGAAATACAGTACTTGATAAGTACATTGCAGTGTGATCTACTATATGATGTTTCTCTGTGATTAGCTAATTTCGAGAAGGGTTGCAGATACATAAAGACGCTGAAAAATTTTGCATACAACTTCACCATCGAAGTTTTCATTTCATCTCGAGTGCATTTTAGGAAATGAAAAATTTATGCGAGATTAATGCACATATTTGGGTTAATTGAAAAACGATGGCCATATTCTTCGTGATTCATTATTTTTCGATAACATATGAATTGTGTGCAAAATCACTAGTCATTTATTTCGTGCATTTCATGCAAACTCATTCGGCAACATACTCATTTATTTAGAACCTTATATATATATATATATATATATATATATATATATATAAATATATATATTATATATAATTATAATATATAATATATATAATATATATATATATATATATATATATATATATAGATTTAATGATATTTTGGATGTATTACTGCGTTATTGCATAGTGAACTTACCAAATCTAGTAGAAGTACTTCTATTATTTTATTCCCCCAATGAGTGGAACACATAAGATTTTATCAGATCGGAATGAATTTGCGAGCTATGGAACTTCAGAATAGCATTGCTTTTCATACGAACTTAATCTACAAGTACCTGGAAAATTTAATGATTAGAGGGTTATTTTATAGCCTCTCTCAAAAAATCTAATAAAAAGCTTTCAACAGTCGTCTAAAAAGTTTTCGAGCCACTTTAGAGCAAAAAAATTATTCTCTTTCGAAAAGCTTCTTATAATATCCCTATCTTAAGAAGGATGGATATGATGCTTTCGTTAGAAATTTGCATAAATGGTTTTCAAACACAATGTGATATTCTCTGAGGATAGATGGATAGACTAGGAGCCTAAAAACAATTTCAGGATCGTCAATGGCATGAAGAAGCGATCGACTTTCCGCTTAATGGTCTCTCTGAGATTCTAACGGAATGCGCACCATCAGAGAGCGATTTTCGAGATCATGCTGATAATATTCAACCGAATGATATAGATTTTTATATCGAAATGGGTCATCTGTCGAGGTATTGCAATCACAATACAACTCAATTACTTCAAGGTTTGTTTAGCTGTACCTTCAATGAATCGCTCCCTTCAATTAGCATAATCTCAGTGAAGCATTTGTCACAGCCTTTTCAACTTGCTGAGCGAGTCTAATATTCGGCTGTGTCGTTAAATGTTGTGTTCTTCAAAATGCTCGAAATATTCTAAAATTATCGCTGATCTAAATGAAGTAATTTGTGTTTAATTTCAATAAATTAGTCAGCTCACTGAATATTAACCTTACTTCGCTTATTGACATTGCCATTTTTATACACCACAAGTTTTCGATTATTACTATTCTTTACTTCTAAAGAGGCTAGAGCATTAAGGAAGAGTGCCGTCTGATCATTTGACCACTTAAAATTAATCGATATGAAACAGATCCTTCTCTCTTTGTTTCTTGTGCCGTATTTAAATTTGCTCCTAATATGAAACTCATAGCAAATCATAGTTTATGAATAAGCTCATGCATAATGAAGAGAACTCGCATTCAAAAACTTGCAGCAATTTTCTATTATTTTTTCAATCATACTATTTTTTTTGTGATTTTTGTATTTATTTGTGATTCTGATTCTATTCAATATTGACGAGTACCTACGCATTCAAAAATCAATAATATTTGTGATTCTTATATTAGTTGACCAGTACACCTCAAGTGTAAATAGTCCACATTATGAACTTGAAGTGTTCATAACGGAAACAATGTCTATTATTTCTTACTAATGCCTCCGCTAGTTCATAGCAAAATGGCCTCCCTCTTCCTCACCCTCTTCCGCAAGAAATGACACACTCAACTGATCACTTACATAGAAATGGCACAACTTCTCTTTGGACCAGAAGATTAAATCAGCCACAGTCGAATACATTCATTTGAATGCGACTATGCCGCTGTAAGGTATTTAAGTATAACTCACTCATCTGAATACTACTTCATAGGCAAATAAATAAACGTACGCATGCGCAAATGAACGAATAGCTTGAATTATCACACGAAAATTCTTAGTGAGTGTGCGTATTTGTCATCGAACAGAAAATAAAAGGAAAACTAGAAAATAAAATGAGTTTTTCATCGAGTTGTACATAAGAGGACTAGAAAATATGTTATATGACATTAAAAATCACTATTCATGCACTATGTGATATTAAAAAAATGAAAAAATTATTTAATGCTTAAAGCATTTCAAAAATTTATTCCGATGCAACGATTTGATTGGTATAATGAATTCTCTCAAACTTATATTAACGATTTGACGATTGTTTGCAAAGTGCAGTAGAATAATTTCTATATTTATCAGTAGTTTCGGTAAATCCCCGAATCTTACATCATAACATGACAAAATTTTATAAGGAAGACGTCACAGGCATTATTCCAATGATGCATAACTTTGCGATCTTCTATTGGGCGGAGGGGGTGGGGGGGGGAGAGGGAGTGGAACCCAAATTGATGTGGTGAATTTCGTCAAACTAATAAACCGTTTGAAAGATACGGCGAATTTCATAATATTTATTATGCAAATTACTTCAACGAATAGAGTAATTTTTGCTGCTATGATGAATTCTTAGTAAAATTTCTCAATCTTTTCAAAATTTTTTTATCGATTGATAAATGAATTCACAGGAAATGAAGCAAAAGAAAAACCCACTATAGAATAGCTTATTAATATGTATTATATGTGAAATATCTAAGGCAAATTGGACTCATGTGCTCAACCGGGTTATACAATGGAATTGCCTTCGATTGACAAATTTCTGAGGATATTTAATGAAAATCTAACGGTTATTGAGTCGACAATCGAATCGAAATTGAGCATTCAAAGGGATTATCTCGTGAAGAAATTCAGCGAGGATACTGAGTGGAATAAACGATGGAAGCTCATTGTTATAATGCCCAGCTTGCAAGTGGGTTCGCTACCTGTGGTCTTTCATTCACTCTATTTCTTCATAAATAAATACAATAAATGAAGCGGTTCAAAGAGCATTTAGAGAATATTATTTCTTCGGTTGTTTATTGTTAGGCATAAGTCGGAATAAAGCAAATAACCTAGACGAATTTAGATTAGAAAACGAAAAGCTTAACGAGACAAATGATTGAACCGTCGATGAACGAGGAACTAGAGCGCCAAAAGTGGCGGAGACCGGAAAAACTTCTTGTGCATTAATAATGTTGATGATTTGGTGGCTAACATTTCAGGATGGTGAAGCAAGTGAATCGGTCAAGCAGCTATCGAGGTATTGGATACTATTGAGGAGCTACACAATGTGATCCCGAATAGGACAATTATCGTTGTTGTACGAACCTCGGGTATAGGAATATGGCAAGACGCATCGCATACACATCAAGCATGCCGCTCTATGCTACAACGATTTAAAATGCATTCAAAATTTAATTCAGCATCCGTCTGGATCAGGTTTATTTTCATAACAATTTCCGACAATGACTCCTCTTCGATTATTGACTATGTTGAGAAGCTTTCACATCGGCATTCACATATAATTCCTTCGTAAAATTTTCAAAAAATCGCTCCATTTATTTCATTTTTGGAGCTGAGCCGCCTCTAAATTTTCAAATTAATCCTCTCAACCGTTTTTTTTTTGGATGAAACATTTGATTTTCAATGGAGAATATTTCATTCGGAAATGTACGTATCGCTGTCGGTCCTTCTCAACAAATAGTTACTACTTTTTGAGAAGTTTTCTTCTACATACTGTAACTTTCAACAGCACAGCTAATAACATCAATATAATCCGTGAATGTGAAGCCGTTGAATAGCTATTTGAATAGAGAATCGTGATGATTCTTGATTGCATTTAGCGATTATCTCTTTTTCGCTATTTTTGTATTCGCGCTTTTTTGTTCGCCATTCTTTAATGTTTTTCGTTGAGTGCAACTTAAAGCGAAAAAAAAAATTCTGCTTGAAGTACGAAAAATAATGCATCGCTAGTCTTTGTTAAGTCTATTAGGTTTAAACACCTATGAGAAATTTGAGCATTGATGGATTTGATTTGTGGATTAAAGTTTTTTCTTCATTCTTCTCTTACTCACTTCGAAATTGAAATTCGATGAGTTGTTATATGAGTAAATCCATAGCAAAAAGTTAATAGAGATAGCAAACGAAAATATTTATGCAAGACACTGAGTTATTTTTTTTCTTTATACGTTCATTTCTCAAATATCTCGAAAAAAAACAATTATAACTCATGAAAAAGTTTACAAAATACAATGTGGAAGAGGAGGAACCTTAAAAGCGCTAATAATATTGCACACAACAAAAATCATTGGCGATCATCAACATTTTCGACCATTGCTATTTTTGAAGTAATATTCAATCGATGGAGCTGTCTTCAGTCGCCTTGCTAGCAAAATTTGCACATTAAATTTGCAAACTTCATCTGGTGATCGTTGATTCCAGCATCTAAATAGCAAAAGATGGCTCTTATTTGTGTAAAGTTACTAGTCGAATCGTCATTCATGGAGTTCCTCTCCATTTCGGACACCCTTCCATTATTAAATCTTATAACCAAGTGACCACAAGTGGTCATTTAATTATAACGGTCATTTGCTTATAACAGCAGCGGTCATTTATTCTCCTTTACGAAACAAAAGATATTTTTAAAAATGTGCTACGACATTGTTTGTTAAGGCTAACTTTTGCCACAGTACCCTAAGTAGGCAGTCCCCCAGTGCTAGTACACTACATTAAAAGACTGATAGGAAGCATTTAAAGCTTCCACGTCTATTTATTATGAAGCAAAGTTTTTTTCTTCTTTAAAATATCCAAATGCATAAAAAATTTTCTTCATTCCTCTCTCAGAGTTTCGAGTATTGAAATCAGGTGTCGCGTAAAAAACGCGGCAAAAATATATGGGAAAGAGGGAGAGGGGGGTCCCCTAAGCAGCTTTAGGAAGAGGCGTAGACTAAGAGACGACGAGAGTTAAATACGTTTACAAAGAATGATAACAAAGGAGGAGACATAAAATCCTCTCACAACAAAGTAAGGATTTTATGTTTCCTTTCTCACAAAATCCCAGCGAAATCTTCTTGATCATTTCGCTGGAATTTTGTTTTGACTGTTTCGCCATTTGACGCGACACTCCCGGACGGCGACGATCCTTGCGCCCAATGATAACTGGTTCGAACCGCATCCGATCGATGTGTTGCTGAAGGCTTTCGATTACAGTTGATTCCGCTGCATTTTCCTTGATGAAAATAACTTTCGGGTTGGATACTTCGCCTTTCTTTCGAAGTTTCTTCACGACGGCCATGCATTTGATTGCTGCAAAAGTAATTATTATAGATACTGCGATGATCGCAATAACGATGAGTAAAGCTTCCCAATACTGGAACGCTTCAAAGATATGTTGGATATTGCTATTAGCTTCTTCTGCAAGCGTTTCAATTTCGTTCCCGAAGTCTGAGAGAGCCGTGCGGCTATCAGAGAACGTTGACGGTTTTGCTCTCAAGCCCCAACGAGCACTTCGTGATTTGAGTAGATCGATCTGCGCTTGAGCTTGTTGTATTGACGTGTCTTGAAGGGTGGCTGACCAGAATACGAGTTCGTTCTCAATTTCCCCACCGTGGGTTCCCTCGTTGCTCTTTTCAGTGATTCCGTTATGTGGAAACACAATTAGTTTGTCGCCTTCTCGTATTGCCGACACGTCGCCCGATGAAGCAATAACTTAGCTGCCATCGAAGGGTCACTTCGACTGATGCTCCGAATAAGATAAGGAAATTGTTTCTCGTTTGACATTGTGTTTCGGCATACTTATTTAGGTGCAGTTTAAACTGCTGCAGCCACCTATCAGAAGCGTATTGAAACTCGCGTTCTCTCGATCGAATCTTGTTCCAAGTTCAACAGAAGATATGTTCAGTGCGTGAACTCTTGCCTTTCGGTACCAGTCGGTGACGTTTTGCTGCTTTCCAGTCATCAAATGTGATGAGAATACCGTTTTGCATAGGTACAAACGAATGAAGTTGACACTGTTCGGCTTGCGTCCAGCTTTCGTCAAATGCCTCGAGTGGAACGAAAGAAGCTTGAAGTTTGTCAACGATGATCCTCTTCTCTGTAACCTGTGCGAGATATGTGCCACTCGGTGCCATGCGCACTGTTCAACGAGCATTTTCTTATCCCATAGAACAATTCGACCATCAGCCATGCACTTTCCGGTGGACGCTTTGCAAGCCGTGACGTTTGCTAGACAAGAATCGATATGCACATCATCACCAGTTAATACGTAGCCTTCATCCATCTCGTAGTTCACAGTAGCAGTACATCTTTCACCAAAGATGGCGTAAGAAGCGTTGACGGTTGAGAGCTCTTCCACCTTTTCGCACGACGATTCTTTTCGAGCTGGAGCCCGCTGAAGCGCTTGGTGTTCCTAATCTCTTCACAAGCTTGAGCTGTGACGGCCGATTATAATTGGTTCTTCAAGAGTTTCGTACATACTGAATCGGAGAAACGCTCGAGTGCAGATCTTACGAGTGATCTGGAAACAACTGATAGCTTCCACTCGTTTCAATTTTCTTCGAAAACGCTTACTCTTGTCGTCGTAAGGTGGCTGAACCGTTCTACTGTACAGTTCTGAGTTTCTGGAATTGGTAGTTGTATACCTTGAGTTCCGCTGGCTGCGGCGCTCCCGACGACTAAAGTTAGTAAACCCGAGATAAGGAGGCAAGGCAGTAGGTAGAAGGGTAGGGTATGTTTTCGTCTTGTGACCGCTTTATTGGATGTTTCTCGGATAACGGTCGTGGAGATTACTGTTGCTGCCGTTGCTGTTATTGCATCTGCTTTGGCCTCGAATTTCAAGTGGGAAGAGATTATTGACTGTTCTTTGCACCTTCTTGCCGTTTGAAAGACGAATAGTTGCTGTTCTCACCTTTGACGGTTTCGGAATGTAGGCTTCGATAACTCCGAGCGGCCAGGTGCCGCGAGGACATGGTGACTCGTTGAGCAGCACTATTTCGTTGACCTCAGGCGGTCTCTTTTCAGTACTACTGAATGGCTGTTTATGAGTTGTTTGATATCGTTCTCTCAACATCATGAGATATTCTTCTCGCCATATCGTCCAAAAGTTATCAAGTTTTGCTGTCGTTTCTTCCCAATATTTCAAAAGCTTTTGGTGGGTGTCACTAGGGTCTCGATATGTGGGGTCTCGTGCATCATTCTCCAGGCTTCTGAATACTCCCGGTGAAGAATTACCGTGTGGCAGCAGAAAATCGACTGGTCGTAGAACTGTCGTATTCTCCGATGTGAGGGGGGTAATCGGACGGCAGTTTACCACTGCTTCGACATCCGTCGTCAGTGTTTGAAGTTCTTCTTGCGTCAGCCTTTTCCGTCCAATTGTTTTCTTCATACTGCCTTTTACGAGACCGACCATTCTCTCATAGATGCCACCTTGCCATGGCGCGAGTGGAGTAATAAATGACCACTGAATGTTGTGTGCAGCGCAATAGTCGAGAATTGCGTTGTCCGTCTGGTGCACTTTAGAACACAGAGGTGAGTACAGATCGAGCCCAGACGAATTGTGTGCCGTTATCCGAAAGCATTCTCTTAGGAAGTCCTCTTCTGGAAACAAAGCGACGTAAACACTGAATGAAACCTGGGTCCGATAGATCAGAGGCGACTTCGAGATGTACAGCTCTAGTTGAGAAACAAGTGAATAAACAGATCCATCGTTTTGTGTGATCCTTTTCATCGGAACGTATCGTAAATGGTCCTATATAATCGACACCTGTATTTTCGAAAGGAGGATGCTTAGATACTCGTTCCGGCGGATAGGGTGGCATTGGGGGCATCTGAAAGGGCTTGGACTTCCATCGTCGGCAATGAAAGCAATTGTTGAGAGCTCGTTTTATGGCCTGACGGCCACGAGGGATCCAGTACGCCTCACGCATCTTCGCGAGAATTGAAGAGATCCCAGCGTGCAAAAGCTCCTCGTGGATATGCAAAATAAGCAACTGAGTTATGCGGTTGTCTGCAGGCAAGTAGATTAATAGTGGTGATGAAGCATATTTCATTCTACCTTCGCATTTCCACAAGCCATCTTTGTCGAGATGAGCATTCCACTTTTCTCTTTCTTGCAGACAAATGTCCTCTCTTTGAGCTTGCTTAATCAGTAGTTCTTCAGCTCGAGATATTTCGTTTCCTTTAAACGATCCCTTTTCGGGGCAATTTCCTTTGAAGCAGGCAACTGCACGCAAATACCCATGCTGTCGTTCGCAGTAGACGAGACCATTGTGCTGAAACGCATAGCGTTGATGATAGTCGATGAACGATCATATATTTCACACGCCATGTGCGTATTCGCTGTTGTTGCTTCTGTTTCTAAGTGGTCTTCTGGGCTAGCATTGTCTTCTGACCTAGCAGTGTGATTTACCAATTGTGGCCACTGCTCACTAGAATAGAGAAGCCAATGTGGTCCATGCCACCATAATTTGTTGTTGATCAGATCGTCGAGGTCACTACCTCTCGTAGGAATATCGGCCGGATTGGAATCTGAAGGAACGTATCCAAATGTGGCATCCGTTTTCCGAATTTTCTTTTAGGCGATTTTCCACGAATCGATCTTTTCTGATGCACGTCACTGGAGCAATTCGTTGTAAAGTGCACTGACTGTCAGTCCAAATATACTTGTCGGCGCTTTCCAGTTGTGAGGTTATTCAAGCTGCTGTGAGGTGTATTCAAGCAGCCTCGTTCCAATAAGAGCTCCCATAAGTTCCAGACGAGGAATGGTGGATCCTTTGAGTGGGGCAAGTCGAGTTTTGCATATTAGTAGATGACATTCAATTTCTGAATTCATTTCTGTTCGGATGTAAACGGCTGAAGCGTACGCTGTCTTCGATGCATCCGTGAAACAGTGAAGTTGCAGAGCAGCTTGCCTCTTTAAAACGAATCGTAGTACTTCAATTGTGCGTTCATTCCACTCACCGCAGATGCTGTCAATCTGCTTGGTTATATTTTCGGGTAACCTCTCGTCCCACTTTTGATTCTTTCTCCATAGATCTTGTAGAATTACTTTTAATGGAGTGAACAAAGGAGAGATGTGTCCGTGGGATCGTATTGAGCAGCGATATAGGACAATAGTTGCCGTTTGGTCATTATCGGCTGCTTCGGGTGGACTTACTTTCCACTGAATATAGTCTGCTGTAGTATTCCATCGCAGTCCTAGCAGTTTCGCGTTAGTTGCTTCGTGACGGTCCCTTTCCGAATTGTTTTGTTGAAGGTTGCGTCATTGCTCAGAAATTCGCGAATGTTCATTCGTGCGTCTTCGAATAGTTTCTTTATGCGCTCGAACTTGTTGAAGGCCTCTTTGTCGTATGTGCACTGATCAGCACGTTATCCACATAAATGTTCTTCCAAATTTCTTCGGCTAATTCTACATCACCGTACGAATCTAGATGCGTTTTAATTGTTGCCGCGAGGAGGAAGGGACTTGCGTTGAGTCCAAACGGGACTCGTGCAAAGCGAAAGACCTTTAGGTTGCTGTGAGATGGCGGTGAGTTGATATCAGACAGCCATAGAAAGCGAGTCGCATCTCGATCTGGTTATTGAGAGCCACTTGTAGAAAAGCCTTCTCTAAATCTCCTATAATTGCAATAGGCATTGAACGAATCGAAGCAGTATACCGCCTAAATTCGGGAGTAAAACTGGTCCTCTCATAATTGCTTCGTTGATGCTTTTAGTTCCTCTCGATTTGGAAGAACCATCGAAAACTACTCGAATCTTTGTAGTCGTCTTATGGGGGTTAATTACTGCTTGATGTGGCAAATAGTGGACAATGTTGGATGTGGGTTTTAGTTCCTCCTGAGGTACTTCTTCGATGACACCACAATCTTCTGCTGAGAAAAGATCGCGTCATATTTTTCGAGAAGCTCGCGATCATTCTGTAAACGCTTCCAAGTTGAAAGCAATCGACCATATGCTAGGCCAAAATTCTGTGGAATTTGCGGCACAGAGTCTCTGAATGGGAGGCTCACTGAATAGCGAACCGTCGATTCTCTTCACCGTTTCCTTGAACATGTCCATTGCTTGTTGGTCTTCATGCTCGGTTGGTGATCTCGAATACCAAGGAGCTCAATATTCCAATAGTTGGAGATTTGCTCAACTTGTTCTGAGGAATGTTGGCTCGCAAATTCCATTTCTTCCTAGCGTCATCTGGCATTTGTTTTTCAATACACACCACTGCCGGGGCTGCTTCTTTCTTTTCGGCCTGTTTGGACGATAAAATATAGCCAACTTTAGTGGGAATTAATTCGTAGCCATTTCCTAGGCGTTTGATTCCTGCAAGCGGAATAAAGTCGCTGAAATAGTCATGACCGATCAGAATATCTGGAGAACGAATTTTTCGCGGCAGCTCGATGGCTTCAGGTCACCAAAATGAGCTTCAATGTTGTCACCGACACTTCTAGGTTGCTAGTAATTCGCTTAATTGTGCTTACTCTGACAGCCTTGCGGGTACCGTTCTGAAGTTGAACGGAAATAACAGTTCGATTTGATTGTATAATTTGCGGCGCACAATCACCAAAAGTGCTTATGCTCAGCTTTTGCGGTGTTGTGCTTAGCCGTAGCCGATTCGCTAAGCGCGTTGTTATGTACGACTTTTGACTGCCCGAATCAAAAAACATTAACGCTTTCGTTCGGCAGTTTGCTTTTTGAGGGTTGGAGACCACTACTTCTTTACACAGAACAGCAGTGCTTTATTTCCACTTGCCATATTTGCTGCAATCACTTTCTTCAGGTGTGAAAGGGGCTGGTCTGTACCATTCTTCCCCTTTTCTTGCGATTTTGCACCTCTCCATGCATAGGAGTGAGTTATGATTGCGATTATGGCAGTAGTAGCAATGTTGCATTGCTTTGCAGTCTTGCAGTGAATGTCCCTTTTCAAACATTTTGTGCACAATTGAAGTTATTCGCTCGCTGATTCTTTTCTCTGTGGTGCTGTACAAAGGGCAGTTGCGATTCCAGTGTGATTCACCACAGAATGCACATGGTTTTGACGGCTTTTTCTGTTGTTTTTGCTGAGCGAGAAGCGAAGATGTTTTGATTTGCGGCTGCCTCGCCATGCTAACAGCTTTCACTTGCTGAAGTCTTCCGTACGACTGCGCATAGAGCAACTCCGCAGTCATGAATTCGCGAAGTTTTGCTCGTAATTTTTCGACGTTCCATTCTGGATCTAACGCCTGTATTCACTAATACGTCTTTTTATTCGCTGCGAGAGCTTTTGCTCAATTATAAATACTAGCAAAGGTGAGTCGAGATTTTCGCCTGCTTGCTCAAGTTGCCTTAATATTCTTTCCAGTGCCTGTACAGTTGCCACCAGTTGAGACCCATTGTCACAGGGAAGGTTTTGCAATTCGGTGTGTAAGCTGGCTATATAACGGCTGGGTTTCCGTAATTTGATTTTAGCGCAGTTACCACCAAATCAAAGCTGCTTTCACTTATAGCGGTAGCCCTGAGCGACGGTTGCTGCTGGGCCTTCAAGTAGTGAAAGCAGATAGTTCAAGCGCTGAATTTTTGGCAAGTGGCCAACAGCAGAATTAATGTTTCCCAGAATCCAGTCCACTCTTTAGGGTTTCCGTGAAAATTTTCTGATTGGTGAGTCTGGGGTAGAGCAACGTGGCTGCCTACGGGTTCTGGAGGCGAAGGAGCAGAGCTTGCTTGTAAATTCGAGGACATTGCGCGATTAGCGGAGGGGGTGACGAAACCGAAGATTTGCAAAGTCTTCAGAACGTCAGTGATATTAGAGATCCTAGCGTTTAGTTGATCAGCAATGGTTTTAGCTTGCTCGCATAAATAGAGAAAGCTGTCTGGCTGCATAGCGTAGTCTTCGTACGCCTTATTCTCTGCTTCTGCTGCTCGCGGATCACTTAAAGTGTCCAATAATTCAAGCCACTTTTCATGCTTATTTTCAATTTGCGAATGAGGCGCATTACAGTTTTCAAGCAATGGCGCAGACAGTCTCTACGTTTTATAAAAGCGGTAATTTGAAAAGAACTTTCCTGTGTTATGTCGACATCGTCCTCAGTTGGCGGATCCTTCCAACCATCGTTTTCAACTCTTGAACCATAGGTTCCAGCCCGGCTTTCAAGCGTCGGGCCATTTCTCAGCGAATAATTTTAGCAGAATCAAAGATGAATCAGTCGCGAAGGCACCTTTCGCAAAATCCGAAATTTGCAGAATCCGGAGAAAAATCCGATCCTGCCGTGGTCGCCAAGTTTTTGTCGCGTAAAAACGCGGCAAAAATATATGGGAAAGAGGGAGAGGGGGGTCCCCTAAGCAGCTTTAGGAAGAGGCGTAGACTAAGAGACGACGAGAGTTAAATACGTTTACAAAGAATGATAACAAAGGAGGAGACATAAAACCTCTCACAACAAAGTAAGGATTTTATGTTTCCTTTCTCACAAAATCTCCAGCGAAATCTTCTTGATCATTTCGCTGGAATTTTGTTTTGACTGTTTCGCCATTTGACGCGACATCAGGGATAAATGGAATGGATATAAACGTTAGACCTGAGGTCATTCTATGTTGGCAATATAATCTAGCAGTGATTTCTCTTCCAGGTTGAAGCAATTTGTGAAACGCACTTTCAAATGAAATGTTTTCCGTTCAAATATTGCCATTATTGAAAGACGCTGCCCTCGTAAATTTGCCCGACAATACGTACGTCTTTCATATATTCTTCGATGTTTGTATGTGCAAATATATTTTCATCATCTTATGTTTCTTTTTCACTTCCTCAATTCTTCATGCAATTGAATGTAAGAGATTTTTAAATGAACAATTGATATTTATTCAACAAGAAATTATCATATACGTAGTGGATTAGATAAAACATGGCTCATTGAAATATGCAAAAAATAGAAAAGACTAGTGTGGTATTTTTCTGGCTTGCTTTGACCCAGCATTGTCCACTCAAATCTGACTAAAATATTTACATAGTGAAGCATAATCACACGTTTAGGCTCTCAATCTCTTTCTATTTTAGCGTTTTATATAAGAACAAGTATTAAAAACGACTCTAAACAATGGAATAATTTGTTTTCAAATAACGAGCACATTTTCAGGATGGATCTTTCAGTGCTTGGCTATGATTGTTCACATTTCTCGGAACGTGGTCTATCACTTTTCATATCAATATTTGGAATTCAATTCTAACAAAAGAATCGGAACGTATTCAAGCTTTCCGTCCGATATTCGCTTCACCACAATGTGCTGATCCTCAATGTCCGTTCATTCGAAACGCACAACAACAGTGCATTATGCTTATGGAATCCAAAAACCATCAAAGGTTATTTCCATTCATTTCCTTATATTCATTTAATAATTATTCTTTTTTCTTCTGGCCACTTCTCCAATGAATAATTTTTCCTGAATTAGTTTGCATAAATGGTAGCAATTTAGTGTATTGTTGATAATTCCCCTATAAGATGATCGAATATGTTCGCATTTGTGATAGATCTAATCACTCATAAACGCTACTTTCCATTAATAGCGAACGAATATGACATAGTGTCACTTCTATACAGGTTTTGACAAATATCAAATAGCAGTGAGTGATGGGAAAGCACGCCGGAAGGGCTTCGAGAATGAACCAGTGAATTCCTTAGCGAAAAATTGTGCCGGGAGGCGAGCGAATTTATATTCCAACAAAATAGTCAACCGTTTATAATATATATATATATATATATATATATATATATATATATATCTATATATATAATATATATATATATAATATATATATATATATATATATAATATAAATATATATATAATATATATATAATATATAAACGGTTGACATATTTAAACATCTGTCGACATATATATATATATATAATATATATATATATATTATATATATAAATAATATATATATATATATATATATATATATATGTCGACAGAAGTTATTTTACAAAATGTCTAATATTGTAGCTTTCTACTAGACCAACCGGTAGGAAATAGCACATATTGAGAAAATGCTTTAGCATTTAGCAAAAGGATGATAAAATGATGAAAAAATCATTATAGTCTGAACGAATTTATAATTGAAATAAACTATACTAATAAAAAAATCAACCGAAATTCAAATCTATGAAAGAATAAAACGATTTTATTCATAGTTCATAATCAAATGGGAATCTTTAAAACGATTGCAATAGTTGCAAACGATTGCAAAACAAATGAAATCGAAAACGAATTTCATTCATAATCATATAGGTTGATTTTTTCTTTTCGTCAATACATATGCAAAATTTTGCATTTGCAACATAATTTTACGCTTTATTGAGGGAAATTTTGCACATAGGAAAGGTGTGGAAAGGGAACCATCCAGGTGAAAGAAGGTTAAAAAAGGTAAAGAAAGGTAGTACTGATTAAAGGAAATTGCAGATAGTACTACGGACAGACTCTATGTGTATTGCAAGGTAGTTTTTATAATATATGGAAAAAAGAAAACAGAAATAGAACAAAAACTGCGAGTGATCTCAATTCCAACATATGAGACGATGGGCAAATTACGTGTAAGAGTATGGGGTACTGAAAAATCAGAAATAATTTTGGGAAGTGATGAAATATAAGAAGATGGAAACTTCATGAGTTCTCCATTTTTATCAGTCTGTTGTATTATGAAGACGTCACTGTTGTCCTCCCCTTCCTCCTTCGACACTCCGCACACAAGAACGCTTTTTGCGGTGGCAATTGAATTGGCATTTGACAGATGGTAGAGAATATCAGTATGTAAGTTTGACAGTCATATTTTTCACTAAGAGTTTTCACCAAGAATAAGTTTCCCAAAATATCTGTATTTATTTCTCTTCTCTCACTCTCTCACCTGCAGAAAGTCTATATAAAAGTTCTTTATAAAAAACAACGAATATCAATTTATTTTGCGAAGAACTCGAGATATTGATGAAGATGCAAGAAAGAAATTGTTTAAAGGATGAGAAGTGAACGACTATTGCGAGCAATTCATAGCTGTGATTGCGTTGCTGAGTGCGATCGTGCCGTGTATGGTACTCGTGGTGGTATTGTGTCGGCGACGTAGACACGACCGTGTCACCGAGATCGACTCCACTCCACCGCTGAAAGCAGTCGGTGAAGACTGGACATCCATTAGGTTTATCGACGAAGATAGTATATGTTGAATCAACTCATCCTTTCTGCACCACTCTGTTCTCGAGAAATTTTGACCATTTTTGACCATTTTCTTTTCACAGCATTTTTATTCTTTGAAAACTATTCATATTATGCGCTTCATTGTTACAACTTCTATGCACTCTAAGCATATAAAATGTCTTAGCAACGCATTTGCTTACTGAAATATTTCAGTGTCAATAATGTTTATATAATTGTTTCTGTATCGCGAAAAAGCACAATTAATTCCAAAAAAGATCGAAGAAAAAATGTTGTATTAAGGATGCTGTTGTGACGGATATGGTGTCACTGATGATCGACGCTGGTCGAATTATTAATGCCGGAATACCGGAAATGAGAAACAAACGGCAAGAGGCGCAATTGACGTGCCTACCTCTATGGTGGTGACAAATTTTCAACGATACTGGAAGAAAACGGCAGCATTTCCAATAATCGTTGTATATGGTTTAGATAAGCAAATATATATATATATAAATATAATATATATATATATATATATATATATATATATATATATATATATATATATATATATATATATATTATATATCTATATATATATATATTATATATATATATATTATATATATATATTATATATATAATATATATATATATATATATATATATATAAATATATAAATATATATATATATATATATCTATATATATATATTATATATAATATATAAAAAAGTTATGTGCTTTTTCTTCACTGCCATGTGATTTCGCTTGTTCATAATGTCCATTATGAACAACTCTGTATATTCCTTGCATTGCGTGCTTTTCCTCGTTGATAACATCATCTGATAAGTTCTTTGAAGGCTTCAATGCGCGGATGCGGTATGATTACGTGTCGTAATGCTCCACAGGTGGCACTCATTTGAGTATCACTCAAATAATTCTTTGTTGCCAATGCTTTGGGCAGATAAAAAACTATTGCCGAATAAGAGTACTTATCATAAACGGGAAAACGTGTAGAGAAGCTGGCATGATATGTATCTTTCTGCTTTCCATATGTTTGATCAATCATCCGCATATTTTTACTGATAAATCGCAGAATGTATGGAATAAATATTCGGTTTTCGTAAAATAAATGAATTTTAAGGAAACCGAATTTTCTGCAAATCGCCTATGAAATATCCTTATTTTTCGTTATCTAACAGCTGAAAAAGATCTGTTGAGGTCTTGAAGTATTCTCCTGCCGGAAGGGGTTGGCGATAGGGTGTTAATATCGAGGCTCGAGGCTCTCGACCGAAATCTACTCAACAATTCGCCCTCTAGATGACCGTTTAGACAATGCTTTTCCAGCAAAGCTGCAATTAAAATCACGAGAATATTGGTCTATAACTATCTCCCTCATTATTGTAATCCTTTCATTTCCAACCACTTCGCATTTATATTCGCTCTTTTCGCATTGACGAAAGCGCATAGATTATTTCCAACTATCTCCATATAAGGCGAAAGGCAGACCCATGTGCCGTCCTACCAGGATGGAGCATGACCTCTAGGTTTAGCATTAAAATCTATAGTTGACTCAAGCGTTTGACCTCCCAACCTGGAAAGTAATATAGCTGAGCGCTGAGAGTATTTAAATAAATCCCATGCTTAACGAAATAAAATAATTAAATGTTCCCACAAAAATAATTGCAAAAGCTTCAAAAATAGTGAATGCTCTACTACCTCGAACTATATTTATTAGTCATCGATTTGATGCCATTGAAATTTTTGGTTATTTTTCTCTTTTTAATTTCATCGAAGCTCAGATGTAAACTTTTTTTTTCTGTTTTTCGAAAACCTCTTGCGAACCGCTCATTTCGGTCTATCTTTGATTCTTATTGATAGGTTAACTTTGCGCCCAACGCTCACGTCTCACAAATTGTACATTCGTATAGAGTACTAACTTGTTGAACTATTATCCGTGGTGTCGTTCAAATATTTATGTACGAGTAGAAAATTATTTTGCTAGGGAACGCTGCATCATATCAAAATCACCTACGTAAAGTTGTGTTACTCTTCATTTAGGCACTCTCATGATAGAGACACTTCCTGCAATGGTAATATCACATCAACACACAACCGCTTCGGACGCATTCTTAGTTTTACATTCTGTTTAAAACAACAATTTCTAATTCACGTAACATCATTACAGAAGTCGTAAAAGACTTCGATTCCATCTATCGCCTTTTGCCTCTTGAACGCCTGAGGCAATTTTTTTTTTGCATTCATTTATCCTTCGTCATATCCCATGTGTCTAAGAAGAAATCGTCCTCTCGAAATCATTCTAAGATATGCAAATATTAACCAAAAGTGCAATATCAAGCAAAATTCAGTATTGCTGAAAAAAGAAGATGCAAAAAAAAACACTGATATTCGAGATAGCCGGAGGATGCACATTTTGCGGTACAGCTGTGGTAGTGATCGATCCCCGATAACGCTGCTTTTGCGATTGTTCGTATTTATTGAACAAGCGTAAAATTTACTGTGAAAACAATAACGGTAAGAACAACAAAGTGAAAACCGAAAAGCGAATGCACAAAATAAAGAGCATCAATCAGGTGGAAGCGCTCGATAAAATACTATCAAGATGGAAGAAACGTTGCAAGATTAAACAAGTTACTCGTTCAACACTAATTTATTCAGCCCTCTTGTAGGTTCGCTTCGAGACGACCCCTTCGCATTCGCAAATCTGCAATGGGAGCTTCTCTTTTAGATTTGGTCGTTAAATTGCTAGAAGAGAGCGGAAAAACAGTGAAGATACAACAATCGATGCATCGTTTATAAACGCTCTTTAAAATCTATCCGTTTCTTGCTCCTGATATCCTCCTCCAGCTAGCGCCCTTCATATTAGGGGTACATTGAGAATGTGACGCGAAACTGAACGTTTGAAGTTACTTTACTCTTATTTTCTATCCTAGCTCACCTCTACCTTCTCCAATTCCTTTCTTTCTTTCTTTCAATTTCTTTGTGTCTTCTAAAGGAATAGGATAACTTCACAGCTTTAAATTATAAATCAAAGAGTTAATAGGAGTGGAAATTTGAAGAGCACCTTGTTAACGTCACTTTATAAAAAAATTCACATAAAATTTTGCATTTCATCCATCGAAACATCGACGGCTTTCATCAATAAAAACCACCACGATGATGAGAGATTGGCCTTAGAGGATTTTAGGTTAAACTCTAATGAACTTTCAGAAGAAGCTGAATGAAGCGATATATTTGAAAACTTTCCATATCTTTACAAAAGTCATCAATGTTTTTAAATTGTTTTTTTTTTAATTTTTCAAACATCTTTCACAATGATAAGGACGATATCAATAAATTGATAAAAAATATCAATCAATTATTCTATGATATATAAGCAACATGCAAAAACGATGGTGCTAAGCAACCAGAAGGAAATATTGTTAGTTACTCTCATGATATTATGCGTTTCACCTATCTGTAAGGTACTTTAGAGTTGAAAGAACGATTTAAATATAAAGTAATACATTATATAGAAGATTCTATTAGTAAACAAAATAAATGCTCTAAGAATATTTCGTCGAACGTTCTCGAATTAACTCCCACTTTTAGTTGATACTTTTTTTCGCACTTTCATTGTAATTGTGCTGAGAAAACTTTTTCCTACAGAAATAATCTTCTTGAAACGTTTAGCAAAAATGACAATAAAAACGCTTCTAGGAAAATTATCAAGCTGCGAATTTTTCTTTTCTTTTCATAAAATTATCTCAAAAATCATTGGAGAACTTTTCCAACATATATTCTAGAGAAATTAAGACAGTTTTTTCAGATTTTGATAGAGAAACTTTCTCAAAAAAGTTTCTTTTTTTCAAATTTTTATTGAAAATAAGAGGAAAATTGTATGAGCAAAGAGCGCAATAATCAATATTTGCATTAAATATGACAAAATTCTCTTGAAGGGTCAATTTGATTATTGCCTTTCCACTTAGCCAGTTATGCCTGAATGAATGCAAAAAATACCACTCAAGTTTCAAATCAAGTTCGAACCACGTGGCAATCAATAATGACTCTATCACTGACCGATGTTCATGATCAACGCGAAGACCATAAGAAACATATGATTTGACACTAAAAGTTTTTCTTTGCACATCATATAACCTCACATATCAATATGTAATAACGATGATTAAATTCTAATTCAAGATGTTTCTTATGGGATATCGCAAGGAAAAGGTAAAATGTTGCAGAATTAATGTGAATGAAAAGCTAACAATAATAAGATATCCGTTCTCGTCGATATATCGCTCGAAGCGTGAATCCTTATCACCGGTTTGATCGCTTTTTGCTCTTGTATCAGCTTATCACCCTCTATTGTGATTTACTCTATAAATAAAAAAATGTGACACATACGCATGCATATCACGAATATCGGGATGCATCAAATCTATAGGAATATTATTACTTCAACGAGTGTATTAGGATCGATTTCGCTGATAGCAGATAAAGTAGGTAAAAGCATTTCGTACTTCCACTGCACTGCATTCTGTGGTATAGATTATGATTCATGATGCCCTAATCAATGCATGTTCAAAGAGATTATTAGCCTGTTTAGGTGATAACAATAGGCGTTTTGATGTTTCCATCAAGAATGCGTGAATGAGTTGAAAAAAATTGACCGCACTCAATACGAGCGAAAAAAGCTGAAAATGTTTTACAACGGATTTTCAAATTCCAACTAATATCCTCATAAAAATTCAACTCATTGAATCGAAACGTTGGGTCCTTCATTGTGAAATAATCAACAGAATACAAACATGCATCTAAATATTAAGAGATGACAACAACCCTCTAAATCCTCGTTCACTGATTGCAATTGCCAAGCAACTTTCGACACACCTACGATATCTCGACGATCAATTCGACTTTCGACTGATTCAAGTACATGTTAACTTACTATATAAGAGATATCGTAGAAATTTTATGTAGAAAGTTTGCGTTGCTCAAAGAGTTTTGCAATTGCAATAGAGCAATATGAATTTCGACTTATAAGTTGCAAACTTCCAATATAAATTGCAAAGATTTCTCGAGTTTAAAAATAGTTTTTTTTTTTTATTCACAATCGTTTTCAAAGCACAAAAGATGAAAAGACGGGAAGAAGATACAAAATCTTGGCATGCGAGGGTTTCCTCCTGCTATTCTTACGGCTAGATGAATTAAACCAATCTTAACACCCTCATAACCCCGTTTTTGTAGGCATAGTTCTCACCACCTTTGAGATGGATCCTTACTGAAAAACATTTCAGGCCATTAGCTTTGCTATTGCATTATTTGCAACTAACGCATCAACATCGGTGATCTGTAGTTGCAGTTAAATATGCTCCGCAATAAGTTAGCGACTGTGAGCTTAATCTTCAAAGACGAAACCACAACAGCGGTTAATTTTGTTTCTCCGAGATGGATCTATTATAGGTATGAGAAAATGGCCGGAATAGCGATCAATCAAATAACCTCCCTAATAAATTTTTCAAAGATCTTCGCTTTTGAATTCTGCATAATTAATAACCTTACATTCATCGAAATGTCTTTCTTCGTCTATCAAGAAAGATGCGAGTTGAACTCATTTCCAACCAAAAAAGTGATCATTGTGTAACACATTGTTGAGGAAATAACCTAAAATCGCTAGACCCTATAAATACAAGAAATCCTTGATATGTGGTGCCATTCCGGAAATGATGGTTAGGTTCCTTAGAAAGCTCCCGGCAAACTCTACGCAACAGAAAAACCGCATCTTTCGGAACTTCCCATGAAAAACTTTTTCCCGCAATATTTCTACAGAGGGAATACGATGGTCTTCCAGAGTCTGCGACCATAAAGAGAACAAAGAGGGATTCAGATGGCATACCATAAGTTTGCGGCCATCGCCGGTGGTCTCTTCGAATTCCTTATCCAACTCAAATTCGACCACTATCGTCTTGAACGTTGACTCAGATACAATCTTCCATTTACCATTTTCGCAGCTTATTGTAAGTGACGGCTTGAGTGTGACTGCCATCTTACGTGTTATCAGCCCAACACCTTAAATGCAATAATTTAGACGATCTTCTGAATAAAATAATCGTTTTGCAGCATTATTTATCTGTCGATCTCCAAACTATTCTGCGTTAATTTCGTATCGGCAAGTTGACTGTATCGCAGCACCCTGTTGAGTTCGGTAAGTACCTTCAAAAATATGAAGTTACTACAAGACGCCAAACGCATTCTAATCTCGAACCCCCCCCCCCTCATCCTGAAATCTTTCTTGAAGGGATAGGTTGAGACCTCGACAAGGTTCTGAACTTTTTTAAAAGAAAAGTATGGATGTTAAATCTATGCAATGCCTGCATATTTCTTTGAACCGGATGCAATCCTTTGATCAATGCACTTTTTTAGCTGCAATATAAGAACTTCCTCGGCTGCATTTCGATCGTTCTTCCTGTCGGCCGCACTTCAAACGTAAATTTTAGCATGCTCACTTGGGACAATTAAAACACTGCTGAAACCATGCGCGATCGATGCGATTTTTCCTTCGCACTCATGTCATCACATATCTCAATAACTCTTTTTATCGCCACTAAAATCAAAACATGAGTTGCTTTGATATGTGCAAAAGGGATGGAAACCACATTCTCTTCTCAATTAAATTTCCCTCTGAAAAAATTATAAAAACCAAACAACTCTTTGGAATGTTGCTCGAGACTTTCTTACAACAATTCATAACATGAATGCGGAGGAAAAATCGCATCGATCGCGCATGGTTTCAGCAGTGTTTTTATTGCCCCAAGTGAGCATGCTAAAATTTATGTTTGAAGTGCGGCCGACAGAACAGCAATCGAAATGCAGCCGCGGAAGTTCTTATATTGCAGCTAAAAAAGTGCATTGATCAGAGGATTGCATCCTGTTCAAAGAAATGTGCAAGCACTGCATACATTCAAAGTCCATATTAAAGTATTCAGCAAATATCTAGTTGACAAGAGGCATAAAGGAATCGACATTTTCAAAAGGCCGCGATCTACCTGACTCAATTTGATGAAAAGATTTCGAAAAAACTCGACTGAAACCTCTTCGCAAATAAATTCATGATCAAAAACGTTCGAGAGTGAGCCCAACGTCATTTAACATCTAGCTTGGAATATTCCTTGCATATTATGATAAAATGTCTATTAACTACGGGGAATCCAGAACGGTGAAAGCACTTTCCTATCCGGGAGGTGTCTTTTTTTTTATACTGCAACGAAAATGTATAGATATGGGCGGCGCAAAACTTAAGTTTCGTTGTAATTATGTAATAAGAACGAAGGGATATTTACTCTGTCAATAAATAATTCAAGCAAGGGGAAGGATAGAAACTTAGGACTATCCACGACACCTTCAATATTTGAATTTCAGAAAATATAATAAACAAAGGTCAACAGACCGCATTGTTTCATATATGCATCGAAATTCTCCGAATCAAGGAACGTCCATTTGCCAATAAGCTTTTCTGTCGACATTTTGAAACGTTCTCTCACAATAACGAAATCAAAACGACAATGGCACACCTGTAAAGAAACCAGTATAAACTATAGTTTATCTGCTATCAAATGGACAGGTGAAAACGAACGCGTTCGCAATGACATCGAACGACAACAACAACGCATCAGGCGATTTCAGTATCTTGCTATGAAAAATAAAAATGTTCAAAAGAAACTGGTTTCGTTAGTATTGCAAAGGACTTTCGGCACCAAATTCAACGCATTTCATGCAGCATTGAATTTTGCACACCTGCCATGACGGTAAGATCATTACGCGCGCCTTTGCAGAAGGATTGCGGGTGACTCAAGAAATGTGTCAGGTGAGTACGCATAATATACGTGTTTGCGTTCTGTCCATATGATCGGCTAATTTCATGGTTTGCTTAAAACTTTAAAAACGATAGTGAGCTCATACACTAAAAGACCTTATCGCCCAAAAGTTCACTCTTGCATGACTGGAATGACCTGAAGCGAAGTTCGGGTCGCAGAGAAATATGTGCAGTTTTAGGCGCTTTCGGAGATCTATAGTCTCCCTTTGCAACTCCAGCTTCAGTGGTTCCGAAGTTGAAACCAGAAGACAGACAGATAAACAAGTACATGCACATAGGTATGAAAATATCAGTAAACTTTTCACCACACAATACGAAATTGAATATTTTGTGGAATATCTTTAGCGGCAACGGATTCAAATTAAGTGATGAATCCGTTGCCGCATTACTTGTTGGCGATTTATTTGTGACCTAGTAAACTTTAAAAGCGCATATCGTACCAGTTCCAATGGCGCACTTTCGTCTGTTCTATTTTCACTTGGCAATAAAACAATCGACCACCGTTCTCCTTCAATTGTAGATCACCCATTCACGTAAAAGCAATAAAAGCAACTACTGCAGCATTTTTTTCGATCGTTTTCCCTGGATTCAAGCAATCTATACTATATAGGCATAATATTCGAGCTGAATTCTTCAAACACAGTCAGTTATTATTCTGTTTATATTTGAAGCGATTTTTTGAAAATATTGCAAAAGTGTACAACAGGCATTTCTAACATAATACGTGCTATAACCAGGTAATATGTCTAAAACATAATACGTGCTATAATCATAATGCATGCTATAGCGGCTAGTAAATGATATCACAAATAAGCCTATGTCAATATAGGCGATTATAGCTGCCGAACATAATGAACTATACACTCGACGACACAGCACCGTCAACTATAAATGACATTCTAAGATAACAAAAAAAAAGAAAAAAGAAAAAAAAACATGAGATGGTGATGCATTCAGAAACAATCGTCAAAAAACTGTGCACTTACATGTTTCGGATCGAGCGCTTGGATAAATCCCGGAAGTGCTCGGATCGCTGCCAAACTTCGTCTAGTGACTGATCTTTGATTATGAAGACAAAATAAAGGCTGAGGGACGAAAGGAATGAAGGAGAAGACATTCTTTCCTTGCAAACATTGAATTTATCAATAAATTCGTTTGTGTCATTTCGCTTACGAAAAACACTCGATCAGGCGACGATCTGAATTATTCTCAAAATATAGCAGCCAAAATTTTTGCTCTTCCAAAAATCACTACTTTTGGCATTTACGCATTTCGAAACTGTCATGGGCGAAATTTGGTGGGCGAACGGTGGAGGTAAGTTAGGTGTGCGAAAGGACTGGGATGAAGAGTGGTATAAGTATATTTTGGAAGCTGTTAATCGCCCATCCATAATTTTGGCCCTTAAGGAGAACACTACTGGAATATGAATTGCTCACAGATGACTCAACACGACTCCGAAGTCAAACTGCACTTTAAATTACATAAAAAAGATTATCATGTTTACATGGGGTACTAAGAACAACGAAAACACATCAAACGTTTCACGTATAATAATTCCACTAAAACGAGATGAGAAATTACGATGATAATTGAAGGCAAAAATTATTAAAACCTAGAAACATGTGTAACAACCAAAACATGCAGAAAGAGCGTTTATAATAGAATTGAAGCGAATTATTAGTAATGAAGGTTGAATTTCGTGCATTAATTGCTATGAGAGTTTCGGAAAATCTACTCAACATTAGGGGGGCGCTTATTCGTGATCATGAAGTTTTAGGCGATAAGAAATGCTGCGCGGCTTTAATGAAGAGAATGGTGAGATCAGTGGGAATAGATTCTAACGGAAACGTGCAGGTGCCATTTCTATGAATATTTTTGATTTCCCGTCCTGATCGTTTCATATTCTTTCCTCTTCATATATCACTTAATAGGTTCAACTACCTGACCCTTCCATTTTTATGCATACTTCCTTGCGATGCGATATGGTTTATAAGTGGAAATAACCAACAAACAACTGAGACACTGAATATGTAAGTAAGCTAATATCAAAGAAGGCCGCTAACGTTGTTACCGCTGCATTTTTAACGACAACTCATGCATGCATATTTGCAGGAGTGAAACAACGGCTAAGACTTTGCATAGCGGTGATCATTTCATCACTATCACAACCCAGCTCTCTCGCAACTTATCGTGATTTGAATTAAGTGTATTGTACCTATCTAATCACCTCTGCAACTTGTTAATCAAAATCTGAACTCTAACCTCTCCTCATATTTTGTCAAAAATTAATCCACATATTTAACAAAACTGGCGAAGGTGATCCAACCTATAATCGTTCTTCAGCCACTGATCTGATCGAATAACAACGCACCTTTCCAGGTACTCGATTCGAATATCCGAAAATCCTCCTAGGCCCATTTAATCAAAGTTTGGTGAGCGAATATTTCCAAAAAGCTGCATTTATGGGTGAAAAACAGCATCCTCAAAGAAGACTTTACAATGGTTCGCTTTTTATTTAGTATGCGGCCAAATGGCTAATTGTACAGGACGTCTACGATCGACTCTCATTCGAAGTAATAATTCAAAAACAGAAATTTTAAGCTTCTTACTCATTCGATCTCTATGTAGCGCTGTATAAGCTTCTCATGCAAAACTCCTTGCAGTGGAATTTAATCAATGAATCAATGATACTAAATTTGCATAATATAAGTATATTACAATATTTACTTTGCTCCTTCAAGTCCACATATCCCGAATGCGTTTGTTATGCTTCATTTCTTAGTGGCCGTCTTGGTGGACATCCGAATATCAAGGACATCCGAATTCTTGTGAGAATAGCATTTCATTCTTGATGAATACAACTGAAATGAATACAACTGTAATAATTGAGGATTCGTGGTTATTATTGCATCAAAACAACAATTTTGAAGAGATATTGCATTAATCATTAATTTTTAAGTGCTGATTCGAATTCGTTTAGTGAATAATTTGCATAATAATTTTCTTTGTATTCTATCATATAGTGAGAGAAAGGAATGATTTACATATTAGCAATCACAGAGAGTAAATATTCTCATTAAGAAGCTTCTTCTGACCATTAAAAACAAATACTTCACTATGAAGTGTTTGATGATATTTCTTATTTTCAACGGATCGAGTTGGCCACCTTAAGAAATTGACTTTCAACGATAGTATAATCTCACCACCAACTATTCAATTGAGGACGAGATGAATTACAACTGACGATGAGGTAAGTGGCTCACGCCTGCGAAAGCACGATAAAGAGTTGAAGGTGAATTGGTCAGACTTCTTCTTACCGGTTATGCTTGCCGGAACACTGTTTCCCGAATCGGACCTTTCATTAGTTATGCTTCATACCGAGAGAGAACCGTTCATTCTTTTCGCAGAATTTATCCGGTAAAGGAAAAAATATATAAAAAGAAATAGGTTTAGTTTCAAGTTGTAACCAGTGATTGTCGCTTCCACTATTTGATCATCGATGATGCTAACATTCCACTGGTTCGATGTCATAAACACCCTATCTCACTTTTGCAAAAAAGGCTATTATATCATACCACAACTCATACCTAAATATAAAACTGTCAACATTCCCTGCTATACCTAAATACCATACTGCATCACGGTAAGGTATTGTAATACAAGTAACTTAACTCGCTACTGCAAATATATTTCAATGATACATATTTCTAACATTGTGAAATCAGACAATAAATGTTGTCAATTCCATAGTGGATGGCTAATAAATCGATTACCGGGTTATCATCACGAATTGCGGTCTTCAGAAGACCTTTCGCATCTTCACTGCTATATGGACTTATCACCTGAAAAACGGTTAACGATAAACGCACTTGCATGCATCCGATGTATTCGATAATGAAATTTTAGTTCTAAGAGATGAATTAACAACGCAATAGTTGAGTCTCTTTATTGAAGAATAATGCAAATTTTGGAGTGATTTTGCTATATTGAGAGCCATTAACACATAACAAAGCACTCCTCGATTTTCAATATTTATGCTTGCACTCAGTGAAAATCATTACGTAAGTCAACAATGGTCAAAGTTATTGAAGTGTTGCAATGACATTCATAAAGAACAAATTGATGAAAAACGAAATGGAATCACAACAACAGCAAACATCAATTGCTCACCTTGAGACCGGGACAGTGTATGTACCACGCAGTAAAGAGTCCTGACTGTGCTGAGCTCCCGCATCGATCTTTGCTCTATCTTTCGTCTCTCGAACATCTGAAGCAACATTTATTTGTTGTCTATCATATCCCAAGTATCTACGAAGAATCGCGCATTCGAAATCACTATGAGATATGCAAATGTCAACGAAAAAATTTTTTTAAAGCAATGCTCAACAGAGACAGCACAAGAAATACTGGCGTTCGAAATAGGCGAAGGACGTATATTTAGCGATGTAGCTGTGATAGTACTCGATCCTCGACAATGCTGATTTTGGAGTTGTGCATATTTATTAAACCTGTTTAATACTTACTATAAAACAATAACATTACAAACAACAAATTGATAAGAGGAATTTAATGCACACAATAAAGAGCATCAATCAGTTGGAAGCGCTCGATAAAATACTATCAAGATGGAAGAAACGTTACAAAATTAAACAAATCACTCGTTCAAAACTAATTTATTCAGCCCTCTTGTAGTTCGCTTCGAGACCATCCCTTCGCATTCGTAAATCTGCAATGGGAGCTTCTCTTTTAGATTTGGTCGTTAAATTGCTAAAGAGAGCGGAAAAACAGTGAAGATACAACAATCGATGCATCGTTTATAAACGCTCTTTAAAATCCACCTGCTTCTTGCTCTTGATGTTTTCTCCAAGTGGCGATCGCTTATTGAGGCTACATCAAGAGAACTGAACGTCGATACTATTTCACACTTATTTTCTATTCTAACTCACCGATATTCCCTCCAAACGCTTCTGAAGAAACGAAATTATTTTACAATGTGATAAGAGTGGACAGTGATACTAAACAAACAGCACTCAACCGCTTATTTTTATAGACAAAATCACACCATAGAAAAGTAGTGAAGCTTATCACACTTAACATTATCAAACAATCATTATCGTAGGAAGATGTCAAAGTGGCGAGAGCACAAGCATGACAAAATCGCCATCAAATATTATGGACAAACATTTGTTATCTCTTCGTGCAATGATAAGTGTCGCTGTATACTGATAATGTTTAGTCCATAGTCTATATCCATATAGAAGAAAACGCAAAAATAATCCCTTCCATATTGAAATGAGTGAAATGCTTTTCTTTTGAATTTGTCTTCACTAGTTTTATAGGAAATTTTTTTCAAAATGGGGGAAAAATTTCTCCAATTATCGGCATTTTATAATTGCGTAATATGCCTGAGATAATAAAATGTTGAGTGAGAAAGATAAAACAATATGTGAATCATATCGTAAAAACTTTTCGAAACGATTCATCGATATTATGACTGTTTTTATCAAAATATTTTCAATTGTATCGTTTGATAAGAAATTTTCAACGCTTAATTTCCACTTCTCAAAAAAAAAAAAACTGCAAAAGAAAAATCTTCTATAAAATCTAAATGATGTTTGAAAAATTCACTTAATAATTCAACGAAAGAAAAAATTTCTCAATGTCAACCAACTTGATGGATAGTGAATTTTAACAAAGATAAATAGAGAAAAATCACATTTTTTTCTTTTTTCAATTTTAGCACAATAGATTTATCATTTAGATATAAACCTTAGAATTACTTAATCGTTTTTACTTGAATTTATCGTTTTTTTTTTCGACGACTTTTGAAGTTTATAGCAAAAAAAAAAAAAGATCTTCGTATCATTTCCTATAAAAATCGGCACTAATGAACTATGAAATTCGACGAAGCTTTCGACTTAAACGATAATGAAACAAATTGATCGAATAAGCTCAAATTTGTTTATTAAATAATTCTATTCAGCAATAAAAACATTCTTTCAATAAAAACTATATGCAATACAATTAGTAAAAACGCCTTTCACAAATTTGCATCATCAAGAAAACTTTTTTTTTTTTTTGAGCGCGACAATGCACTCAATTTGTTGATAAACCAACTGAGTGCCACTTTGAGGTATCAATCGACCTCTCTAAGTCTTATATGAATTCTTTAATTTCTCGATTTTTTTTCATATCAAAATGAAAATAGTTAAGTTATTTTTTCAAGAAATTTACTCATACTAATTTTAAGCCGATGAAAATTTGATATTCCTCCTCCTCCTCCCCCCCCCCCCCCCCCCTCTCATTCCTCTTTCACGAATCAATTTTCTAGCTGGTGGAAAGATAATATTCTCCTCCCTCAGCCCTCTCCCCATTTCTCCAAAATGATTGCACTCTTGAGAAATAATACAAAATAAAGAATTAGAAACTCCCGACAAATAATGTAAAAGAAACCTTACCATTATAAGATATCCTTCCTCGTCGAGATACCTTTCGAAATGTGAGCCCTTATCACCAGGATTGATCGCCTTTTGTTGTTGAATCATCTTATCACCGTTCATTGTGACCTTGCTCTACAAACAAAATATGTTGATACACGCGCGTTTACACAAGAACACAACGTATGTCACGGATGTGCATTAAATCTACAGGAAGTAACATGGTATCACCGAGTATGATAAGAGCGTAAACCTATCCGCGTGTAACACTATCGACGATCAACTTTTCATCGTTCGTCCAATTCTCCTTGGTCCCCCGTCCTCCTCCCCCCCAAATCTTTCTTGAATTGAGCTGAACTGAAGTTTATTTCGGCAAAAGCTCATTGGCCCTTTCCACCGTCGCTGACGACGACTGATGTACACTTAAGCATTCTCAGTCCTTATCGTATTGCATCCTGCAGATTGGACTTGATTTACGTTAGAATTATCCAACAAGAGCGATAACAACAGGTATTTCGATGCCGCAATCCTTATCGTATTGCATCCAACAAGCAGATTGACAAAATTGAATTCACTGAAAAAAAAATACTGAGAATGTTTGCAAGGAATTTTATAATTTTGATAGACTCCATGCGGCAGAATTTTGCATTTCTAGATAATTTTGTAATAAAATTTCCAGTATAATATTTTAACTCAAAGAAAGCAAGATGAGGCTCCGTAAGTATACCATAAATTTGCGGCCATCGCCGGTGATCTCGACGAATTGCTTATCCAATTCGAATTCGAAAACTATCGTCTTGAACGTTGATACGGAAAGAAATTTCCATTTACTACCCTCGCAAGTTACCTGTAAGCGCCGGCTTAAGTGTGGCAGCAATTTTACGTGTTTGTTACTAATTCAACACCTTAAAGCAATAATCTCAGTGAGACCTTCTTTGAAAAATCTGTGTAGTTTCGGTCGGTGACTGACAGCATCGCATCCATCAATCAATATAGCAAGCAATTCGCCGGCATCGGTAATGAGTACTATTATTACCAATTTACAATAGAATAACAAATGAACCCCAACCTCGACTACCATGTTCCTTGGATTCTTTTCTCGGTGAGGGGAAAGAGGTGGAGTGATGGTCGACAAGGTCGAGGTACTGAACTTTCAGAGAAAAAAACAACTCTCGTCATAACAACTTTTTTGATCGTCGTAAAATTTGAAAATACGTTGTCTTCATGTGCATGAAATGTTTTACACTTTTCCTTCAAAATGCCAAAATTCTGGGGATGAAAAGCAGATCCTCATATCCACAAAACCTTCTCCTTTAAAATATCATAGTGAATAACTCCACGGGGGTTTGTTTTAATTTTATACGGTAGTTGAAAATATGAGTACGAATCAGACATGATATGAATTGCATATGATTTCAAGAAGGTTATGTAATTTCCACTCGGCACTCTAAAATTTATATTTGAAGCGCAATCGATGGAGCATGCTGCAATTCTAGGTGAACAACCACCCAAGTCTAGCTGCGTCAGTTCTTTTTTTCCAGCGAAAAAAAAAAATGCGCTGTTCAAAGGTGTGCATCCGGTTCAAAGGAATCTGCAGTCATCACGCGTACTCGTCAACCAAATATCGATCGAACGTCGCAATAATGCATCATACGAACATTGTCAGTAAACATCGCATTCGTAAAACGCAAAAAAAGAAGAACCAGCATTGTCAGCTAGTTCCCGAACTATATGACTCCAACCTCATGAGAAAAATTCAAAATAGTCTAATAAAGCAATTTCAAATTCATTATCGAAAACGTTCACCACACATAAAACTTATCTAAGATCATCCTGAAGCTACAATAATCTATTATCTTCAACCATTCTTTGCAATGTCGCCTTATCATTTCTAAAATGAATCCAGAACGATTCAAGCATTTTCCCCTTGAGGAAGTGTTATCTTTTATATTGTAATGAGGAGGTATAGACATACGATAAAACTTCAGTTCCATTATAACGTAAGCAGCAAGAACGAATGGGTATTTACTATCTCAATAAATAATTTAATCGACATTAAGCATGAAATCGATGCAGATGTTTCGATAATAAGAGTGAAGGTCAGCAAGAGGAAAGAAGGATGGAAATTCATGACCATTGAAAACCCTCAATGCATGATATTTGAATTTCAGGGAACATCACAAATAAAATGAAGGAAGGCCGACAGACCGCATTGCTTCATATATGCATCGAAATTCTCCGACTTAAGGAGTGTCCATTTGCCAACGAATGCCGACATTTCGAGGACGTTCTCTCACAATTGCACAGTCAGACTGACAATGGCACACCTGCAAACAAACCACTTAAGCTACACAGTTTACCTGCACTTTATATACACAGATTCAAAAAACGTTGCGTTTGCGTTGGCATCGAACGACAACAACAACGCATCAGGCGATTTCAGTACCTTGCCATGAAAAATAAAAACATTCAAAGGAAGCTGGTTTCGTTGGTGTTGCAAAGGTCTTTCGACACCAAATTTAACGCATTCCATGAAGCATTGAGTTTGGCACACTTAATAACCGTCAGATTATTATGCGCCTTTGCAGATTTGCATATGTATAGGGCGATGCAGTAGATTCTTGCTTGCTTCGGTGTTTGCGTATATGTTTGTCTGTCCGTATGGATGTTTCAACCCAGCTGCGATTATAGAAACCATGGAAGCTGTTGCGCGTAATTTACGCTACAGGATAACTCTGATTTATCACTAGCATCTGACGCACTCGATATTTAAATGTGGCTAAAACTTACACGCAATTTGGGACTGCTCCAGATGCGTTTTACATCAATGGAATGATAGTCTTATGGCAATGGGATCGGTGCAAATGAAGAAACCTGCCATGTTAACAGGCACATTATGCGTCTTTTCCATTCGTTCATTTGACCGGTTACCTTCATAACTTTCTTTCAACGGAGGATTAGGATCCTATATATGAATGGACCCGATCACCGATACAAATTTTCAGTAAAATGCTTACCTCTGTATGACCCGACTGATATGAAATGAAGATTTTATTGGCCGCGAAATGCGAACACTCCTGGCATTTTTCAATGCAAAGAGTCGTTTTATAAGTTAATGGTGGATTCAGGTGGAAGTTCGCATAAGAAATCGTCTTAAGGCGCAACCTCTATCAGCCAATTTCATAACTACGGCTACAGTAGTCCCTAAGTTGAAACCAGTCGACAGACAGACAAACAAATATATATATATATATATATATATATATATATATATATATATATATATATATATATATATATATATATATATATATATATATATATATATATATATATATATATATATATATATATATATATATATATAATATATATATATATATATATATATATATATATATATATATATATATATATATATATATAGTTAACTTTGTGTTAACTTTGCATCAAACAATATGAAAGAAAAATGTTTTGTGGACGACTTCCATCAGTGACGGATTCAGCTAAGTGATGAATTACGTGATTAGTTGCTGGTGATTTAATATAGTAACCAAGTGCTCAATCAAACTTTAAAAGCGCATACAGAGTTAGTTCCACTGGCGCGTTTTCCCATTTGTTTCATTTTCACTTGTGAATAAAAACAATTTGCCAATGAAAGCAATTATTATCAGATTTCTTTACGATCGTCCATATTGGATCCAGGTAACCTATATATATATAATAATAAATAAATAAATAAATAAATAAATAAAATAATGAGCGAGGTGAACTCTTCCTTTCGGTTTTGAAGTTGACTTTTGCAAACATAACAGAAGCATCTGATAGCAGTCTGACAATGAACGTATGTACCGTACACATGTATTCATTTCTTCAATAGTTGCAGCTTGTAAACCAAAATTGCTATAATGTGAAACGTGGTGGATATGACTTTTAGCTAATAACAACTCTCCCCTCTCTAAAGCCCTTCTAATCTAACTTCATTCCCACTCATCATTTCTATTGTCAGAAGGCACATCAATGCGCTTTCTGCGTTGCACATAAAACAATTGCTGCAATAAACGAAATCTGACGTTTCGATGAGGCGATGAACATACGATTAGTTACGACCCCAATGAAGGTACGCTTCTTGACCCAAAGTAACGAACAGCTATAATATTGAAAAAGCGTCTTGGATCACTCCCGACATTGAACAATTCCACTGCAAGTTTTCGCATCCAAGCATTTGTTACACCACTCGTAGCAATTTCTATTTAATATTGAGAGAATTAAGACAACACACTATTCCTCCCTCTTTATTAGCAGAAAGATGAAACCAACCTTACTTCGAAGAAATATCTGAAATCCCATCACTGACAAAATATCGCTATAACCAAGCAAGATAAAACTACCAGCAAATGATATTACAAATAAAGCTACGCCAATGCAGACGTATGTTCTTGCCGTTCACAGTGAATAATGCACTCGATGGTACAGTAGCCTTAACGGTGAGCGGCATGCCAAAACAGCAAAGAAAACGGAAGCAGTGACGCTCTTGAAAGAATCGTCAAAAAATGGATATCTACTTGTTTGGAGTTTGAGCGCTTCGATGAACTCAGGAATTGCTTGGATTGCTACCAAACTCCATGCGTTGGCTGATTTTCATTATGAAGATACAGGAAAGGCTGAGGTGAGGGAAGGGGAGGGGACTGCTGCTCCAGTTCCAAAAATTGTATCAATCCCCGTTCTGATGTTTCTTGTGTCAAAAATAATGACCCAGTGATCTGAGCACTTTGACATGTAAATACATACATCAGCCCAGGAGGTAGTCAATAGTTCCAATTTCCTTTTTCCAAAAACCATCACTTTTGACACCTTAGTGGTTTGAAACTATCACCTGCGAAGTTCAGTGTGTGGGGGCTAGGAAAGGCAGAGGTAGTGGAAGAAATGCCGAGTTCAAGCGAGAGATGGATAAGGGCGATACGAGCATTTTGCGATTCTTATGATCGTCGTCCATCATATCTGATATCACAAGGAAAAATATCAAAATATTACAATAGCCGGCTTAAAGCAACACGACTCCAGCATTTAAAAAAAATATTGAAGTGCAGAAAGCAAATAATCATCACAAATTACAACATAGTAATTGCCATAAGAGTTTCCGAAAGCCAATTAAAACGTGGAGAGTTCATTCGCGATCACAAAGGTCATTGAATAGGTGAGTGGATGAGCTGGAGAGTAGGTGAGCAAAGGTTCAACGGCAAACAACGACAATATTATCTCTATGAATCTTTTTTTTCTTTCTTTGAAAGTCTGCACTTTTTTTCTCTTTATACACTATATGAGAAATTCAAAAGGGATGACCCCCCCCCCCCCTCCCTCTCTCTGCTTATATCCTTGCAACGCCATTTGGTATTGAAATGCCGGAAAGAAAAAATAAACATGAGAGAATGAACGGCTGAGCGACGAAACATCAAAGCAAGCAACCACACGTACTTGTGAGCTAAAATGAAGTATATCGACTAGACAACGGCAAAGAAATGCGCTGCAACAATGATCATTTCTCTGATCATCGTGATCACTGTTAATTGCAATTTGCAACGATTTGCAATAAAATATATTCTACCTATATCTCGCACTTCTGCAGTTTGCTTAAACATATACAAGCCAAACTTTCTCAAAATCTTACCTCGAAATTATCGCCAAAAACGATTTCAACAATATGCCGAAACTAGCTGGTACACACGATCGATTCCACAAATGTATTGTCAACGACTCGCCTGATCAAGCAACGTGTCTTTAAGTATAATTTTATGCTCGAAATTTATGCAAATTTTGCGATTAGAATATGCGAAAAAGGTTTCTAGGCTCATCATTTTAGGAATTTAGGCAGCAAATATAACCAACCAGCTGCATTTATAGGTGAAAATTGTGCTCTCAAACGATGACCGTAACGCTTTTATTTGAATTTTTTGTTTGTTTCATTTCTAAACTATTCCCGGCTTGATGCCCTCCAAGTTGTGCATGTGTTTATCATCCACCTCACTAAATATAATCGGAGCAGATAATCACATCTACTTGTTTGTTAAAGGAAAATACCGATTCTATATCCTAGAAAATGATACCTATCGAATGTAGTTTGAGAATCAGGGGCATAAAGAGCGTCTTACTTCATCTATTCTTAACATACTGTGAAGAAGGATATGAAGTAGTACAGCATTGACTCGGAAAAAAAAAAACAACACAACTAGTTTAAAAATTATGAGATTATTTTTGTACGCATGAGGTGGTTGGAAAAAAGAATCTTCAATGAAATTTTCGTATATAGTAGATTTGAATAAGCGACTGAATCAATTAAAATATGTTACTTATATATGTCTTGTAAATTGATTAATGTTACTTTATATATTTTATTTTTTATTGATAAATTATAAATCGGTTGATGAGATAAACATGCCTTCTATTTGAAATATATTAAAGGTAACACATTTACGTAAGAGGTAAGACCAGGTTGATTTGGATTATACAGTCGCCAATTCAACCTTTAAAACATTACAGTATATTAAGGAACTTAGTGAAAGTGACATAAACCCCCTCTAAAATCGATGTCTCTTTATTCAACACGGCGGATTTAAACAAAGAAATTGAGCATGAGTAAGCGGTCGAATCTTGCGGGTTTTTTTAAAATTTACCTGGCAGTAGCAGTTTGCGCAGATCGGGAAGCAGTTTCATCGCAGCATTTTGCTTATGAATCATATAATTCGACTCAACGCGTACCTCGAATGCACTATACAATCAAATCAGCGAAAGTCAACGGTTATAGGGGACATTTTTGCCATACCTGAAACAAAATAATATAAGGTCAAGCTCAATAAACATTTTTATAAAACACTCGTTATATTGGACAGTAATTGAACTATTTAGTTACTGAAACTATTTTTGCAACAGTCAATCTGTGAGAATACAACACAAATGGAAAATGAGATGGAGAGAGAGCATTCTAGAGAGTGAGGCGGAAGTGCTGCGATGGCAATGGGAGAAGCTTGCTCTCTCTCCGTCTTTGGGTATCGACCACAGCAGAAGTGCACACACACACACTAGCCATTGCCGAGTGCACCAGTTTCAATAACAGTGAATTGCGGTTGACGGCCATCTACACCCCCGCATCACAAACATCATTCCAATCTTTTGAATCACACCCACCGACCTCCCAAAACGACGGCGCTCTGAAGTGCTTACTTGCTTTCGACGCTGAGTCATTAAAGCGGACAGGTGGGAAAGCTTGGCTTTATGATTGTTGTTCTACCAGATGCGTTGTATGATTAAAAACGAGTGGGAAAATGCGCTAATTGACACTATATGCGCTTTCGCATTTCTCTCATCTCACTAACTAATTTCACAAATTGCTAATCACAAATGAAAATCAGCATAGAGCGAAAATTCAGCGCACATAGAATGTAAGCGAATCTTTAATGCATTTGAATTTTTATATATTTTTTTTTTCAAAATTAATGAATCAACGTAAAAATGTGACATAAAACGTCATTTGTGGACATACGTTACATCCACGAAATTCCATAATTCTTTCTTTAATGACCATTTGCAGTAGTTTCTGTCCCACTGACCATTTTGTGGTCCATTAATGACCATAATGGGTTAGAACTATTGTGAAGATAGAGGAAATGCATATTGCCATATTTAAGCCATTATTCAAGGCATGACTTTGTGCTTTTGCAAAAATATTTTTAGTGAAATGTGAAGATACAAACGGAGATTTCAACAAAAATGCTATATGTATATGAAAAACAAAGATAACACCTTGCTTTAGACCAAAGTATAAGACGAAAAAATTAACAGCAGGCTTTTTTTAGTGCCATATTTAGAAACTATGAATGACACTGATTGCAAAGACGAATAACAATGCGCAATGATAGTTGCCCATATTCAGCAAATAAGCAAATTTTCAACGAATGAATGTCTAGTCTAGCTGTGGGCAGTTTCAACTTCCGACAGTGGAACCCACTTCCTCCGATATTGTTAATGCACTCATTCATTCAGCTTTAAGCTGCGGTTGAGTCGTTTCGATCTACACGCAATTGCTACACCCAAGTATTGGATGTCGATTCATCTCGATTGTTGCTTTGCATTTTCTTTCTTCTTCCTAGCTGTTCGTCCTCATATTTTTTATATATTTTTCTCTTTAAGCATATTTGAATAAATATAAAATAGTATAAATGAAAGAAGCAAGCGGACAAAAGCAAACGGATCATAAAATGATATGAATAGCATTGCTTGAATTGAAAAATATTTGTGATCCGTAGCAGGTAGTCGTTATCGTGATCGATTCACCTATACAGGTACACCCCGGAAATTAAAATCCAGAAATTAATAATCCATCCATTAATCTTTATCTACCTTCAATCTATGTTCCTTATATTTCTTACATAAAAACAGCAAAATGTGGAAAAAAGATGATCACAGATTTTATAGTTTAGAGAAATGTACTCGTTCCATTACAACCTGTTCTTTCGCGCATACCTATGTCGAATTATAGCTGAATAACAAAATGAATTTTCCAAATCAAACGTGCAAAGATCAATGGCTTTCATTTCAGATCTTCATTTGCGGGTGCTGCTTTCTGTTACTTGATATAATGGCGGCAAGCAGTGCTAAAAGGACTCCTTTCGAGATTATAGAGGACGGTTGGACATAGGGAGCTAGCTGTCCAACGATACGTTAAGCTTTAAGTCGAAGGTTGTGGTCTTCAGACGGCATAAGGAATAGGGATCGGTGGTTGTATTACCTTTATAAATCACACTTGATTGCTCGTCGCTACGTGCGAACAGCACATCGAAAAAAGTCACTGAGAGAGAAGAACAGTCTTCTCATTCCCCCCTCCCCCTTCCCCTGTCCTGCATATCGTATATTCTTTCATGAGTGCATGTTTCAAGGTTGCAATACATTGCACTGAGTAAAAGTATTATATTGCAATACTGTTCACCTATAGCTAATATAGTGCAAATGTAGGTAATCCAAGGTGATCCACACTGGAAAGGTAAGTCAATTAAGATAAGGCATTCTGATCATCAGCGATCATAGAATTTTACTCTTAAGGTAGGAGAATTACAGCCCATAGCTATAAATTCGCCAATGTTTTACATTTTTAGTGCATTCTAAGCGAAAATATTTTGTTGCCACGTTGAACGAGTAGAACTCATATTTATCGCTTATGAATAGATTTGCTTGTTCGTCAATTAATTAATTAATTAATTAGCTTAACCAAATACTCTGTTGATAGAATAATTCTTGAAGAAATTTTATTGCATTGTTAGTTTTAGAGAAGGACAGAGGCAGGGAAGTATATTTGTAGGTAAGTTTCAATTATTAGCTAGATATAGTTTGCCTAATTGATATTCATGCTCTTTTTGACCATTTTGACCACATCAGAACTCGATGGTTGTGCGGCGATCTCGAGTGGCAATGCATACGGCATCGGTACGTCGACACCAGTAACTCTTTCGATTGGACCATCCAAATAGTCGAACGCTTCAGACTCGACCACCTAAAATCTCGTATTGTTAATATCACATTGATATCGGCAAAATGTTATACATATCGATAGATTTTAACCGCTGATTCATATTCCGCATTATGTTAACGAACGTCAAATTATTCTATAATATTATAAAATTTTTGCACGTGTTTCGAATTATTTTTGAATGAGGGTCATACTCACTTATATGGGTGACAAGTTTTCTCGCACTGAGCTAGAGCCGCGGCAATATACCCAACTTATACTAAAAAAAAGATACCGTGAAAAAATTCTTTTAAAGACAGAGAATTTTGGAAAATGAGAACAAAATTTTAACGTTTGATAAATTATACGCTTGAACAGTGCAATATATTGTTGGATTTTCCTTTTTGTTGCATATTTACACATACGATACCTGGGCAAGAGGTTATATACCATGCAAACTGGTGCCCAGCTGTAGTATTTTCAGCTGCCTGTCAGTAAATACCACCACTACGGAAAATGATGTTTGCATGAATGCTACTCGTCATTGAAAACAACTAATGCGCAATAATAGAACAACATAGTAATAAAACTTAATGTAGTTGTAAAACCTAAACTCAGGTGTTCATGCAAGCGGCAAATGAAGTGCGGTAGTTTTTGAACGCCATATGGCTCGACACTTATCGTGATGGAGATAAAAACTCACTTTTGTAGAGAATTTGAGACATGTCATTACGAAAGACACCTATTTAGCATCATTTAATACCTCTGCTTGGAAGATGGTTGTTTCAATTGGCAGTCAAATACTACGAATAATTTTTGACTGCATCAAAACTGAGCTCCAGCTGTGTATGTGTTTGTGGATGAATTTAGCACGAAGTACCTGAGCTACAACTTCAGCACCGATATTGCCAAATGGCCATCCATTATCGATGGTGACAAGATGGTGCGTTTTCATCACAGATTTCTTAATCGCTTCGAAATCAAGTGGTCGTAATGTACGTAGATTGATCACCTGAAAGTATGCTCAACCGAGTTATGTGACTGCGAAACAAAACTCCAACGGCGCTTCTCGAACGCTTCGAGTGCGGCCTCATTCCAATGAATGAACAACTTACTACTACATCAGTATAGCATAAATATTTCCTCCACTTCTATCATTCCCATACTTGTATATTTCTGTGCTTCTGTATTTCACCATTTTTATATTTCTATATTCTATCACATCAATAGTATGTAGTCTGCAAAATTTGGTGCTCTTAGATGTATTCTATTTTCAACAGCTATGAAAAAAATTGTTTTCTGTTGTGAAGATAAAGCGAATCACCATGTAAATCGAAGATAGGTCTCTAACTTTTCCAAAAAAATTGACTTTGAAAGAGATAAAATCACCTCGGCGTCAATCCCTTGCCCTTTGAGCTGAGTAGCAGCTTCAATGGCTCGCTTCACGCCCAATGAGTAAGCAACGATGGTGGCGTCTTTGCCCGGACGTTCGATTTTTGCAACCCCTATAGGAAGTAGAAAATTGGGAGACATTGCCTCATCAGACATTGGGAACACCTCTGAATAGAGCACTTCGTTCTCCATGAATACAACTGAAAAAAAACATTGTTTTAGTAGTTGAGGTTTCATAGTCTTTATCGCATCAAAATAACATTTTACGGAGGTGTTGCTTTAAGAGCGAATCGGTGCGTTCACATCGCTTGATGGAATAGTCTTTTTTTTTTATTTTACTACATTATATCAGACAGAAATATCTGCGGAATTGGCAATCGGAAGCAGTAAACAGTTCATTCACAAGTACTTTATAATCTGCGTTTTCGAAGGAATAAATCGAGGAGTGAAATTGGTTGAGGGGAATAATCGGCTCCCTCAAGAACATACTTTTCAACGACAGCATAATACAATCGCCGATCATAACCCAACTAAGTATACGGTTCACGGTCGACGAGGGGTATGAAGGTAACCTTTGCAAAAATACTATGAACAGTTGAAGGTAAAATGCTCAAGCTGCTATCTAGAGATGTGGAGGTGTGTTGCTTCAATCGCTTTTTTTTTTAAACAGCAATTATGTCCTTACTAGAGAGAAGGCTTTGCACTTTCTACACGGCATTCATCCAAGAAAGCAAACAACGGAATGGATGGTTTAGAATACAGTGGCAACGGATAATTGTTGCTTCTACGATTTGATTACCGATGGTGTCAATGTTCCACTGTTTCGATATCATAAACACCTCATCTTAATTTTGCAGAAAGATCTAATATACCGCGTTGTCCTTCAAAACTGTCAACATACCGTGCTACGTTCAAATATTATACTGCATCATGGCGAATTACTACAATAAACTCGACATAACCCCTATTTTGAATATATTTCAGCCATATATATTTTTAGCCTTGTGAAATCAGACAATAAATGTTGTCAATTTTATAGTGGATGGCTAATAAATCGATTACCGGGGTTATCATCACGAATTGCGGCCTTCAGAAGACCTTTCGCATCTTCACTGCTATATGGACTAATCACCTGAAAAACGGTTAACGATAAACGCACTTGCATGCATCCGATGTGATTCGATAATGAAATTTTAGTTCTAAGAGATGAATTAACAACGCGATAGTTGGGTCTCTTTATTGAAGAATAATGCAAAATTTGGAGTGATTTTGCTATATTGGGAGCCATTAACACGACGAATCACTCATCGACTTTAAATATTTATGCTTATTACAAGTCACAGTATATATTGAGAGCAGCAATATGAAATTATTATACAAGACAAGAATAGTTGGAGTTATTGAGATGCTCACTGTAACACTGCAATAATATTCATAAATAACGAATATTATAGAGGAGTGAATGAAAAACGAAATGAAATCACAAGAAGAGCAAAGAGAATTACTCAACTTGAGACCGGGACAATGTGCGTACCATGCAGCAAAGTCCTGACTATGTTGAGCTGCCACACCAACCCCTGCTCCATTCGCACCTCTGAATACTATCGGAACGTTCACCTTAACAATAACCACATCTATTAATATGTGAGTTCCTTTCAAATATGTAAAGCAATAAAGCTTATAAATTGGTTAGATTCAAACGAACAACTCGCCGATCACTCTTTACGCGTCGAAGAAATTTGCTGATATATTATTGACAGATTTTTCACTTTTTTGTTTATTATTTTGACGTGTAATAACTGATGGAAATATTAAACATTAGCTGCAAAATGAAAGAAACTTACACGGCCAGCTGACATGTAGTACGTCTTGGCGGCGCTATTCACCACTTGATCAATAGCCTGCATGGAGAAGTTGTAGGTCATGAACTCACAGATCGGACGCATACCTGCCATAGCAGCACCTACCGCAATACCTGTGAAGCCCATCTCGGTGATCGGTGTATCAAGGACACGGTCTTCGCCGTATTTTTGCAACAGTCCCTTCGAAACCTGAAACTTTCCAATAGGCACTGCAGTGTCACTTTAAACTATGTGGTCTTTCATGAGGTTGAGGCCTATCCCGGAAAGCATTTCTTAATAAATGTTTCTTCGCAACAAGAATTTCAATCGTTTCTTGTGAAACGCATGACTTATGAGCGTTTCTTATTTCTGCAGTTCTACTTGAAGGTGTTCACTGATCAAATAACCATCATTTGCTTATTTTTGTAGAATCGATGCAACTATTGATCGGATCAGACATTAGAGAAAAGCTAATATAGTTGACATATTCTAGAAGTATAACAAAATCAGATGCTTGCCTTATAGCATCCGCCATAGCGAGCCACTTCCTCTCCAAGTAGAAAGACGCTCTCATCACGAGCCATCTCTTCATCCATTGCCGCACAAATTGCCTCCCTCATTGACATCGATGTGGATGCTAACCGTCGTGATACGACGTTTGCCATCTGCCTTGTTGCATTCGCAAGAATGCCACATAATCGACGAGTTGCCATCTTGCCTCCTTCAAAACTTTTTCCCAATATGTTATGGATAATCTAAACTAAACCGATAACTCACAATGCACCCACAAATCATGGCACATCTTTGTGCACTGAACGTGAAAAATAGCCATGTCAACTCCTCGTTCTCCCCTTTACCCGCCGCTACATCTTGCTGAGTAAAGCAAAGGCTCCTGCATAGCTCTCAGATCACATAAAAAAGAATCCCACATAAGAGATTAAATGACAGCTTGTGCACTACTGCTTTAATGCATATTTTATGGATCAGTGTGCAAGCAAGCGCTCGAAACTCTATGATCAGTTCGTAAACACTCAGCCCATAATTGTATCATGCAATTGAACAAATCAACTTAATCAATAACCAATACTTGAAGTTCAAGATCGAATTAATTAAATAAACTGAACTGTTCATGAGCGCTACATGAGTCTCTCAAAAATTTCCGCAGATCATTATGGACATAGGTGAAATATACGCAAACATTTTCAAATCTACCTTTGGAATTTTATGAAATTGTTTAGTATTTCAAGTTCGTGAAGTGAATATGAATTCAGATAGAGTTGTCGTTGGCGTATGCGCAACTGTTCGTTTCTTTCAACTCAAATCTCTCGACAGAGTAAAAGCTATAGTCGATACATATGTTAGATCTAATGAAGAAGTATCTTATTATAACATATTTTTATGTTATCGTAACACATTTTTGCCTCATCGTAGCATAATTTTGCCTTATTACAACACACATCATATTTTTTCATCAGTTATAGTCTGATATCTAACGTATACTAAAAACACTAAAGATATTTTCAATAAGAATTTTGACGCTCTTTGCAATATTATATTTTATCTCGGGGCAATTATGATTTAAGCTTAAGATAACTTTCTCTTTGTATACAGCACTATTCATTTCAAATAGCAATGCGCTGCTAATCATTTACGTAAAACCGAAGTTTTTAAAGGGAATTTTTTGCACATTTTCATTCAGCCTTCTCTCTCTTGGGTGGAAATACTTATATGTCTACACTGTAGCGAAAATCTCTAAAGCGAGGTAAGTTAATATTTACGATCTTTCCTTTCGAGGAAATGACAAAGATGCGATTTTTTGAAGCTATTAGCACACTTTCAGCATGATTAAAATTTCGATAAGTTAATCATAATTATCGATAATCATAGTGTAATGGAAAGACTCTTAATCATAACCTTCTTCTGGTTACAATTTACGCATGTTTTCAAAGATTTGTTTTGATTTTTCTGGAAATCTGGAGTGATAGCATTATCGAGCAGAGTTCTCATTGGAAAAACGGAAGATTGCGGTTTGAGCATCATCTAGAATCCGATTCAGCAAACCACTATGAATAGACCGCATTGCAATTACAGCCTTCAGTTAAAAAGTCTATGGTGTCAAGTGAAATACTGCTGATTACTTGGTTAAGGAAACCACTAGCACAAGCTTCAAATAATTCTATATCTTTGGTTTTCAACGCAAGTTTCTGAGACTTGAATCTGGTAGATCAACCCATAGATGGTATAGCACAGTGGTTCTCTTTCTTAATAAGCGTCAGCATGTTTAGTGCTGGAAATCCGAGCACAAAAGGCGTCATCGTGTCTTATGTGGGCCTCAGACCTCGGCATCTGGCGTCTTTCTACCGGCACCTTTGAGTCCTCAGACTGCTGAGCTGGCGCTCAGAAGCGAAATATGCCAGCTAAGCAGCACTACTGCGCATTGAATCCGTGGAGCCGATGGGTGCATCAGACCGGCGCATACCTGTTAAATCAAGCAGCCGCACACTGATACGACAAAAGCGACGAACAAACAAAAAGATGAGTTAAGATTCTCGTTAAAATAGCCTTTCATTTGATGCTAATTATTTTTGAAGGTGAATGGGCACAAGTATGCAAATTCCTATGTATGCAAATTGCAATATGCAAATTGCGAATGTGCAAATTTATAAACATGCAACAGATAATGAGAAATGCTTCTTTCTCATTTGTCTTTCATCCCATTTGTCTCGGAAAAGATTTTGAAACGAGTGCATTAATGTCCATTTTAAAATCTATTATTGGTGTGCATTTGCTGCATTCTTTAAATTGATGCCATAGTAAATCATATGCATAGCATTGCCTACAAAAACTCGTCCACAGTTGCATTGAATAGTTTAGGTAAATGAATATTTCGTTTGCTCGCTCTTTATATATTTGTATATTCCCTGGAATCTAACAAAGAAACATTTTCTGGAATTGAACGCATTTATCGTAATTGGATGAACTGGCTCATAGAAAATTAATATCGAAATAAATGAATTATTTATTGCTATACTATATACATAAATATCTCTTATAGGCTAAATTAAACTCATTTACAAATTAAATGACGAGTAATTAACCACAATTTTGAAAATGTTCGATGTAATAATCAGTTAATAAATAAATAGTACACATATAATTTAAGATATCGATCACCATATAGCATTTAAATAGAAAAGAATTTCTATATTTGAATAATTTCTACTTTTGTACCTAGGCTTTCCATATTTTCCACACAATATATGCAGTTTATATTCTAACAAAGAAGCTTTTATAGGATTAGATGCATATTCTATCAAAATTTATTTGTTAGATTATATAGAAATTTGTAGAGTTTTTCAATTCAACGATATTTAAACTGCTTACCACTCTTAGTGCTCTATTCTCCCTCACTCAACAACAGAATTTATAAGTGTGCGCTTACTTTACTATTACGTGACGTTGCTCATCCTTCTTTTGTATTGTCCAACAAATGTGATGCAATGAAAAGTATGATGCATAAACATGCTGTTTAGAGCGCAAACATGTATAGGGCATGAACTTTACCATAATGGATAAAGAGGCGATATTCGGAACCTAGGCAATGTCTACTCAAATCGTCAACATTTTTGCATTGAAAGTTCTAATTGCGTAATGCAAAAATTAACAAAACCGATACAATGACCTAAAAACCTATAGAGGACGCTTATTAACACAAATCAAACCCATAAAATTCCATCATCACCATTTTTGCGCTGGCTTTTCGCTTCTTTACCTCGGAAATATTTTTTATTTTCTATAAGTTCAAAGTTGAGTGTTCACTTTGTGCAGTTTTTTTTTTGCAAATTTACTCATCAAGAAAGGTTCTTCAATTAAAATCAATAAATCTATGGAATTTTATTGCACAACTCTTTTGTCATTTATATAATTGTTCATTTTACCTCTATATGAGAATATATCCCTAAATATTCTTATAAAGAAGTTTTCCTCATTAATTTACTATGCAATCACTTTGCGTTAATAAATAAGAAAAATTTGCAGATATGTTGATAGTCGTCATTTTGATTTCGTCTTCGATGTTCATTGAAGCGAAAAACGTTTGTTCCGATTTATACTTTTTTGCAAATTTCAAGAAATATTATTTTTTAGTTTAAAAGAGTTTCCCGTTGAAAAAATCTCAATCATATGACAATGAGGAAATAAAGAGTAACTAGTTAGTAACATCAGCTCATTACTCGCCGATTGCCTCATGACTTGAACTCAGACGTTTGTGAGTTAAAATTATATGACAGAAATAAATTTTTAAGAAGCTCATAATCAATGCTTTTTTGGCGAGAATCGATTTCGCAGCATAAATTTAACATCAAGCTTCAGCTTGGGATTTGTCCATCATTGTTTGAGAACAAGAGAAAACGCCATTTGCACATGCACTGCAAACTTGAAACGTTCTTCTTTTGTTGTAAATGCTTTAATCGACTCTGGCAGACGTCAATAGACCTTTTTTTTTGGTTGCTTAAGTCGTTGAGAAATCATTCAATGAATCCACAAGAATGGCCATAAGTTAAACAAAAAAAAGAACTCTATTTCCCGATTAAAATAGGCTAGAATACTCAAAGCATAATGCATACAAAAATTTAATCGGAAGTCGAAAATTTCTGAATCTTTTCTGCTTAAAATGATCGTCATTTGGAATTTTCGCACTTTTATTAACTATGAAGTACTAATATAACTCTAATATTTTTGCAATAAATATTCTGGAAGAAATCCATTAAAAAAATGTACAGGATAAATTTGTTATTTCTTCTAATTTTAAACTTTGCAGCCTGAATGTCTACGATATAATATTTGCATATCAATGGTTAGAAGCGACTATGAGCATTGTATAGGTGGTATTGGAGCGGCGCTTATTGCCGATCATGAGGACACTTTGCATATCAACGAACTTTTGCGTCAATCTGGAGACATCTTCGAATGTGAAAAACACAATGAACAAGCCATCAAAGAACTCAAGGTTACTGAAAAAAAGATTGCAAGATTTGAATCATATTCATTCTATTTATTTTTGATTTGATTTACAGATTAAATTAGAAAATTCCAAATTTTAAAACCCATACTGTTGAAAATTGAAGTCATGAAAAGGGAGCACTGCCAAAGTTTTGATGAGTTCATAATTTAGACCATCATGAATTGCTGACATTTTGAGACGTTGGTTGCATTTTTATTATATCTGTCCTTTTTGCAATGGTAAATTCTTAAAATGTGAATGAAATTTAGTACCGAAACTCAATTTTATCATAACTCATTGTCATAGCCGTGTGATTTGACATTCACGTGTACGGTGCAATGCAATAATTAAATTCAATTTTGTCGATAAGATGACGGTATTTTGAAGAAGTGATGCATTGCAGGTTATTCGAGAGCTTGAAAACGAGGATATTTTGAGGTGCACTGCGATAAACGATTTCAATACTCGAATCGGTGAAATTAGAGTGAGCAAAGTTGTACATTGTTGCCTTATAATATTGTAATATTTTATGCTAAAAACAGTGCAAAAGCGTTAGACAAGGACATACGAATACCCTACTCCACCCGTCCTCTCCACTCCCATCTTACCAGTATAAATGAGGTTGACATTTTCACTTTCTAGTGGTAATTTAAAAGTAAATTATTTCAGTTAGACGGAAAATTCGATGCGGAAAATTTTCATGTAAAGAAAGAAAAGATTTTTCCACATTATAATTGTCAATGTCGATTTTACTCTTTTTAATATCGGGATGTTTTTCTATATGATATGTATTTCAATTCTATACGAAATAATATCAGTGATTTCTACTAAAGGCGCGTAACGTTAGAGGTCGTTCACTATATGAAACAATTTTCCGGTGAACCATTTCAATATATTGCCATATTGTTGAGATCGCGTTTTTTAGAATTTTCTTAGCAAAAGCGCGCTGTGCCGGTTTTACGATTGTGCATATGAGTATTCATCTATCGGTTTGGTAGTTTCAATCGGGGAGCCGTTGGTGCTACAGGTGCAAAAATTGCTGGGTAAAAAATACACCAGAAGTTGGTCCAATATCATATTTGATGTTGATCTGTCAACCTTGAAAAAACTTATCGAAAATTAAATTTGCAAAGATTTTGCGTATATTTTACGCTGGTTAGATTATAAGAAATTGTTCTCCTATGGAAAATCTGTATAATTTAATAAAGGCATTGTTTCGCCATTCCTTCAAGTCGTGATAATCTGTGAGACCGGCAAGTGAGACGGGCGAGTGACTCAATAATGACAAAAACCTCCTATGTATAGTGGCATCATCCCCCCTCCCCCCACCTCTCCGGAACATTGTTAGCCTATGATTACAACGAATAGTTGAGAAACGCCTATAGATGAGCAGTCATATCCGAAATAAACGAAAGTTGTCAACAATATTCCAGAAGATTGCATGTGCATTAACACCTATTCCATGGTCTTTACAAGAGTTCGCGAAGAATATACTCAAGGAGCCGAGTCAATGCCGTGAACTTTATCTGTTACAACGCGAACGATGCGCCTTCATTCTCGACTGTTGTCCTGAGTACTCCGAGTATTTTTTTTTTTGCTTTCATTCGTATTCCATTTCATGTTTTTTTCTTTTCATCACTATGGGCAGAATGAGCGCTACATATGTTTCTTATTTATTTTTAAATAAAAATATCTGCTGCATTGTGATTTCTCTTCGGTCTGATTGGTAAAAAATTTCTAAAAGTCTAGTCTATTTTCCCAAAAATGTTGGGTCTCTCACCATGCACGTATGGAAAGTTTACCACGTTTACTGGTAAAGAAAAGCAACCCTTAGTGATAAAAAGTTCCTCATACCGGTAAAACTTAGCTTCCACCGATAAACAATAATCCTTGTTAGTAGGACTTAAAATTCGTTAATAAAACCTTCTAAATACCTTTGAGAAACCTGAACTGCGCTAATGAATAATGCTATTTGTATAGCAATTATTTTCTTTATGGAAATGACAACCTATGTTTGGTTTTTAACTTCATTTATTATAGTGGAAGAATATCAATTAATAATTAAAAAGCCGCTCAAATAGCGAACACTAGTTTCGTGGAACTTAAAATCAGCCTTTAATCACGATCGGCTTCAAACATTAGATGCAAGTTTTTTTTATACACATTGCAATATCATGCCTGCACATACGTGTAAGTGAATCGATGTGTCTGCCGGGTAGTTCCAACATGAGAATCGCTTTGGTTTGAACCAAAATAGGTAGGTTCATTGTGCAGCATGAATAGTCCTTCTTTATAATAATTTACGCTTATCCATCAATAATGAAATGTTACCGACATTTGAAGACGGAAAAGAATTTGTGTGCAAAAAAAATTCTTGGCTCCCATTTTATGCACCGATCGGGTGGTGAAAAAAAAAGAACGAATCTTCCATGAAGGATTTACGCAAGCAGTCGCACCTATTAAACCATAAATGCATTGCTTTGTTGTTTATTATTTGTTGATAAGTTATGAAGATGGCTGTTGAGGTGAAACGAGTAAAAAGCGAATGTCTTGCTAGCTTCTTGGATAAGTTTATTCAATTATTTGTAAGTTAATGTAGATTATAACTTAATGTGAGTTTGAAAAGTGGATAGTTCTCTTTACATGGACGTGCCGTTAATGAATGTGTTTGAAAGAGGTGCTTTCTAGGTGTGTGGACAAAGTGGCAAACACTTCACTGACTCATAGTGAATTACTTCAGAGGAGTTATTCTCTCAGCGGGAAGACAAAAAAATGCTTGAAAAGGAGAAATGCCGCACACGATGATATTACGAAAGCAAGAAAGATAGCTGTTAGTTGTTTTGAATGATCACAGAATAAATGAGTGTATCAAGGCTGCAATTTGTCTTGTTTTATCGTTAATTTATCTCAAGTTGAAGATGTATATTAAAAAGAAATTTGAGAATTTGTACAATCCATTATTGTTTTACCCATGACAATTTTCGAATTCTCGCAAAGTTCATCTAACAGCCTTTTTTTTCCTATTCAGCGTACAGTGTGTAGTTTCTGTAGCTGCAATTTGCTAGCATAATTTTCAATCTCGATCAGTATAATTTACTTCAGTCGTTTATCTTCAATCGTTGCGAATTAGACTGCTATCAAAATACAATTATTATTGAGCTCACTAAGCAATATTTCCAGCAAGAAATCGAGCACATAGAAGATTCGGCGGTGCCTAGT